>KV751334.1:18236160-18261470 GCA_001698575.1 Mola mola
TGAACATAGACATTTCATGCGCGCATGTGTTTTTTTAAACTGTCTAGACAGACACAAAACTCATCTCCTCCACATATCTAAGCGATTCTTTCTAGACTCGAAGTTAGTTCACTGTGAAAATGGACAGGATGTGATCTCACCCAATTAAAATCCAACCTATGTCGTTTCGCTGCTTATGACTTAATCCAGGCTTCCCCTTTTGTGCCAAGTGTCCCTACCCACACTGCCACGTGCTGAAAAAATGGGTGTTATTCAAAAGGGATGTTGAGTCTATTTGCAGCAGATCTGAAAAATTGTAACATTAAAATTTTAGGATATTACAGAGAGTAGAAAAATTAAGAGTTAGATTACAAGATCATTATCAATCTTGTAACTGCAGCTTAAATCTGAAGATGTAGCCTGCAGCAGGGTAACTGTAATATCCATTTAGCTAAATTAGCTGTAGCTATTTATTTCGACTGATATGAGAGTGCTGTCAACCAGAAAGTGAATGTGCATTTTGCAAACAAATCATCAAACTATCCAATAAAATGAGGACATTCTGCAGTACAAGCCTTATTGCGCTGTTCCGGCATCTTACAGAACTACTTTTGTTTAAAGTGTACCCCATTCCTCTCCCTTCCTCTGTCTGCTATTCCTCTTGAGTGTATGGTGGAGGTGTTCTCAGAGGCTAAGAGTGAGGGATGCAAGCTGCCAGCCGTCAGACTTGTATACAGACCTATTGGAGGAGGGGGGAAGTTGAGCAGAGACTGGGGCACAAACTGTACAAAAGAAACCCTCCTTGTGTTCCTGACCTAGACCACTAAAGATCAGGCCTGGGTGTTGCACTCTGTCCCATCACTGTTCCCTCAAATGTTGGGCTTGAATAATGGCGTTAAGTTTAGTCAAAACATTCCTGAGACACCACATGGAAAACTCCCTCTTTTTATGTTTTTTCAATGCTCATATGACGACACTCCATTTGTTTCCTAATCTATCTGAGTGCTAATTAGCTCTCTGCAGTGGAGGGCCTCCAGTCACCTCTTGTGGATTGATGATGGGAGTTACAGAAGCAATTGGATGTGATTTATAGATATAGAAAATATGCTAGTATATATAATCATGAGATATTGTACAGAGAAAAAAAACAGAGCTGCTATTGTTAATCCGTGCTCCAAACATTAATTTGTCAGATCATCCACATGACTTGTTGAACAACCGGAAAGCACCTTATTTCCCACTTCCCTCAGCTAGTGGCGATGACAATACGGGTTAGATGTGCACCGCCATCAATGGAGGCGCTCTGTGTCATTGAGAGGCTGACCACAATCGCATGACAAAGAGCAAAAAATGCATGCAGCTACCCGCAAACACTGATGTAGCCTACTTTTTTTTTATGTCCGGGAATGGTTTATCCCACTTCCAGCAGGGTGTAATCAGTTGATGTGAAGCCATATAGTATGCAACCATGTGACAGACAGAAGCCACTTTATCAACTCTGCTGGCTGAGCTATGCCGGCTATCACTCAGCATTGGGAGGAGTGTTCACCACTGTTCACACCACAGCATTCCAGCCATAGCATCCTTTTCTCTACTGTCAGTAAACCCAAACAGCCAGCCTGACTCAGAGCACATGGGCAACCTGTAATCAAGTTTGGCCCCGAAACTGGCATGTTGAAGTTAATCCTCTGTTTATATACGAAAGAGGCCTCCCTCAAGGAGAAACTTACTTGGTCTTGCACAGGAAATGCATAAAATGATGTTAAGCCTCGAGCCAATCTCTGGGATTAAAGATCTTGCCTATCACACTCCACCTCTTCTTTCTTTCTCTGCCTTTTGTCTCATTCTCTTGATCTGTGGCAGCCTGCCCATCTCCGGGCCCCTGTGCTCGATTTCACGCTCCTCCACGTTTTCCCAGGGCTCCGGGCACTCTTTGTTACCTCTGTGGAGTCTGGAGTGTGTGATAGTGGCTGACATGTGTTATCATAGGACACATGCGCTAACAGAAGCTACAGGGTAAGACCGCTTTATCGGGCTAACACCTCTATTTCCCTCAAGTGTCAGGCTTTAGCTGTCCAGTACGTTCTTTGGCCTCTTGCAGAAAAAGCCCCTTTGGACAAAAACACAGAATCAAGGGTTTGTCAGTCCCTCCATGAACAAAGAGATAACCCTCTGACACAAAATCTCAAAACTAAGATGAATCCACTCAAACATACACCCCTTTCTTTGAAGTAGAACTAATCTTGCTAACCTTGACATTCCCTCAGAGGCAGTTCCCACTCTCACTTCACAGTCTGCTCTCATAATAGCCCCACAGTCCTCTTTTTTTTTTCTTTTTTTTCTCTCAATGAAACCCCATATCTCATTGAGTTCTTTGGTGACGAGTGCAAAAGAGAGAAGTTTGTGAAGTCGTTCCAGTGAGAAGTGGTTCAGTTCAGCTGTTGTCATTCAGCTCGACTGAATATTTCCTCTAACTATGCTGACACATGATCACAAGCAGCAAATTTAAATGCGTGAAAAGATTTTTTTCCTGACTGTGCTGATGCTTCTGATAAAGAATTTAGCTGCTTAGCTGCAGAGAAAATTTTTTTTTTAAAAAAAGGGAAACTAAAATGGCCTTCAGACATCACAAGTGATTGTGAGTTGGCAAAATCATGACTTCCTCTTCTATTATAATCCTATTTTTTTAAAAGGGCAAAATAAAACTTCAAGACATCCTGGACAGGCTGTAAGCACTCTCTGTAGATTTCATGTCCATCCTTATTCTTTCATCTTTTGGCATGCCACCATGTCAGAGGACTTCCTTTATGGAAAAGTATTCCCTGGAATGGGATCAACATGTTGTCCACACCCTTCATCATAAGGATGTTTGCAAAATCACACTGTGTCCCATGGATCCCAGCTCATGTGGCTCGACTGTGACCTGATTAAAAGTAGCTTACCGGTGTTTTTTAAAGGGGTTGTGTAAGGCTACTTACTTTTAAAAAGTCAGATAGAAAGGGGTCATTTACATTAATAGACAAATACCCCTGTCACATCTGAGCTTTAAACTAAATGCTACTCTCAACATGCTAATAGACTTTCAGTATCTGTAATGTTCACTCTTTTGTTTGAGTTATGTGCGTAACAATGGAAATTCACTTTAAAGAATATGTATGCAAAGGTACCGAAGTCGGAAACCTAAAGAGTCATCCACAAGAATTAGTAATGTTCTCCAGTCTGGATCACATTGGTTAACCAACACAGAGCAATTCCAATCATGCCAATAGCATGGTCACAAATCATGCTGAGAAATTATTAATGTCACAGATTCCCCCTTGAAAAACAAGTGGTAGCTTAGACTCCACCAAAAACATACAATAGGTTCACTTTCTAGGTTATCATGAGCCCCTATAGAGACATAGCACGAGTAATCACCACCCATCCCAGAGGGTGAAACGACGCAGCTCTCATCTCCACTGACTTAGATGAAGGTTGTCAATTCTGTAATCTGGAAAACCACAGAAAAATATTCAAATCCGCTGCGTAGTGGGATGAATTACCAGTGAGTAAGGAACAGTGAACAGTGTTTTTATAAGCTGCTGGCTGAGAAAAATTAGCCTTTATGAAGACAGACACGGATACAGGCTACTGATACGTCACGTGTCCCCATGGATGAAGCATTTTGATTAGTATTTGTTTTTGTTCTTAAATGTGATATGTTTGCAGGTGGTATGTTCACAAGGACAAATTCATGCTTTTAGGATGAAACGCTCAAGAATAATTTGTTAAAATGTGCTAGCTTGAAGCTTCTTAATAAACCCCTGTGGTGTAACTTGATAACCAGCAGAACCATTTCTTCATGTTTTATCTTTTTTTGGGGTTTGTTGCTTTTATGCTAGCTGTCAAACACCCAATGTGACCTTCCCATCGGAATGAATATGCCTATCCACCAGACAAAATGTGATCACGTACCTTCGAGAGTTCCTATCTGGTGGATAAAATGTAATAAAGTACTCTCCAGGCTGCCTTTCCAGTAGATAAGACAGAATTGTTTCCTTTATTTGTTCCTGCCCCCTAAACATCATCATTGCTTTTTGATCTTGCACCAATTGTGCCATGAAGGGATGTTTGTCAGTATAATTCAAGAAATTACAGTTTTTCAGAATAGTAAAAAACTAACCAGCTCACTGAACTGTTCTCCCACAATTGCCATGTGTATGTCACCAACACCACCATTAGGAAGTAAAAGTACGACAAGTCTGGCCATGTTGGTAGCTACCGCTACATGAAAGGAGAATTAGTCAGATCCGTTAGCTTGTTAGCATGAGTGACCACTATAGGTTTCATTCAGGGGTTTAGTGAGTGTTAAATGAGACAGCTCCTTTTACGCAACTACAGGGTGTGTAAATGTTCTAATTACTTATTTATAGTCTTACAGGCTTATGTCAAACTGGGACCTTCCCGACTTGCAAAATTATTATCTCTTAGATTAGTAAACACAATAACTTATGGCAGAAAAATTAAGTGTATGTCTCTTTCGTTTTTTTGTTTTTTTTAATAAGGTCCCATGTTAGATCATCTGATGTCTTCTTTATTCTCTCCTACTTCAAAGAGTTCAATATGAGCATCAGACCAGTGCCAAAGTTGAATGTAGAACAGAGCACATTTGCAGCTACAAAGAAATAACAGGAAACACAGTGTTAAGTGTGAAATGTTAGTTGACTGAGCTATTTACACTGCATTTTTAATTTGATACATCATGTTACGATTAAGTGATGAGTGTATAACTTTATCGCAAATGGTAGCCTGTTTGCTTGCAGCAGATAACGAGGTGATAAGAACACATTTCTGACATTTTAGTCCGTTGCTGACTGCACTGGGAGTTTGATACCTTTTTGAGGGAATATTAAAGAATATAATTAGAATTTATGTCTCTTATTCATTGCCTGGTCCTCACATACCGTACGTCAGCCCATCTGGGTTGGATATATACAGACCTAATGGCACACAGTGCAGAACTCTGATTTGTACCATAAACTGCATATAAAAATGTAAACTGTCTATGATTTGTGTAGTAGTGATGCAATGTTTTCCAAGTTTTGAATACGCTTCAGCAATTGTATTATGTTCACAATGATTTCTCCTTCATGCAAATATCAAGCTTTTTATTTTTTTTACAATAACCGAAACACGCCCATTAACCCCTCATTAACACCATGACTTAGTGCAGGAGACTCCACCAATGATATAACATCTCTCTCATTTTGAGAAATATTTTGATTGATATACATTATCACCCGGCTGTATATTGGTTGCCATTTTATATATGGTAACTTGTGGAACTTCTTGTATTTATTTAACATTATGTTTCATCAGCTCTTGTAGCCCGTTTCATGTCAGATTTATTCAGTTCTCCTCACTAAAGTAATTGAATTTGTTCCCCCATGATTTTATATATCATATAAACAACCAAACTTTTTTATGATTCTGCTTTTTGTTCTTCCTCTTTTCAAACTAAATTTAGCTGTCTGTGCTTTATTTTCTTAGTGTTGCGATGGCCTTAAGAAAAAAATGAAATAATATTTATGTTTAGAGTATCTTAATTTTCCCTTACTTTAGCAAAATGCTAACAAAGTTAATACATGAAATTAATTAGAAAACAAATTAGTTTTAATGTTTAACATGTTATATGTTTTAATGTTAATTGAATTAGAAACATAATGAGTTTTTCTGACTATGCACACATGAATGAAATTTGGGGTTCTCATTGCAATGTCACAAACATTCAAACTGCAAGAATAATTTACGGCAAGTAGACATCTAAAAATGAGAACCAAGAAACACTTTAAACAGTACACGCAAGTGAGTGAAATTATTAAACCCATTGATCATAATATAAACTGTCCATATCAATTGTTTCCAGATATCTAATTTGGTGGAATAAATACAAGTGGGTTACAGATTATACTGACGTTATATAGTATGGTATTTATTTGCATGCACTGCATGTTTATACGATGAAAAGGCTTGATTAGATGTACATAATGCTAACGACGATGACATATACATGTGTTTTTTTTTAAATATACAGGTAAATTTACAGTTTCTTCCAGTGGATGGTTTTATTTTTAGTCTGGATGTTTTACTCTTCAGTTTTCGATCCTGATGATAATGCTGCTGATGATTATTGCAGAGTTGTAAAAAGTGTCTGATATTCAATGTATTTTTTAATATATTTCCTCGCAATAAATTTATTGAAGACCAAGTAAAAGTTTTTATATGTATTTTATATACTGTATACTGTTTTTTCAGCATGTTTAATCTTTCTGCAAATAAAATAAATGTATCTAAAAAATGAACTATTTGGCCTCAGATGTAAATAGTAACTAAAATCATTCAATAAATATAGTCGGGTACCTACTTTTGGGGTACAAAATTTGCCTCCAAAATGGAGTGGGAGTTTAAAGCAGCAGAAAAACTATTGTAAATCAAAAGCACCTCAAAAATGTACTTAAGAACAACACTTGAGGAAATGTATGTAGTTACTCTCTATCACTGGAAAATTGCATTTCTTAGAGTTTTCATACCTGTTCAATTTGATGTCTAAAATAATCAGCTAGCCCCATAAAAGCTCTGTGTGTAATTATAATGTACAGTGTGTTTTTAATAATACAAAAAAAAGATTTTACAGTTTAATTCAGTTGTGAAACATGTAAAGTCTACGTCATGGTCTCCGTGAGTTTTCACAAAGAAGAGAGCGAAAGAGCACCCAGACCGGAACTCAGGGTGAGCAACGCACAGCAGAAAAAGACTTCCTGCGTCAGCTGCTTTTATTGTGAAATTCAGGCCGGATGTCGTCTCTGTCGCTGTGTCCGCTTTGCTGCGGCTCGAGAAGCGTAGAGGAAGAAGCTCTCGGAGAGGCGGCACGACTGGAGCAGACCCAGCAGTCCCAACCTCATGCTTCATCCAGGGCACCTCTCCTCCTCCTGTCCGCTCTCGACATTATTGTGACAATATTTATTTTATTATTATTGTTTTAAAATTTCTTTTATTTAGCCACAACAAAAAGGAGAGGAGGGGGAGAAGGGGGCCGAGTCATGGAGCTTTATTGCCTGGAGTCGGACATAGCCGTGAGAGCCCAGCCTGACCCAAACATCCTCTATGATGACAGAGTGTTGCAAAGTTTATTAACCATTGAGGACAGGTTTTTACCTCAGTGCTCATATTTCCAGCGGGTCCAGAAGGATATTCAGCCTTATATGAGACGAATGGTTGCAGGTTGGATGCACGAGGTTTGTGGGCATTTTATGCATTGTTGGGCAACGCGGCTGCTTTGGCTAACGAACTCTCGTTTCTCGCATGTTTGCAAACATGTTTTAGCTAATTTCGACACATAAACTGGACATTTTACTTGAAGGAGAGTTGTCATGGATGTTGACCTATTTGTCAATTGAATGAGAATGACTCACCAAAGGCGTGGGAGAGTCGGAAATTCCACCACGAAGAAAAAAACAGCTTCAAAGAAATAGCCTAGCTAGATATTTACATTGGTTAATAGCTGCAAAGCTGCTGTTTTTTTGCTAACTAGCTAGCTCAGGCATCGGAGGCGAACTTAATCTTAATTTACATCATTAAAAAACCGATGTTTTTCCCTTTCCTGTAATTTATATTAATTTTCTAAAGTGACTCGAGCTCTTTGCGTCTGGTCAGGCAACGTGTGTGCAAAACCACTTTCAGTTTTGAGGATAAAAAACGATCACTGTTCGGAAAGTATTCCCTCTTGTAACTGTCGGGAATTTTTCTAGCACCACTTTTTAACATTGTGCATGTGTTTTAAAGTTCCAGGATGATGGGTTTTAATTTTAAAATATTTTTCTAAAGACGACGAACTCCTAATAAGGAAGAGGAGTTAAATGGCGACGGTTTTTTTTTTTTTTTTTGCTGAACGACTTCCTATTAAACTAATTTGTTTCTGCCTCGCCTTGACTTTGTAGCTTTGACTGTGCAAAGAAATGTAATGATATGAAAATTAGGCATTTAATAATAAACCAAAGATAACTTTGGTTTTGATGTGATATAATAGAAAAACTAGCCACACCTTTAACTGTTCTGCTGCCTCAAATTACCCTTAAAAACAGTTAACTTTAAACATTTTGCTTTTGTAAATATATGCATGTATAACTTACATAGCAGATGTTTTTATGTTGCATTTCTTTTTCATTTTAGGTGTGTGAGGAAGAGAGCAGTAATGAAGATGTGTTCCCTCTAGCTATTAATTATTTGGACAGATTTTTAACACTGATGCCCACACGAAAGAATTATCTGCAGCTCCTGGGAGCTGTGTGCATCTTCCTGGCCTCTAAGCTAAAGGACTGCAGGCCACTATCAGCAGAAAAACTCTGCATGTATACAGAAAACTCCATCACACCACGGGAACTGCTGGTAAGAAGCCAGAATGTCAAAAGCCTCATTCATTTCACGAGATTGTAAAAATGCAGTGTCATATATTGGGATGATTTTATGATGCTAGAAGCTGTATAGCTTGCACAGGAAGTATCCAATTTTCCTTTTAAGTGGAGCTGTGCGCAATACAGCCACATCCTTTCTTTGAGTCCATGTGGCTGGAGAGGCGTGTAATGCCATCTAGTGGTAGTTATGCAGTTTTCTTGCAGTACAGGGAACATTTAGTATTTTTAAAACATGGAGGATTACAGTTGGACCAAACTGGGATTTTACTATAATACACTCCCCTTTAACTTCCTCCCTTATATATGACTTTCAAACAATGTGCTATCTTTTTATTTATGTGAATTGTTATTTAAACTCTTAATTACTGGAGCTCATTAAGCAAAGCACAGCATTATCGCTGCAACTAATTTCATTCTAGTTCTTGATATGTTTTCTATGAAATGTCAGAAGGCAAGTTGCCATCTTATCCATATCCTCTTGGTCTGCATCAAAGCTTATTATTGACCTAGCTGCTGTATCTCAGAATCCTCATCAGCAGATCTATTTTACTCGGTTAAATCGAACCTGTAGGGTTTACATAATTCCAGTATATCCTACTCAAACCATTGTAGAGTTGAGGAGAATAAGGTAGAGCTGAATGCAAGCATTTTTAAGCAGAATGGCATTTTTTCTGACAATTTGCCTGATGTAAAAACAAATTAAATGACTTTCTACTTTTGGGCTAATTGTTTCTATTGTTTTGAATTTTGGGCCTGGCTTCCGCTCTTAAAACATCCTCCGGGGTTGCCTAAAGCTGCTGTGGTGGGGAATGACGTTTGTCCCATTTAATGCTCCATATTATAAGACTCCAGATTCCTGGATATCCTGACAGGATGCAGGGAGAAGAGCCAGTGAAAAATGCTGCTGCTCTTCCTTGAAATGTACGCTGCTGCATCTGGAAGAGAAAAGTTGATACGGGTGGACGGGAGGTTTTGTCGAGTCAGTTGTGTCAGGGTAGCTGTTCAGGAAGTGAGCGCAACGTCCATCTTGCTCATCACACACTGAACAATCTCGGCACAAGCTGAAATAGGTTAAACATGAGGGTGCGTGGCAGGATACATAAAGAAAAGACATATAAATAATAGCTGATTGGGTGTTTGCATTTTAGGTGACATTTCTCTGTCTTGTAGCAAGTTGAGAATTTGAATTCATTAGCATTCTTTAAATCAGATCTTATCTTACTTGTAGCTATGTAACTGTGCAATGGAAAGAAAGGTAAGTGGAAAACTTTGTAACGTAATGGTGCTGTCATCCTCAATTGTAACACTGTGAAATAATGCCACAGACTAGGAGTTGGCAAAATGGCCAACAGAATAGTATCATGATCCATTTAAAGTCACATTTGCATAATTCAAACGATGTAACCAAAGAGCAGCTCTTTTTTTTGGTGACATGCTGCTGCCATCCATATTCAATGTTACATTGTCTACTAAATGTTACCCAAAGATGAACCACGTGAAGTAATTTCTTCAGCAACCATCTAGTTGTGGTTTATCACTGTAAATTGACAGTAAATTGCTTGATAGGTAACCAAGACTCTCCAGTGCAGCAGGACCTGTTTAATGATTGATATGCAGGTTGAAGCCAAATCTGGATATAACATTTGTAAGAGTTTGACAATGGCACTTTGGAATGCACTAGTTAGCGTTTTCAAATACAAGCAGAGATTTGTGGTTGCACACCCTCATTTGAAAATGTAGTACATTGATTTTTGGGAATCTTGTGTGTCCAGTTGGGAAGCTCAAGAGAAAATCACATTAGGAAACCTACATAGCAAGATTTATTGAAATTTAAAAACCCGTTTCCCGGGTACAAATGAGTTTTCCTTGAACAGTTGTGCTGATAATGCCAGTGAAAACGTATTCTGTCTTTAAGCTTCTCTAACTTTAGGGGTTACATTTCTTCACAAATTTTTAAATAAACTTAAAATGCAGGCTTGAGTATGTGTTTTAACATTATCTTTCATTTTACACAGACTCCTCTATGCTTTTCTTGTGCAGACTACTAAAGCCAAATAGGGAAAGCATTAAAACATCAATGAATTGGTGAATTGTTAAGATTGACACAACACACACACAGGAAATTAAATCATAAAAGGCGTGCACCTTTCTCGGCCTTATGAAGAGGCAGCGCTGTGCTGCCTGTGTAGTGCAAACTCATTGAAATTTTTTCAGGCTTGTGACAGGAAGGAAGAAGCAAGATGTCTCATTGGCATGGCCTCTAAGCGGGCGAAGCTTGTCACATGCTTGCGATATGAATACAAAGGATGCGAGGAATGAGAAAGGCATGCAGATAATAAGATACAGCAAGGAGGGATAAAGTGAAGAAATGTTACTCTTCTTACAGAGCCATTTCCTTGGAATAGGGCCAGACTGATTTATTTCATGGTCAATTGAAGCATGGCAGCCTGCCCATTAACTCTCGAAGCAGATATTTGCCAAGAAACTGAATTTGAACTGAATGACACCTTTTTAGTAATCATCCCTACCTGTGTCTTTCAGGACTGGGAACTGGTTGTACTGGGGAAGTTGAAGTGGAACATGGCCTCTGTCATCCCCAACGATTTTATAGAGCACATCATCCGCAGGCTGCCCCTCCCCAAAGACAAGCTGGCGATGGTCCGCAAACACACGCTGACGTTCATAGCGCTCTGTGCCACAGGTAAACCATTTCATGTGCTGTTTTGTGCACTTTCCACATACTCACATGCTCAATTTGCTCCCTCGTTATTTCTACATTAAGCAGAATATTCCCACACACACACACACACATTCTCCCATCCTGAGTCATCCTTGAACTCTTTTTTGTCTCTGTGTACTCTCCTGGCTGCCTTAACCACTTTCTAGTCCATCTGCAGCCTTTTGTATGGGCTTTTTTTTCATAGCCACCAAAAGCTGCCTAGTCAAGTCACTTCCAAAAGTTCCAGCAGCGTGTCAGGATAAGCCCTGTACACGTGTACACATGAGACAATATTCCAGGATATATGCATTGTGCTGGTGACTCAAGTGCAGCTGAACTCCTTTGCTCGCCCTGTGTTGTGTGTTTGTTGACAGGGAATCATTAAAGGTTTAAAACAGTAGGGGCAGAGATCCAGTAATCTTCCTTCCTCCTCCCATCCCCGGCCTCATGTCGAAAATAAACTGGAGGCTCTGGAAAAGCACAAACTCGGATGTCCCCTTTGGCCTCTCTAGGTGAATTTTCACAGCATTCCTTTGCCTATACTAGGAATCCCTCTAATACTTTAATATCCTGGACATCGACACCCTTACTGGATCAGTCGGTGTACATAATATACAACACTGTCACAGGACTGCCACCGATCTGCCACCAACTTTCATCTACAGTAATTCAGTGATGTAAATAATACAAAGGAGGTCACTTAAGTGCAATGGAATGTCTCAGAAACACCATTGTGGTCAGATCCAACCAATAAGCACTTGTTAACTAGAGCTAGTTATTAAAACGTAAGAATCCTTCACTGAGTTTTGTGCCCTGTTTCGCACAGTTTTAGTGTCACACTTTTTGTAAACATATATTTGGGTGTGTTTCAGTGGTCATCTTTGCTATTCATAAGCAGCTGGTTATATCCAAGCTCAAAGCAGCCACAGTGGAAAAAAAATAGGCCTGCTGTGGTTATGCAGTAATGTAAATGTTTGGAGTTTTATATGGAGTTGAGATGTTATTCTTATGATGGAGGAGCTCCTCCTATGGACAGCTGGCTCCAGGAGGAGAAGATGGGCGTAGTGAAGCAGGCTGCTCTCCAGGCTTTGATTAAAGCTATCAGGCCACTGTGGCTGGTTTGCACTGGGCTAGGACTATGTGCTGGATTGGACTTACACACAGTTCAGTGCCAAGTCTCTGCAAGATGAGTGTCGGCCATGCCCGTGTGCCAAGACCAAGAGCGTATTGTAATATTGGAAACATCTCCAGGGGATGTATTCACAAAACTCTAAACATTTTTTCCTAAGTGGCCAATTTAGGGTAAACTCCTAAATGTAATGGGCATATTAGTTCTAACCTATGGACTAATTTTTGGTGAGTGAGTTGCATGTGTCATGCATCAGTGTGAAATAAATAACTTAAGTTAGCTTTCAAAGGTATATCTGTAAGTCAGCAAGCTTACCTACAAATGCCAGCAATCCAGTAATGACCAGGTCATACTTGTACACAACTGTTTTGTAAGACATGTTGTCTTGAGATATTAATGTTTATATTTGTTCTGGAAGTCCCCACTGAGAGAACTGTATAGGGAAATTAAGATATTGACTTCTTTGTCGGCTCTGACACTCATTGTGTGAATGTTAAATTGTTTCCTTGGAGTGTTTCAGAAATAATCAGAATGCCCTCCATCTTCCAGCATGGGAAAGCAGCTTGGGCGGGGGGTGTTCCAAGCTATTTGTCTGTCCGAAAAGCAGTTCTAAAGAAGCACTAGTGTCTTAATAATAGAATATAATTTGCTTTTGTTTGCAATACTTGAACTTCTCGGCTGAATTATCCTTCAAACCACAGGTATTCTCCTGAGAAACTGATTGACCAGACATGCAGAAAAACACACCTACAGCTATACATACATACATTTATTAATGAGTTACTGCGGTCACCACATCTGTCCACCCACATATTGTACGGCACACTCACACTAAGCCATCCGTAACTTACTCAAGCACATTTGATTCACAAAGTCTCAATTGTTTGACTAGTGTGAGCACTCCATACTCAAGTGTGGCACACACAGTTTAGAAGAGTTGTGCTCCAATACAGTATCATTGCTTATGCGTGAGCACAAGCTTGACAATGAAACAAGTATTGATGTACACATCGTTAAGCTGTCAAATACTTTCCACCCTATAGAAAGTACAGTAATGAAGTGGGATGGGTTCAACCGTGCCACTTCTTAGCTCAGGACCCTACATTAGGCCTTTTTGACCAAGCCGGTTACTATACTACTTAAGACCCAGTGATTATTCTAGAACTAGTTCTTTGTGTTCACCAAGAAGCTGACTCTTAACAAGGAAAACTGGAAAGTAGCCCCAGCACTTTGCTGATCTAGAGCAAAAAATGGCTCACAGGGGTGTGGTTATTGTTACAATGGTCAAAGTAAAACTTAATGACCAAGATTTTTATCAAGAAGAATATGTGGTGTGTAGTTAGACTCATCCACAGAAGACTTGATATGAGACTTGACTTGAGATTTGCAGGTTTTGACGTCACTATGGTTGGGAAGCAAACTGGCTCTTGCATCTTTGCATGTTGTATGAACTCTGGACCAGCATTAGCACCAGCCACGAACCCACACTGGAACCAACAAAAATTCCTATCAATTCCACTGGTGAAGGTTTAAAGAGGTGACTCTCGGCCAGGAACTTTTAGCACCATTTAGGAAGGCTTCGGGGGCTGTCAGACTTTGTGGCTTTGGCTATAGGGTTTCCAGGTTAAAATGAAAACAATTCTCAAGTCAAGAGCTGAAATCACTTACAGGTTTTAATTCTCAGTCCACATCATGTGCTCTTCAAAAGCAGCTCTTGCTAAGCATTTGCAGAGGTATACTCTCAATGAATGCCTCATCTTCAGGCCTGTTGTTGCTTAAGCCTTTAAACTTGGATATACACCGGAGGGAGTAGTCCCTGCTGGAACTCATTGCGCAGCGAGTAGGAGGACTCTTACTCTGCTTTTCTAATCAGTGCTTAAGTTTCTATGAAGGGAACACCGTGCTGCTGTGGCTGGTAAAATTCAGAGTGTGGGAAAGTCAGATTCAACTGTGTTGCGTTGCATGTTGGGAATTATTCAGATGTTTTGATCAGACATACTTACTCAGTGCTTCAGCTCCTCATGTCACAACTACAGATGTGATTTTCTTCTGCCACTGTGGCCTAAAGCTGCTGCTTGTTAATAGTACATTAATGTTTTTTGTGCACCAGATGACAGCCTGGCCATGAACCCTCCTTCCATGATCGCCACCGGCAGCATGGGAGCTGCCGTCTGTGGCCTGCAGCTGGACCACACCGAGCAGAGGCTGGGTCGAGATAACCTGACAGACCTGCTGGCTAAGATCACCAACACAGAGGTGGTGAGTACAACAGTGTGGGAAATCTAGACCTGTCAGAAGTAATTACTCAATAACCTCAGTGCTGTACAACAATGCATTGTTAATAATCATTGCACCATCTCACGACAACAGCATGAAAGGCCCTTTAGTAAACAACAGCAATGACTTCAGAAGTGGCAGATTGAAGCTATTTACTTTCCATGGAGAGAGGGGGAGAGCAAGATTGTGGCTCTTGGCTGTGGAGCCAGACTGCTGCTATAAAGAGCAGCAGCAGCGGGAATGTCTTCTTAAAACTCAGAGCCCACATTCTTGTGGTAGGACACATGCAATTTCTTTGCATGTCTCCCACTTTAGCTTCTTGCCCCTCCTGGTGGAGAAATATGTTCGCAGGGAAGTCAAGGAGCATCTTTTCCAAAGTCAGGGCCAATTAAGAGACAGAGAGTGATGCAGTGCTTCATAAACATGTGAAAAGCCATTGTCTTTAATGTGTTGGCTTAATTATTGATTGAGTGGGAATGAAATGTGTACTATTTTAAATGAGTTTGTTCTGTGTACGCGTGCTGCGTTACAAAGTGAACGGGTTTTAATGGGCCTCTGTAGATGTAATTGCACTGTGTTACTTCATAACAATTCACAAATCTTAAATGTGGTCATAATGTGATTATGAACATTTTATCAGTGAGCAGGGACACTTGAAATTATCAATGGAGTTTGTACTGTATGCAGTTAAATAAATAAAAAGAAAGGTGATAAGACCCTGATAGACTTCAGTCATAAGGAGTCAAAGTTTGCACATGCCATCACAATCAGCGTGTGTGTAGTCAGACACACAATATGTAGGATATTTACCAAATTAAGTCATAAAATGACTTTCAGGAACCATCCTATGTTGAAAGACTAGCTCATTTGACAATCATGCAGCTTCCAGAATTTCCTCCAAGTTTCAATTCTGATTCTATTCGAATTGGTCTGTTCTTGCCCTGACCAGAAAAGGTCAGCGGTTTTAAGGCACTCCCACTTGACCGTTTTGGACACCCCCTCCAAGGTGGCAGGATCTTGGCAAACACATAGGTGTTGCAGCAACAGAAACAGGGAAGCAAACTGGTTCAGATGTAACTGACTAAACATTGCAATCATAAAATAAAAGTTTAGCAACTCACGTTTTAGGACAAAGAGTTTCAGTCTTGTTATGTGCTCTTTTGTCTCTATGGAGGAGGGGGCGGGAGGAGACAACTCTCTCCTATGTTTTGAATGTGGAGCACAGTACCTATTTCAAACACTGGGCATCAGGGGTACATATTGTTCCTTTAATCAGAGAGCAATAGTAAGCAGTTTGAAACTTTGATGGAATCTTGACAGTAGATAGTAGCTGTGCTTTCAATACAAGAGCAGTGGATGAGTCTGTATAGATTTCCATTGAGGTTATAAACGAGAAACCATGAATAAACTAGAAGTGTCATAAAGAAACAATGTACAGTTTCTCAGTGGGAAGTAGGCTCCAAAATATTTCCACAAGAAGTGCTCAATGCTTGTAGATTTTCTGTTAATTACCAAACTGATATACTTGCAAGTAGATATTTGAATCAATATAGTGATGTTACTTCAACTATCTACCATGTTTTCACAGTTTGAATTCATTTTTTCAGTTTGCTGATCTATCTGAGTCAGAGTTTAGTGTAGACTAAGAAATTTAGACCCAAATGGAAACAAATGTTTTTAACAGGAAAGTTTAGATCATGCCTGGCCAAAACACGGTGCCCACGGGCACCAGATAACCCACAAGGAGTCGATGAGGCACCAACATTGGATGCTCTAAAAATAGCTAGTGAGTGCTTCTAAGTATTGAAATCACTCATTGCACATTCTTTTTAAATTTAATGTATAAATACTTGCACAAGTGAAGATTGTTGGGTTAAAGTTGATCCGCTGCACCAGCAACTCCCATTTGCATTCTAACAGTGGTAAGCCTGCTTATAGTCAGGTAGACACTGGTATGACGATGGCATAGTTCTGCTGGTGGTGATTGATAAATTATGTTGGAGAAGAAACAGAAAAAGTACCATTTCCAGGAGGAATGGAAGGAAGAACTACTGCTGTAGCTTTTGCTAGGAGACTCAATGTTACGATACATTTTTCTACATGCAACGAAACTTTGAATAACAGCTGCCCACCAAGCAGCACATTAAGGACAGAAAAGGTTTGTGATCTTAAAGCAGCTTTGGGGAAACAGTAGTCATTTTTCACAAAGCTTTCTAAAAAGTCAAAAGCTGAAGCAGAAGCATCATTTAGGGCTGAGCATTACCGAGCTAAAAACTAAGAAGCCCTATTCAGATGGCGAGTTTCTGAAAGAAGGGATGTCCGTAGCATCAAACTCCTTTGCCAGAATGGTGGCAGCGATGTCCAAGAACGGGTTCAGTATCCAGTGTGATGAGCCCGTTGGCGACAGCAGCACGGCACAGCTGATGGTGTTTGTTAGAATGATGTTCAATGATTTCACCTTAAGAGACGAATTTCTGACATTACTGCCCCTGAAAAACACGACAAAGGCTGTTGACATCTATGATGCCATGAAACAGAACTTCACCAAATACAATATTACCTTGGAGAAGTTGGTGTCAGTGACGACAGACGGAGGCCCCACGATGACCAGCCGTCATTTGAGTATTATTGCCCGCCGCATGCAAACCTGATTTTGGACATTTTTTGAATTACCACTGCATCATCCATCAGCAGACAGTATATGACAAAGTGATGGATTTTGACTACGACTTAATCCCGGTCATGAAGATTGTTAACAGCATTCGTTCAAAGGCCACACAACACAGGGCAGTCAAAGTTCTTTTGGAGAAGCTGTCAGATGAATATGGTGACCTGTTGCTACACACAGAGACTCCATGGCTCTGCAGGGGCAGAGTATTGCAGCGTTTTTTGTCACTTCTGGGTGAAATAGAGTTCATGGAGTCCAGAGTGGGGGACATAACTTTACTGCCAGACACTGAGTGGATGTTGGACCTTACCTTTCTAACAGACATCGCAGGAAAACTGACTGATTTCAACTGTAAACTGCAAGGCAAAGGCAAGAATGTCTCTGACATGATCAGTGTTGTGAACACATTCAGAGCTATGATGAACATTTTCCTCTGTGCATTTGCAAGGTAAGAAACTCCTGTACTTTCCCTGTGTACACTCACTATTAAATGACCATTCGCCTGCATGTGAGGCTTGGACGGGGCTGCAGTACTCCCAACTCATATCTAGGCTTGGGCAAGAGTATCAAGAAAGATTTCATGAATTCGATAAGCTGGAGCCATGTGTGTCATTCATTTCAAACCCTTTCATGCAAGTTGACACGACATGCATTTCTGAGCAACTCAGTGAAGCTTCTAACTTGAATGTTGGGGAAAATCTCATGTTGCAAAAGAACATTCAGGCCTTGTGGACTCAAAAACAAATGTTGGCACACAGCAGCCTTAACATTTGCCAGTCTGTTTGGTTCAACCTGCCTTTGTAAATTAGCCTTGTCTGATATGAATTTTATTAAGAACAACCACAGAACTTGCTTAATGGTTAATCACCTTGAAGATTCTTTTAGAGTTGCTGTTTCAAGTAACACCCCTGTGTACAGTGCACTGGTGGACTCTGCCATGTCAGGCTTCCTACTAATTTTGGAACAATAATTGAAATCCATAAAATGAATGAAACAGATTTTCGAACTATTTAACAGACAGATTCTTATGCTTTAAGACTTTTAAAAAAAATTTTACATACTACGTGATTGCAATTGGGGTGTGATTCTCCATAGATACTGAAATTTCAGCATTTTTAACTTGTATATGTTGTGTTTGTGTATATTATACAGTTGCCAAAAAAGTTGGCAATGTTGATTATTATTAATAGTACATTTTCATGTTTGAATGTCTGACTATTCACTGTTTACTCAGCTAAATTATAAAAACAAATAAACTTAAATATCCACCTGTTATAGGTAAATTAAGACATATTTTATTTAAGAAAACTATTTTGGAAGAGTAGCTCTCCTTACAGTCCTCCAACATTTGTGTAGCCTTCGGTCCCAAAAGGGTTGGTTTGGATGTTTGGGGCGGGCACTTTTTGCAATTACATGTTTAGATATCAGCAAACACAATATTCCTAAACTCAGCAGTCTATCTGATGAAATTTTTTGCTACTTAAATACATACATGGTATATACACATTTTTTTTAATGTCACTTAACTGGTGGACAGTACTGAACATTTTGTATCGTAAACTGGCTGGCTGATATATAAACACAACGGATTTTTACAGCGATTTGAAATAAATACAATACAAATTATAATAGAAAAATGTAAGACATTGATCACTCTCACTTAAAAAAAAACGGATCCATCTCTGTGTGCACATTCATTGTCACAGTGATACATTTTAAACCAGAAGGCCAGTTAAGACACCTCGAAAACCGAAAAGGCCATAACTAATAGGCCAAATGAACAACACAGTTGCTTCTTTAGGTTGTGGTTATGTTGCCACAGCAACAAGGGCCCCGCAACCTGGCCGTCACAACAGGCACTCCGACTGCAGCCCATCGGTTTCCAATTATCCGTATATTTCAAAGGAATGTTGGCCTCTGCCAACATCACTTCATTCTTTTAAGAGTTCTGCCATCAACTCAGTCAGGCAGACCTCCCACGTTTTCCCACTCAGACCTGCAGAGGGGTGGGCATGAAGGCAGACAGACACACAGACAGAGAATCCCCTTTCACAAGAGAAGGTGTCCAAAAACATCCGTTCCCACTGTCCCATATTCTGTTTTACACTCAGACTTTGAAGGTCAGGGTGCAATAGGTCAAAATCATTTCCGCTAGACCTCCACATGGGACTGACCGTGCTGTAAACCTGGGGGGAGGGTCTAGGAGGGAGGTCTAGAGTTTCCTATCTGCTTATCGGTTCCCTGATAGAGCTGAGAGCTGTTTCAGGAGCCTTGCCCCCATGCGTTCCCCCTATGTTTGTATTTCAGAAAACTTCAGACCTCGTGTCAGGGAAGATTCCTGTGCCACCATGTAGCTTGCGGCTGAGTGTTGGTATTGGAGTGGGCTGGTACCCATTGTTCTGGTCATGCAGACCGGACCACCTACCTCAACGCACATAATTCCCCGGTAGTATGCCATGCGCATGACCAAAGCTGTTAAAAAAAATTTTGACATCAGATGTGCCAGAAATGCCAGATTTCTTTAAGGCTAGTGTGTGTACAAGTGTAGAGATTAACACTCTGCTGACAGTCTTTTATTTAAAATAACACAAAACAAGCTGGAAAAAACATTGCAAAGATCAATGGCTGATGAGAGGGTTCGAAAAAAATATTATATTTATATGTGCAAAAAGAGAATTTTTAGTCCGCCATACAAAGTTGTAGTATAAAAGCCACAAAAATGACTTTACGTGTTCAATAGAAGCTGTATAATCGTCCTATTATTGTCTTTTTGTCTACCGTATTTGTATGTAGCCTGTTGTAATTTGTCCTGTGTCAATGGTTCCTAGAAGCCTCTTACTAATTTAAATTAAAACAAAATTAGATTCACAGCAGTGTTGTCTTCCAATTCCCAGGTTAACTTTGAAAGTGTCCAAAAGTGAGATATGATGTTATATTTGTTGAGTGAACGTTTTGAAAAATCTAACTTAAGTTCTTTGTGCTAATTTTCTACCTTATTATCGTTTGCACAAAAACTTCTTAAAACCCATTTGACCTCCTTGTCTTGCACACACACCCATAGCTCTGTTCTCAGAGTCTTGAAGCTGCCTTTATTTATTTCTCATTCTCCCAAAATCTGCTTAGGTGACTTCCATCAACTGCAGAATGTTTAATAAAGTCACCCAAAAGACTTAAATGACTATTAGATTGTCAAAATAGCTGTTGATTAATTTACTTTTAACAGAGTAATTGATTGTTGCAGCACACATACACGCACCTCATGGAATATTAATATATTGGCGGAAATGTTTATACTGTGGGAGACAACCACTAATAAACGAAAATGTGGAAAAGTTGATGTATGTATGTGAGATAAGACAATATTTATAGCACTTAAAGTGCGAAGAAAATTAACCAAACTTCATGTCGTTTGGTTGCTGTGTGAATGTCTAGCCTGCACTTTAACCCTTTTAACTCTGCAGTTGAAATGGGTTTACGAGTTGTTTTTTTTTGCTTTTTATGATGTAATTTCTTTGAGTATCTTCTTCTTCATATCTCTAAAATCTGTACAACCTAATCTAAATTATTTAAAAATATTGTCATAAATTAGAAAAATAAATCTTGATGGACATTGTTTAATTTTGAATAGACGTACAGTTAAGTTTTTTTAGAAGCTCAAGCTGAGAATGAATGCTATAGTTTAAATGGTTCTCATTGTGTATCAATCCAGAGAGGATCATGCAGATAATGGCCTGGTTTCACAGGGTTAAACCTGACAAAAATGTAACCGTTGTGTTGCTGTCTAAGGATGTGACCCTTTCTCATTCCAGGACTGTTTGAGGGCATGCCAGGAGCAAATAGAGCGTGTGCTGGCCACCAGTCTGCAGCAGGGCCAGCAGTACAAGCAGGAGAACACGGTGCGAGCAGGGGACAAGGCGAGGGAGCAACAGGACCAGTCCAGCACCCCCACAGACGTACGGGACATCAACTTATGAACTCCCACCACCACGCGACTCGCACGCAGCTCATGACTGTCTGCCTACGAACGGGAGCGAGGGGGGGTTTGAGCTGCCAGTATCACGTCAAGGTGCCACATGACGTGACAATCTATGAACATTTAGAAAATAAGAAATTTCTAGTTTTTCTCCTTTTTGTTTGCCCCATTCATACCCATTTGGGTGTACTTTCACCTTTTTGTATGGGCCACATATAATCAAACAAGCTATTTAAAGACCGTAAATTGTGGAAAACTTGATAGTGCCTTAGGTTTCCTGCAATGGAAACCTGAATATATTTTCATACTTGAAAGAAACTTTCATAATTATATGAAATATACATATTTCTTTTGATACAACCTAGCAAAAATAAATATAATAAATAATGTATATTTAGCTAGCATTTAGTTATATTACTCTTTATATATCTTTAGCAAGCAGTAATCAATTCACAGTTTTACTGGGGTTTCCTCGCCTGTGAATCGTGCTCATTTGTGCGGGAAAACGTCTTCGTAGCAGTGATTGAAATGCTGATATAACAGTACATGGCATTTAAAGTCGGCTGATAACCAGGCAGAGGAGCTCCCACTCTATTGTACTGTGCACCTGTAGAACTGCTTACTATTTATACTGAAGTGTGCTGGCCAGGAGTAGGCTGGGCCTGCTCATCGAGGAAAGACACGAGGGGCTTCGAGTTCTGGAGCAGTGGCCACTGTCGAAGTTCAACGCAGAGGACAAAGTCAGTTACGGTCTTGATTTCACTACTATGTCAGCAGACCAGTGTAGTATGTTAAAAGGACGACGTATATATAATCGGCTACATTATTATTGTTCTGTTCCTGGTCCAGCTCTTACATGTTGGAGAGCAGTTGAGTGTTTGGTGGTTGAGTAGCACAGATGTCGTGTTACCAGAAGAAAAAGGAGATAAGGCAAGTTTTTTTTCTACCAGGTTTGAGACGAAACTAACGCAAGTTGGGGGGTTTTCTTGTGAGGTTTTTGGGAAAAGAGGCGCAAGTGGAAAGGATTGATTAATGATAGAGAAGCGGCCAGAAAGTTAACTTAAGCTATATAATGTTTGTGCACAGGAGGAGGATCATTTTAGTTGTGCTGCATTTTCTCCTGTTATCAATTTAACCATTAGCTTTTTGAGAGTGGAGGACTTGGAACAATATTAATGCACTTTTAAAAACACACTCCTTAAGAAGGGTAAGGGGATGGTGGTTGAGGAGAGTTCAGTGGGTTGTTAGGGTCTTTTTTTTTTTTTTTTTCTTTTAAGTTATTTGATTTTTCTTTTTTCTTTTTCTTTTTTCTGGGCTGGATTCCCACAGGGTAACGCATGTTGTCTTGAAAGCTACGCCCTGACAGGTGACTAGACATAGGAAAATCTGTTAACGTATAATAGTATGTAAACTATGGAAAGCCAAGTCACTTGTAGACTTTTGTTTTTTTGATTCAGTGCGATTATTTAACCTTACTTGAAATATTGTTAATTCATAGCCAAAACCTTCCCAATAGTTGTTTAAAAAAAGTTTAAACGCATTCTGTGTCCTAAATATTCTTGTGCTCTTTTTGTGTAAACTGCTTTCTGAACAGATGTTTTCTCCATAATAAACATAGGTAGGTTGGGGTTTAAACGGTGGGAACTTTTGACTGTATATAACCAATTTCTCCTTGAGCAGAAATGCTAGAAATCCTCATTACATTTTAGAACAGAAATGTAGTTTCCTCAATGTATTCCTGCATGTTCTGTTGTGCAAAAAAGCCAAATGTTTTTTTTTTTTTTCCCCAAAAAAAAGTGCTTTAAACACAAAAAATGTTTATGCTTTCAAAGGTTTTGTGTATGATCTGAGAAACTAGATTATACACATTCTCTTGCTGCTATAAAGCTTTTCTTTTCTAGTCTTACACGAAGATGCCTTATGTGATCCACTTGTGTGCTGCTATATTATGAAATGTTGTAAATGTATCTTTGCTTCTGTTGTTTGTGTACTGGAGGGAACATAACAGTTTGGTGCGGGACTGGAAGTGCTTTTTTTGTTTTGTTTTGTTTTTTGTTTTTTTTTGATTAGCATGTTTTACTCATTTGTATCCGTGTATTTCTATCATACTCTTGCTGCTTCCTTGTTTGTGTACCTCAGGTTAATTTGGATGGATAAAGCGAGAGCCCGTCTCGCATTACCTCATTGATCCTCGCATCACTTTTTCATTCTGAATTTGTTGGATGGGTTTCACTTTTTCTGTCTGGAAGCGAGGAAGAATCAAGAATTTTCTTCCACTGAGCAGTTATAAGTGGCTATACTTTAAAGTAGGTTATTTCATGTATCTAACCCACAAGACAGCCTATGCAGTAGGTTATGCGTGTGTAGTACAAAGACAAGAAAAAGTGCCCCCCCCCCCACACACACACACCCACTTGGAGTTTCATTAGCATGTTTCCATCAGTTCGTGAAATAAAGGGGAATCTTGTTCATTTTTGAGGTACCCATTAAGTCCCAGTTAAAACCTGATGTTTTATCATTGTTCAGTGTGGTTGTTATTCCGACGCCTCTCCCACTGCCCTATGTGCAACCACGCAGTGTACCTCAACAGTTTCTCCTTAATAAATTGGCAAAAATCATATGAATGGTTCATTTCTCTTCCCCTGCCTGGCTTTTGTGAGATCTTTAATCTCCTGCTACCACTAGAGAGTTGCAAAACCTATGACACCTGATTAAATTATTAGTTTTATATAAGTAAATGTTATTTTTTTTATGTTTAATATAAATCATATAACTGTTAACTTCCAAGACAAGAATTTAAGTGGAAAAGGAAACAAAATCTTGCAGGAAGTTATGGGTAGTATCAATCAACCCAATACCTCCTTTATGTGGAAATTGAGATGAATTATGTTGGTACCAATCATTTAAGATTTTTCTAGAAGACATACAAATGAGATGTCCTTAATATTCACTTTGTTATTTATTAGAAAATCATGAAAAAAAAATGTTTGCTTTTATCCCCAATAACATACAGGTAGATTTTAGAATAGTAAAATTGAAACATTTTAGTTGAGGATATAGAATATACGGTATAGAAATGTAAGTGTCAAATTGAGGTTTACCAGAAACTTAATCACACAGACCATCACCTGCTCTTCAACTCTTACCACACTTTGGGACACAAGCTGGGGGTTATCAGAACCCTACATCACCGGGCTGAAAATGTTCCCACAAGGACTAAGGGGAAGAAAGACTGAGGAACACCAACACATCAAGACAGTATTAAAAACCTGGGGATACCCTAACTTGGCGTATGTCTAATCCACTAATGGCTCCAGGAACCACACCCCAACAACAAAGGCAACAGCGTTGTCATTCCTTATGTGGCAGGGGTGTCAGAGAAATTTAGAAGAATCTTCTCTAAACATAACATTCCAATTCACTTCAGACACTGCAACACTCTGAGACAGAAACTAGTTCACCCTAAGGACAAAACTCCCAGACACAAACTTAACACAATGTTTTGAAAACGAGCACTGCATAACAGTCCAGTGCAGTGAGGAGTGAGCGGATTTTTACATCAGGGAGAACAAACAATCTCTCCACAAACACATGGCTCAACACGGGAGAGGCAGCTCCTCCGGGCAGGACTCAGCAGTCCACTTACACTTAAAGGAGAAGGGACATTCCTTTGAGGATGAGAATGTGCATGTGCTGGACAGGCAGGATAGATGGTTTGAGAGAGGAGTAAAGGAGGCCATCTATGTTAAACTGGAACAGCCATCACTTAACAGAGGAGGAGGCCTCAGACGTCAACTGTCTGCCACATACAATGCAGTCTTGAAATCCCTCCCAAGAAAATTTAGCCACCGTTCTCACCTTGGCTCATGTGATACCAGCGACTCACATGATGACACACAGATTGGGAGCTGGGCATTGTGCCCTTTGTCCACTCCCTTGGGTGTTAATGATCCTCCACAGGTTTAAATACTGGGGACTCCCTACCAGAAATTTAGAACTGAAGAAGCCTCCTGGATGAAAAGCAAAACGTCTTCGAGACACAAAAAAAAGTCAAGTTGCCTTCAACTTAAACACCTAGACTACCAAGAGCTGGATGACTGAGAATCCTCACAGAC
>KV751334.1:18261497-18277082 GCA_001698575.1 Mola mola
ATATGCGAACAAAGCGTGATTATTAAATTCTCCGCCCCTCTGTAATAGGACGTATTTTACGTCATGACGCACTGCGTCGTGTGACAACACTGCGGCTGAGTCGGGAAGTCGTGTTTGAAACGTCGCTGTGTCCGCGTTGAATCAGTGCTGCTCGAAATGTTTACGTTTAGTCTGACTCTAGTGCGACAGTAAGTGATTAAGTCTCGGCTTATTTTTGGTCTTCCTCTTAGAAGACGTGGCCATGCGTGCATGTTGTGACTTTATTCTACAGAAAATGTACGCCGAAATGTGGTATGAAACAATGATTGAGTAACTGGTGAATAGTACTCATGTTTCCGTGTTCTCATTCAGCACAAAGACAGCGTGACGAGCTTGTGGTCATCGCTAACACGTCGATATTTATGTATATGTAATTCAGTGATATTTCTGTATTTCCACGCAGTGGGGAAACGCATTACAACAGAGAAAAGCTGCTACAAGGTGCGTCATTAAAGTTCACAATGCCTTCAAACGAGTCTGGTCGACGTGTGTGTTAAAAAATGTTGTAAATGTGCTGTTTAGGACAAGGTGTGGACACAGTCCTGTCAGAAGCAGGTGTGCAGCAGGGTGAGGCGGTCGGCCGATACCTCCGAGACATCAAATTCAGCCAGGTGTTTGTCAGTAACCTGCAGAGAACCGTACAGGTAAGACTGAGGCCCCGTTTACACGACAACGCTCTTTTTCGTTTTCAAATAGTTCCACGTGCAGAGCTCCGAGACCGCAGGAAACACCGGAAACGCTGTAGTACAAATACCAGGCCAGTAGGCGGCGGTGTGATTTTGTAATGAACTAAAACGCGTGTGTTAAGAGATACTTCTCGGCGCGATAAAAAAAAACAAACCGTGGGTACTACAGATAATGAAAACAATTGACTGCAACCTTAGTGTGCGCACCCGTTTTTAAAGCGTTGTGTTTTTCCCGTCTACATGGAGACCGAGACGGGTGCGTTTTCAAATTTTTACAGATTGGAGGCTATTTTCGCATTTTTCCTTTTTTCAAGCAACGCAAAAGCCGTTCTCGTGTTGACAGATAGCAGAAACACAACAAATGGAACACGGAAAACGTCTCGTCTTAAGTTTTGAAAACGAGGGTCTACGCATGCGCGTGCTACTCCTCATCACAAAATCACACCGCCATTTACTGGCCTGGCATGTGTACTACGGCCTTTCTGGCGTTTCCTGCAGTCTCGTGTGCAGTGAGGTCATTTTCAAAACGTTGTCTTCAACTCCCCCTTAATTAAAGATATCTATTTTGTAGTTTGTGGATATCCAAAATCATGTTTTACCTATTCAGAACCAGGTTATAGATATCTCCAACTGGATTTGTGGATATCCAAAATACAATAACGGATATCTGTTATTATGTTGTAGATATCTCTAATTTTAATACTGCCTAGTCAAAATGATGTTACAGATATCTTTTAACTAAGGCTTTGACTAGACGAAATGACGTCACAGATATCTGTATTAATGTCAGAAGTGACGGAAAGTAGGAGGAGGGACTTGGCTTAGACAGGCGTGCCACATAATGGACCAGGTATTCAATGTTAAATGGGCTTGCCAATCACACACCGGCTCAAACTATCATTTAACATAACAGAGCATCCCGAAAAAGCTGCTGGAATTTTATTTTAGCCACAACAGCAACCGACATTTCTCCTGCTTAACAACAATGCTATTCTCCCATTTTCCTCCAGTACATTTGGACCGTTATCCAGTGGGAAGCCTCCTATCAACAGCGTCAGTTCAGCAATCCTGACGGGTTAGCGAGAGTTAGCGATATCTCTAACTTCAATTCTGACTAGTAAAAACTGAATTACAGATATCTGCAATTGTCATTTTGGATATGTGTCAGATATCTTCAAAGTTTTGACTAGGCTATTAAAAATATCTCTTAACTTTCATTGTGATTAGTCAAAAATGGAGTTAAAGATATCTCTAACTCAAAACATAAGTACGATGATTCAAAATGGCATTGATATCTGTGATGTCAGTTCCGGATAGTCAGATTTAGCCATTAACTGTTAAAACAGCTTGCCATATACCATCTGCACATGGAACTATTTGAAATGCCTGAGGTATGCTGGGTTTTTATGTTTTGGCAGTGTTGTGGGGTTACTGAGGCAGATGCTGGTGACGGAAACAGCTGACAACTGTGCCATGACAAATGCTTTACCATCTGGATATCACACAAACTGATCGGGTGACAGTGACTGAAGAGTGTCCTGCTGCCACCTGCAGAAAGGCCTTACAGGTGGTCATATATGGAATACTGAGCAAAAGTCTGAAGCCACCATCAGCCGTGTTGTTTTATAGACCATGCAGATTTATTTAGGCTAAATATAGCCTATAGGTCACACCAGATATAAAGTGTTTAGTGTGGCTTCTTTTACACTAAGCATGTGTTGAACTATGTTGGGCAGAGGAAAGAAGATTAACTGCAATAATTTTCCTTGTATATCACACCAGGTTTACTCATGTTAAAAGCTTCTTGTTGGTTGTTTTAGCCACATCTGGTTAGCTCTAAATGTGCTGAGTGCATATCCCAGGTCTCAAAATTGCGTCTTTTTATTTAATGTACATATTTCCTGTATTTTTTGGTTGTTTCAGAAAAGTAAATCTGGATGGTCATTAAAACTTTTTAAATCAACAAAGCTACTGGTGGCCAAAGACTTTTACACAGTACTATAGGTACTGTGTAAAAGTACTTTCATGAGGTACTTTCATGAGAGTTTGTTAGCTGTAAGAAAACTTTAAAATAGAATCAACTTCATCCTATAGAACCAGTTCGACAGACATTTTGAAGTGTTATCTGTTTAAGGATTAAAAGGCTTAAATGCAGAATAATTATGCAGTCTTTTAGATAATAATAATAGACTTATAATAATAATAATAATTTTAATAATATATCGTAATAGACTTATAGATAATCAATATCAGAATCAGATTTATTGGCCAAGTTTGTGCATACAAACAAGGACTTTGGCTCTGGTTAACTTCGCTTTCAATGTACAAGAAACTTGTACGCTTGACACAGAAATTTTGTCACCTGTTTTCCTCCCGATGAATGCACAGGTATACGTGTGAACTGTAAGGTGTGTACCATACAGCCCAAACGTTCATCCATAGCTATCACTACATCACATTGTACCTAAACACAAGGTGCCAGTTCTCCTGCGTTATGTCACACTGCTCAGCTATGTTTGAAAGCTTTGCGTGTGGTTGTGCTGTGTGAGAACCGGTTCACTCCTGCATGAAGCCATCTTTATGTTCAAGTCATCATCCAACCGCTCAGCCTCACTGTCCTAACGTCTTCAGTCCATCCATCCGGGGTAAATCTAATACCTGCCTGCCTCCCACCAGATGTGCTGTTAGCTAGAGAATTCTTTGGTCTCTTTATTGTGGAAAGGCTGGTTCTCCAGTGCAATGAAGTCTGTGATTTTTGTCAGTCATTATTTCGGCCTTTGGGTTGTATTTGGTAAACTTCTGATCGTTGCCACCACAATTTCTTTTTTGTTTAGGGAGTTCAGCTGACTCGCTTGTTGCTACTTAAAGGAAATGGAGAAACAGTCATTTTAACCCATTTAGATCATATCCTCGATCATACTGTTGCCTATTGAGTGATATGTGCATAAATGACAAAAAACTCATTTGTTTGTATTTTCATATTAAAATCTGACATTGAATCAATGATCTTTTTAATAAAATGTTTCCAGATTGGGCAAAAGTCCTCCGTTTAGCACGTTGTCACTAACTTTTGCATGATAGCAAAAATGAATGACATCACTTATTTTAACACGCTTAACCAAAAATAATTTTAAAAATCAACCACTATCGAATAAATTTTTATAAATTGTTCCACACGTCGATCTTTAGACATCTATATTTGTCAATAAACACACGTATAATGAAATCTGATGTGCCATTATTACATCCAGCTTGTTTATTTCCTGTCAGGGATTAATGATTCTGCCTCTGCAAACATTCATGGCTCTGCTGTCTCTGAAATGCTGATGGTGTATTAAAGACCTCATTTGTGTCTCCGCGGCAGATTCCTTTAGCGCTGCCAAAGCGCTGTCACTGAGTCAGTAATTTCCATAATACATTTCCTCTGTCAGACGGCTGAACTCATTCTGAGGAACAGCACTCACTGTTGTGGCATGGAGATGGTGTTGGAGCCGTTACTCCGAGAGAGGGTGAGAACTGTTGTCTTCACACTGCGCCCACATATTCAAGCTTTAAAGGTTGAACTGTAATACTGTCACGTCTGAGGTTCAAGTTGCATTCGTCTTGTGGCTGCAGTGTTTTGGCGTTGCTGAAGGACATCCCAAAGAGGATCTGAAGAACATGGCCAACGCTGCTGGACAGTCATACCGTGAATACACCCCTCCAGGAGGAGAGACGACCGACCAGGTGAGTCACGCAGGAAAGTTGAACATAGCCAGTTTTTGACTCAATGTCAAGAGAGGTTTGCTTGCACAACAGTGCCATTTAGTGCCCATTTTGTTTCTTGCATGTCAAACTTCTTCCAAGAAGAGAACACAGCGGCAAACGTCAAGAGAGAGTGTAGGAATCCAACCTTCCATGCAGTAAAAAGTGGACTGGCCACATTTAAACGTAACGATAAACTTTAACAATAAACTTAAGCAGAAAATGTTCGATCCTTTTCTGAATTCATGAAGAATATTTCATCCTTCGGTGTATCTAGAAAGTTTCAAATCACTGAAAATGGATATGCATGCTTGTCACTGGTGACAACGCTTGCTAAAACAGTTTTCTTTTTTTAATAAAACCTATCAGAGATGTATGTCTGTGGAGATTCTCAGTCAGCCAGCTCATGATGGTGGTCTTGGTGTTTCAGCTGAAGGCAACTGGACTTCTTGTAATCCAGTGTCTTGTCTATCTACAAGAAGTCCAGATGCCTTCAGCTGAAACACCAAGACTATCAGAGATGTATGGTTCAACAGGCAAAGATATTCTTTCTAGAATGACAGAAAAATAAAAATCAGCAAGTCCTCCAATTGGAGGCGCTGCAACTTTTTATTTAGATACACTTTTGTTTAAAGAAAATGACATACATTGAATTGTTGAAACATTTTCTGATTGATTTTGTCGTCTGTTGCGGAGGTCACTGTCAGCTCCAGTGCTTTATATTAAAACAATATTGTGTTCTCTTCACAACTGTATGTTGATGGGAAAACGACTGCTGACTGATGGCAAAAAAAAAATGTTTTCACTGTGACCTTCACGACCACATCCATGCCTATTCTGGAACCAGAACAGTGTAGCTCCATCACTACATCAGGAGCGTGGATGGGCGTGGCTGGCATACGACTTACTGTATGTTAGGATCTTACTGGTTTGAAGCTTCACCTCTTATGTCTGGTTTTCTCTCCCTTTGCCTTAAGGTGAGGCTGCGATTCATACGGTTCCTCAAAGTCCTTTATAAGCAGATGTTGGATGAACACGGTTGGTCGACGCCAGATGCCTCGCAGGCACCAGACTGTGCCAACAGGACCGATGCCGCCGCCCCGGACGGCACTGCCGGCGGGGCGGCTGACGACGGCCTACAGGGAGTGTCGGTCCACGCTCTGGTCGTGAGCCATGGCACCTACATCCACGTAGCCGTCAGGCACCTCGTGGAGGGCTTGAATTGCTCCCTGCCGGCAGGGGTGAAGATGTCCCGTGTGTTTTCACCTTGCCCGAACACGGGCATCGCTCGCTTCATTCTCACTCTGAGCAAGTCTGACACCAGCCCGGTTCTCTCAGCCGCTCGCTGCGTTTTCACCAACAGAAAGGACCACCTGGAAAACCTCACAGCTGGTGAATAGTGTCCCGGGAGAGAGATGGGACAGAGGGTTTATGTTGGGTTTGTGTGTCCACAATCATGAACGCTGAAGGGAATTGAGAGACAAAGACCTCGCAGTTACCACAGGTACCTGAACGCAACGCTGCTCAATAATCAAGAATGTTTTATTGAGGATAAATAAGTCTAAAATAAATGTGCAATACTCTTCTGTAACTTGATCATTCTGAGCCCAAAGCACTCCTGTTGTACGACATTTTTAATTCTGATATTATTGACACTTTTTACAATGTTTTACCAAACTGAAATATTTAATACATTTGTTTGATACTACTTTGACAGTAGGCAATTTTTTGTCATTTTACAAGTCAACACCTCTCCTCTGTTGCTGCTCAGCTCACTTGAAACATGACATGACAGCCAAAAATCATGTGGTAAAATGCTGTTAAACAATATTTGTGACACCCGTTAGTGTGTTTCAGTCTGAGTGCCGTACATGCTCTACGTACACCTCAACACTAGTGTGCGTTTTATTTGAAACAAATCTCCACTGAATGTCTGCATTGCTGTGTTTGACAGCATTTGTACAGGGATTTATTGGCATTTCTGTCATCCATTCTAATTTTATACATGTGATGTCAGTTAATTGCCACTTCTCAATAGGTAAACAACCAGAGTATTTGTCTTCGTTTTTAGTTGTGATGCTCATATGACTGTGCAATAAAAGATGATGACGACAACAGTGCTGCTTTCTGATTTTTTTTTTTTTTTTACTTTTAATTGCAACTCTTTCAAATGAGGCCTGCATAAACATTCAATCCAGAGAAAGTGTACAATATACCTACTTAAACCAAAAAAGTGGTGGGTTTCCTCAGCTCACAGCTACTTAACAGAATTTAAGAGAAAATCATGGAAGTAGATCTCTGATGCTTTTTTGTTTTTTAAACAGTTTTTTTTTCCCCCATCACAACACTCATTGTCACATGTTCATAGGCACAAGATTGTTAACATTCAGCTAGTTCTTGGCCAGGAATTGAATGAAAGTGACAATTAAGGCTTTGACACTGATAGAGATCTATTTTCTCTCATTTTGAGTGACTGGCAAAGGTTGTTTTTGCCTTTTCCTGGAAGAGTAATGCTACACTTAAAGGAGATTTATTATTTTTCCTTTTTTTGCGGTATATATTTCATATGGCCAACATTTTAAATAATTATGGAAATTATGAAAAAAGTCAGTTGTAAGACAGTCTCATGTACTTGCCTGATGATCTGATGGCATTTTGCTCCATCATTGGTTATTTGCTTCAGGAAGGGCTAAGAAATATGCCAAAGTCACATGTGGAGGAAATATAACGTTAGAAAAATGTTGTAGACCTTGTTCAAATCGAGGCTAGAACCACCACAACTACACGTGTGCAAAGTGAAACACAACAGCAGACATTTTCTCTTTAATACTTTTTATCCTAATTCAAGCAACGCTCCATCCATGACTCATACATTCAAAGGCAGACCGTGTTTTGCTACAGGTTATGTACATTTAACTAAAGCATCCTCATAAATACCATAAATAACAACAAAGGAATGGACTTAAATAAATAAATACTCTTTGGGCCGGGTGTTTGCTGGTGGTGCTCAGCACCTGTGAAGTCCCCCAATGAGAGTTCAGATTTGATGTAAATCGAGACTGTCGCTCTGTGACGGTTGTTTACCCTCTCACCTTTGTTCAAGCCATGAATCAGATTGTACAGATACATCAAAAAAAAAAAAAAATACTGAACTCCAACCTCTAGTTTTGAAAAGTCCTTGAAAATGCTGTTTTAGGTTCAAAATATATCAAACATGAAATCCTGAAATCTATTATATTGGACTCAGTAAAAGATTAAAATATGTACAAGATTTAACTTAAAGCTACTAGATGCATCTCTTAAGTATATCCTGTAATTTTTGGTTTAAAAATGGTGCCTCCCTGGCTTGGCATCAGCGGACTTCAGTCTTCCGGAGGTAGGCTAAGATTGGCTGTCTTCAGATGATGTGATTGTTGAAATGTGGGTTTCTCAGACCAGCTGGTAAAACCTCATAAAGAGGAAACCATTGACAGGATCCTCACTAAGATGCACCATGTAGCCGAATTCTTCAGGGAAGCTTGAGTTTTCGCAAACATTTACATTTTTGTCTGCCATTCCAATCGAAGCTGCTCAATATGAGAATGGCAATAAATTAAAGTACCTACAGGGGTGGGAAAGAGACATAAGCACATAAAGGGATTTTTATCCGCGCATCCTTCAACAAACCTGCTTGTGAATGTACAAAATATTTATGGTCTATAAAGTGAGATACTTGGTTAAACTTAAAGGTGTGTAAATCTTTTTTTTTAAAAAAAAATGTGTTTTAACAGTGAAAATGTGCAAAAGGGGGCTGCAGGTCAAGTTGGTTATGTTGTCACACAGTGTAAAAACACTGCATTTCTAGATAAGTGATGACCGAAGGGACAATTTGAGTCAGATTTCCTCTCACATGATCAATTCTACTAAGTAAGCTCACTCCAACTACAGTAAATAAATGGATTATCAGCCTGCAAATCAGCCCACGGTGCCGCTGCTCCGGGGGCTGGCCGGGTTGGGTGAATGCACGTTCCAGGGGTCGTGGGCGGACGGAGCCAGCGGCGTCTCCCGGGACACGTTGCGCCCGTCGTCCCCGGCCTCCACCTCCACCTCCACCTCCATATCCAGGTCGGCGTCGTCCTCCGGCACGGCGCGAGAGTCCGAGCCCTCCTCGGCTTGGCCCACGTAGACGCTGTGCGGGTCGGAGGGGTCCACCACCCGGTTCCTCTTCCCCCTGTGCAGCAGGAGGCGCTCTAGCGGCACCGTGTTCTTCCTGGGCAGGAAGAGGGAGGTCTGCGGCAGGTTCTGCCCCGCCGAGAACACCTGCCGGGAGCCTTCCAGGTTGAAGAGGATGCCGGTGCGGCTGGAGTAGTACACATCCCGGTTGTTCTCCAGGAGGATGTGGTTGAACAAGCAGTCGTCCCGGAGACAGATGTGCTGCGGAGGGAGAAATATTGAACCAACTGTTCTTTCTTTCTTCTTTATTCTGTCTGCAGCATAGCGACGTTTTATTTATACCAGACTTCACCAAACAGGTTCAAGACTAGTTTAAAAACGAGTTACACTGTGTTCCAAATATGACTTCATCGGCAAATTAAGTTAAATGAATTAAATCAATGAAAAACAAACACATGCGCTTTGAATACTGGACATAAATATGTGGACAGAGAGGGTTCTTGCAAATCAGTTTTCATTTTGTAGCTGTCAACGATTTTTTTCCTCATTGGTTCGGCATTGTATGTTTGTTTTAAGGAACTTTAAAGTCTCTTGTTACCATTGACATGATAACTATCCATACAATGTTTGGACAGCCTATAGTTGCAGTGACTGTCGTGCGTAAAGGTTAGAAAACTCTGTTTAAAATGATGCGTCAAACGTCGCAATGGTGGCGAAGTATAATCTGAAAACTAAACGTTAGGAGTGTATTTCACAAAAAGCCACAACTGGCCGACTGGAGCAAATAAAAATTAAATTAAATGGAGTTTACGACATCCTATAGTGGCAGCATTCTGCGTAAACAGGAGACGCCGACAAGGTTGCCAGCCCGGAAGAAAGTCAGAAGTTTGGTATAAGAGATCAGTGGGATTAATCTTGCAGAAGTGAAATTAAGTTTTGACTCACAGAGCTGAATGGGTTCCCCTCCAAATCCATACACAAGTAACGGCTGCTCTTGACGCCGAGGATGGCAATGCGCTCCCGCGTCTCAGCTCTCAGAGAAATCACACCTGCAAAGGAGCAGCAGCCATAAGATTAATGATATCACTCTGCCACAATAGCCTCCAGAAAAAAAAAAGAAAGAAGGAAAGGAAAAAACTGAAAAATTGTAAAACACAGCTTACTGTAAGAACTCCGGACTGTGGTTTTACGCACAGTTCCATCCAATCGGATCTCCAAGTAGAAATTGTTGAGCTCTGTGGACGTCTGCAGGTGGACGTATCTCCTCGGGCTCCCCCAGTTGGAACCAACCAGCGGCGACAGGTTCGGAGCCGTTTCCCCGAGAGGAAATCCCTGGAGGACGGCGAGCAGGAGCGCCAGCACGGTGTCCCTCATCCCAGATCTGTTCACGTCCATCCCGGAGCAACGTTGGTGCTTTCCACTGCGAGCTGCAGGCACGCTTTTCACGTGCCCTGTTGTCCCAAAGTTTGGAGACAGTTCCTATTTAAAGCAGCCCGAGTGCCACTCCTGCTCACATCCTCTGCGTAAAGGATGAAAAAAGAAACTCGCCCCCAAAGCAGATGTGCGGCTTTGCTGCAGCGGAAGGGCCATTTCCACCTCTGTCTGTTTACTCCGATGAGCTTGCTCAGACAGGACTCTTATTTTTGGTGACAGGTCTTGAATCATCCACCTGAAAAATTATCCAAGGACTCTTTCGAAACATCATAGAGTCCACTGGAAATAATACAAAAAAATAAAGGACATAATGCAGTTTTGTATTAACCTGGTTAATCAAATCAGGCATGAATACACTATAATTGGTGGAAACTCTACAAACCGACCCCACCAAACCGACACATACTGACTGAATAACCAACCACCCTCAGTCTAATGGGCAGTGCAATATAATATGTATCATTTCATTTCATGTATATATTTTTCCTGCTCTGTTTTTATTTTTTTACTCTGTTGTATAGAGTTGCTCATTTGTATATACTGGTGCAATTGTGTAAAATAACTTTATATATAGTCTTTTTCATTGCACGTTAGGATTTGCTCCTAAACAGAGCTGCTAAACTGATTTATTCTCTTCTATTTTATGTATTCCAGCCTTATTTATCCACAATTGACTAGATCTCGAATCGGAAAGCTTGTTCACCATTTGACCAGCAGAGGGAGCCATTCCCTTGCTTAGTGCACTGGAACTCGATAGACTCAGGAAGGTGACTGGCTCCATTATTTTTGGATGCTGTGGTTTCAGCTGATGATACATAGCTGTATAGAGTCTATACTATAGATAGTATTTCATCCCAATATAGAAAATCAAAACAATTTTAAATTCAGAGTTTATTTGGATTTATCCTTTATGCAAGAGCTGATTCGTGTACCTGAGTATTTCTATTGTATGATTGGTTAGAGTTTGACTTCACTGCATTTTCTGATGGCTATACAGCTGTATATGCCTATACGATGGGTTAAAGTCGGACATTTCCATTAAGATGATACGTTCAGAAAATGCAGCACATTATTGAAGATTAAAGATTTAAGGCAGTGCCTTCCAACCCTTTTAGTTCATGTAGATCAGGTGTCAGTAGTTCAACAAAGTGAGTCATCCTTTCTACTTCTCACATTTAATAACGCTTCAACAGCCAAAGATTTTAAATTAGTTTTGCGAAAAGGACACTGTAATGATCTTTTGACCTCTCTGATTAATTGCATGTTCATGATTTGAAGTGGCACAAAGTTAGCTCCACCTCGAGCAGCTACAGCAGTAAAACACTGCATTACTATTAATATGTTAATGAGTTTTATTGTGGAACTTTTTCCAAATTTTAAATGCAGCACTTTGAATGTTTATATGTGGTTGTGTTTATCGTCGACTGATCCAACAGAGACGGAATGACATTTTACCATCCACCATTTAGAAAAAAAACCAAAACAAAACAAAACTTTTATTTGTTTTTCTCAGGAATACAGTCGACCGCTGTGCACAGCACATACGTACAAAAATAAAAGGAACAAACTTTAACATCCTTACTTAGCATTCTTTTCAGAAACAAATGAGCTTGTTTCATCTTAATGTACAGATGTCAGCAAACCAAAACTAAGGCAGAGAGTGAGGTATATGACAACTGAGATGAGAGGAATAGAGTGGACCATCACTCCCTTTAAGAGCAGAATTTAAAGGAACACAGGAAGCACACACACCCCTAATTACGCTCGGGGCTCTGGCATGATACTAGTACATTAATTCATTTTAAAAATAATATCCCTCACCTCCAAATGATTTAAAATTTGATCCATGATAAGCTTTTTAAAATAAAAAGAGATGAGAGATAAACGTGGGAACATTAATTTTTTTTGGTCAAAGCTGAAAGGCGAGCTTCTTGTTTTATACTTGCGGGGGAAAAAATGTCCCTTTGCAGCCATTTAAAATCAAAACACTGTTAAAGAGGGGCTGCTTAAGATGACAGCCACGAGGAGTATTTGCGTGTGCAAATCTCAAACGTTCCTCCGAGGAAAATGCTGTAGATTTGGACTTACTGCTTCAGCCCAACGTCAGAGGCTTTTCATGCAGCCTCATGTACAGCAGCAAGTCTTTTTCTTTGAGCTAAGCTTCTGATAACTCTGCTGTGAACAAAAAGATTTATCTGTGAGGAAATTTCGGTTTTGAATGGGCCGGTGCGTCAGGCGAGCAGCAGGTCACACCGTGGTCAGCTGCGGTGCCACGCACTGCATCAGCTCTGCAGATGTCCCCTCCCCAGAGAGATCCCAACCCAAGCACTCTGAAAAGGGAGGGGGACAGCGTTTCAAAAAACACCGCAGCTCGAGAAGCAGCAAATCATCTGTTCATCCAATTACAAGGACGCACCGATATGGAAATTCTGGGCCGATTCGGGAACAGCTTGGCCAACGATTGAACGCCTTTGTGGAAAGGAAACTTTAAGAAATCATCTGTATGAAAAATGAACTGTCACAGAAACGATACTTGTTGTAGTACTCAGGAACACCCAGTGGACATCTCAGCAAGGTCAATAACGTGGTTTTCATCAGAAGGGGGTCTTTAAAGCTATGCTGAGGTGTAGCAAAGCAGATGCAACCAGTGCAACATCAAAGAGACAAAACAAATTAATATCGGCCACTGAGATCGGTGAGTGCCCTCATACTTGCCAATAAGACATATCGGTTAATCACATCAATCAGCTCATCCCTACTGGATTATGTTGTTTCCTGTGTCACACAGGTTCTTCAAACTCCTAATTCATGGAAACTGTATGACCCACTTAGCCAACTATCCCGGAGCACTGGGACTGGCCCAGGCTAGTTCCGACTCTGACCTTGAAGTAAAACAGGCTGAAAGGAGAGGAGGAGGCTCCGGGGTTACAGCTGGAATCCCAAGGTGATGAGTGGTGAGGGGGGTGATCGGGGGTAAGGGACAGGAAGAGGTGTGCAGTCTGGGGAGGGGGAGGGCTTGACAGACAGCAGCGGCTCCCTCGCATACACTTCATGTTAGGGCCCAAACTGCGGCTTGTTGCAACCAAGTATTTGCTCAACAAAAATCCTCGATCATTTTACTGCCCCCAAGTCTTAAATTGTAAAAATCAAACATGTTTAGTAATGTTTGATTCCAGGACAGGCTGCCTCCAATGAAATTCTCCCAGGAGCCGCTGAAAACTACGCCCAGAGCCAAGTGGAATATTGAAAAACAAGACCAGCTCATGAAATTAGGGCAACAACACAAGTGGCTGTATAATGTCTAATGACATACCACTGTGAAACTGTCACTACAAATGGCAAGTGTGGGGTCTCTCGGTCTGGCCAAGCCACCAAATGTGTGTGTTTAGAGAATTCTAATGTTAAAAACTAGTTGAAACGGTCCTTTAGACTGTGGTCTCACACATTTTTCAAAATCAGATTTTGCATGACAATAAAAAGATGTTATTTTCTCAACTCATTGGAGTGTTCGACCTGCTCTAATATTTGTCTTCACCCACTTCAGTCATTGCATCCACATTACTGATTATTCTGTATCAAAAATCTCTTTGTGTTAGTATACTGATATAAATACAGATAGTCATCAGTACCAACATCCAGGTATATGGTCAAAAATATTGTGACATATATCACATATCCTGCTACCTAAGAAAAAAGTGATATTAGTTTAAGGCCATATCACCCATCAGTGTCTTACTCCCTATCTCTAAAACCGGCCTTGCGATGTTCTAGTCCTGCTGATATCAATTGTCTGCTGCTTGAACTCCCTTATCCCACTGTGTCGGGTACATGCTACGTCTTGTGATTTCATGTATTGTAAACCAACAGCTCAGTCCTTCTGTCGACTCGCTCTGAATCCCATTTCCATCTATGTCCCTCCAGCTCCCAACACCTCACTGCCACTGCAGAGGACACGTCTCCCCCAACAAACACACAGCGAGAATCTAAAAGGGACAAACGGGCGGAAGAAATTCTTAGCAAAGCATTTTTAGGCACCATCGTCAACTGTGCAACCTGAACACTTTTTCCTTCCTTCGGACAACTGCGATGAAGCATCCATCCATTTTCTACCGCTTGTCCTGTTAAGGGTCACGCGGGGGCTGGAGCCTAGCTCAGCATCTGCAGCGGGGTCACCCTGGACAAATCGCCAGTTCAGTTTTGGACTGTGGTAGGAAGCCGGAGTACCTGGAGAGAACCCACGCAGGCACAGGGAGAACATGCAAACTCCACACAGAAACGCCCTGACCCGGGAATCAAAACCAGGACCTTCTTGCTGAGAGGCGACATTGCTAACCACTGCACCACTGTGCGATGAAGCAGCGTAACAAAAAAAAAAAAAAAAAATGCTCCTGAACTCTTCCTTTAAGTTTGTGTCTATTTACATCACCTTTGTGTTGATTTTCAAAGAGAGTGAGCATCGTTTTGAGAAGCAGCTAAAGCTTTCCAACTCAAAACCAACTTCGTCCAGACAATGTGCAAGTGGGACATCCGCTCTGCGCTCACAAATCTACCTGCTCAGTCCATTCTTGTGCGGCCGGGTCCGATTTAACCTTCCCCACGCTCCCATAGATAAGTTTTCCACCCTGTTCGTTTGGCGTACGGTCACACTCATGGCCTCGTGCCAGTCTCCATGGCTGACCGCTCTCGGGTCTCAACCACAGATTCTATATTACTTAATCGATCTAATTACAGAAAAGAAAATAAACCAGAGATGGTCGACCCCCACCCCTTTGAGGCCCTCTGCAGAGTGTCAGCCCTATTTCTGACTCCAGCAGGTGTCTCTTACATGCAAGTCTAAGGGGGCCATAAGTGGGAACACCAAGGCACCTTTAAGTCGTGCAGCAAAGGTAGTGCATTTAAGTATCGTCTCCACATCCAGACATCGATAATCGAGCCGGGGGGGGGGCTGCCAAGCGCTCACATGGTTGAAAGAAACCATAAACCTAGCACATATTTGCACACAAGTCCATGCATCCTTGAAACTAGTAAATTAGTTCTTTGAGGTAATAAAAAGTATTCATTTCACTCTTTAAAAGCACAGAATATAGCTCATCCTCCATCTCAAAAAAAGGAGTGACATGTACTTCAGTTACAGCAAGCACCAAGGTAAAGTGAGACAGGCATCGCCTCGCCCTGCCCATAAAAACAATAAGCAGCACAGAACACATACAAAAATATACAAATATACATATATATTGATATATAAAAAATTTCTTTTGCTGTCCATTTGTGTGTGTATGATGACTATGCATTTCTTTTTTACCTGGAAGAGCATCCACATGTGCAAATCACTGAGTTATTGTCAGTTTGTCTCATAGCCGTGGGAGGAAGTGCGTGACAGTCATGGCGACGGCGGCCTTGTTGCCTCTCTTCACGCGGCCATGCTTGCTGAGGGCGATGTAGAAGCCCTTGTAAACAAACGACTCATAGGCGTTGTAGTTGTTAGGCAGCAAAGTCTCCTTGAATTTGCATTCATCCACAAAGACTTTCT
>KV751334.1:18288316-18314129 GCA_001698575.1 Mola mola
GGGGTCAGTAAATCTCCTGACAGACACAGGATGAACATCTCAACATATGCATGGTTTCCGTTTGACCTTTACTTTGGCAGACAGCTTGCCTACAAAGCATGCTTTGAGGGAAACAGGAGGAGGTGGCATGTTGTTACAGAAGAAATGTCCCCTTTCCAATGGAGATAGCAGCCCCCCCCCTGCCTTTACCGCTGAAAATATGCCCTGACCACAAAGCTGTCAATAAATACACACATGCAAATGATAAACAATATGTACCAGGAAATAATGTGGAATTGAGGTTCAAGTGCACAAAATGTATATCTCTAACCGTGGGACAAAACAAGTACAATTTCATGTCCTTTAAGCCACAAGCTAACCGTAGAGATACTTCAACGTGAGTGCTTACGACAAATTTGCTGAAACAAACATGAAATGTGTAGTCTGCAGTTACAATGAGTATAAGCAAGTATTTTTGAGTACTCCCTGCTAAGGTAGAGTACTGAGGTTTGCTAGCCAACCCTACATAAAGCTGTTGGATCTTTGACGGGAACACTGGCATCAATTTGGAAGGATAACATATTTTATTTTACTTAATTCTGCAATAGCTGAAACATTGATGTCTTTACTCATTGATTTATTTTTGATCAAGCTAAGCAGCCTAATGTTTACAGGCACATTACAAATCAACAAAAAAAGTTATTAACCAGCTATAACAGCTACTAGTTATAACTGACCTGAGCATATGCTAAGTGAGCATATTTAAAAAAAAAAATATGTATACGATTAAGTGATTTTCCAGATTGGGATCAATAAGGTACATCTGTCTTTCCATTTATCTATGTATGGATTTTCTTAAATAATAGTATGATTTGTAGAAATTTGCCAAATTCAAGGTTAACAACCCAACGTGGGTGCCTACATATACATACAGAATGTCACATGGAAACGTTTTAATTATAGACATTAGTCAGCAGATCATCACTGACCTACTCTGCTGTTCTTGGTGAAGAACAAACAAAAACAAAAACAGTACAAAATAAAATATACGAATGCATGTCATTTAAAAGGTACTTTCCTAAATTTTGCCCATTTTATTCTATCTTGTGATGTGTTTCATGCACAATGATTTAATGATTAAAAACGTTGGTTGGAATCTCTCCATTACACGACAAGGACGCTGCTACAGACACAACAAGAAAACAATTATCATCTATCTATCTATCATCAATCTGTTATCGCACACTGTTGCATAATTTCCCCTTTGACTAAAGTACAATTGTGAGGGCACGACTTTCGTTTGTAATGCAGAACTTGTGAGTGTTAAAAGTACTCTGCTGTGGGACCCTCTGTGAAACCCCCTCTCATCAGGGCATATTAATAACACAACAGTGCTCATAAACCCCACGGATGCAGCAGCCACATGAACTCATCTTACACTGAGCTGTGCGTGTGTGTGTGTGTGCGTGCGTGCGCGCACCGTTCCGTATAACCTTCCCCCGCTGTTCATTGCGACAAACAGCTCGCTCGTCACTGCGAACAAGCTGATGACTCCTCGCTCCACGGCGGAGATCTGCATCAGACCTTGAAGGAAACACAGCGTTAGGAGAGCCTATGCAGCACGGAGGGGTGTAACCCTGCAGGTGCACTGCGCCTGGCCGGTCCTCCCTGCACAATCAGCCTCTCTGGACGCGTCGACCCATTCGCAGTTTGCAACAGGGCAACGCGTGTAGTTTACTGCGCGCTGAGCGGTGCGTGCGTGCGTGCGTGTGACAGCGTGTCCTGCCGCAGCCGCAGCAGGGTAAAAATAAGCGGGGGTCTACACTGGGTCCAAGCATTCATGTCATGTTTTTGGCTTGGGGGGGATATTTTCGCGCTGCACCGATGTGAGGCTCAGCGCGCTGTTTTGGGGGGGTTTTTGTCTTTGTTTTTTGCTTTCGGAAACTTTCAACCGCGTCTCTGATTAAATACCAAGCAAGAGCAGTGACCCGCTGTAACTTTTACGCAGCACCGGGTTACACTCCCTCTGTGGGCCCCCCGCACCGGGCCGGATGCGACTCACTGTATTGGTTCTCCTCGTGTGCACCGCTTATCCTGCCATCCGGGAGCACCTGCAGGTGAAACCCAATGCCCACGTTGCAGTACAGCCGCCGCACTCGTTTGATGCCCTGCAAATAGTCACTCTCCCAGTTCAGCTCCGATTTCCCCCCGCTGACGCCCAAGTAAGAACGGGAGAAGAGGGTCTCCCACTTCTTTTCCAATAAAGTCGCATTAGTCCTGCTCTGAATCGGAGCGGGCGACGCGAGCGCCCACAGAGAGGTCCACAGCACAAGAACGGCCGTCCAGTGCGTCCTGGCCCCGCTGGACATGCTGGAGAGGCCCCTTTGCGCAACGACTATCCAGTTCACCTTTGGGGCACTTGGTCAAAGTCAACTGACCCAAAAATGCAACTCTTCTTATTTTTTGTCCTTTGGCATGGTGACGGTAAAGGCTTATTTTGGGATCGAGGCAGACCGAGGCCCCATGGCCCGAGGTGTGAACAGGAGGAGAAGGACGGAGCGCGGCGGAACTTGAATTGGTGCCGGTGGCGATGATCATCTTTCGCCGCTCCGCGCCTCTTCACAGGCAAGGCTGGCCGTGGAAGGGACACAACCGCACACCGCGAGAAGAGCAGCTCACCTTGCGCGACTGTCACATCCTAACATGACATCAGCGCCACTCCACGGCTGCACACACCTCCCATTAAAAGTAGGAGAGAGGAGGAGGAGGAGGAGGAGAGAGTTGTGGACCCCCGCCAGCAGCAGCGGTTCTGATAGGACTGATTGTGGCTGCTGCACCTTCTGATCAGCGTCCGACAAGCCGGAGAGGACGAGAAGAAGCGTTTCCTGTGGCGCTTTTCAAAAATAAAAGCCTCATCGGCGTGACAGTTACAAACACGTTTGAAGATTTTCAGAATATAAGCATTTTATACATCTTAGCAATAATGTGTGTGTGTCCAACACACATCATGACTGAAATAAAGAGTGAGCATCATGACAGAGGATTTCTGTTTTTGGGGGGTTTTTTTCAATCCATCAATTACTGTCTTCTATGTAGAAAAACCTAAGGAACCAAAACTAATGACATGCAGGGTTGGGCCTTAATTTTGTAGAAACTAAAATCACCATTCTGATGCATCAACTTGTAGGAGTTTTTGTACAAATAACTCCCCCTCTTCTTCCTGGGAATCAGAGTCTCATTAAAAGAATGTATGGCTGAATTACTCTAATGTCAGAACTTGCCAGCGTGCAGAGCCGGAAAGATCAGGCTGCGGGTCAAGGGCCAACAGTGAACATGAAGACTTACATTCAAGCCATTTTAAGTCCAAAAAGAGTTGTTGTTTTTTTGTTTTGTTTATTCAAGAAAAAAAAAATAGTAAAGTGTGTAAATTTACAAAATAGAAATGAGTTTTTAAGTGTTAATCTGTGGCTGGAGCGAGAATTAAACTATGTGAAAATAATTGTTGCATTAAGAGCTCATATTACAACCCAAGGAAAAAAAAATATACATTAAAAATTTATATTTACATATCAAAAACATACTGACACTATAGACTAACACCTATGAATAAACAAAATGTAATCACAAAGGAAAGTTGAGATATTTTATTTTGAAGACAACCTAACCTATTTTGTGATTCTTCCTCTGGCTAACTGGCTCACACGGCTCACACAGCTCACACAGGAGACCGGCAGGAGAATGTGTGTGTGTGTGTGTGTGTGTGTGTGTGTGTGTGTGTGTGTGTGTGTGTGTGTGTGTGTGTGTGTGTGCTGTGACTTTCATTTGTGTTGAGCAATCATGGGATGGATGGATGGATGCATGGATACTGTGTCGAGAACCCAAATCGGGACGGTGGTCATATGTCCTGGCAGCCTGCTGCCTTATTTAGAAGGAAGGTGTAAAAACATTCACAGGCAATCACAGAAGAGCAAAGAGCAGTCCTGTCTCACACATCCTTAGCTGTTTGTCCAGGAAGTTTACGTAAGCAGATATTTTGCCTGGTCAGATTGTATGTTATTATTCTGTGTAACATACTCACGGTATGTCACAGTTAATGCAATGTTGAACAAGTGTGATCGCAATAAGGCAAAAATCACCGGTTTACTTATAGAAATACAAATATGTTTTAAATTCACAGAAAAATAAAAAGGAACTTGACATGTTTTAGTCTATTTTAAATATTTCCCCATTATTATGATTTGGGGGGAAACAAAACATAAGTCTGAGGTGAGTGCACTGAGTTAACACTCTTTTTACATCCCTGCTTGATTCCCAACTTGCAGGGTGCTGGTAGGAGAAGAACGCCTGGGGGAATTCCCAATGCGTCTGCAGCACCAGGACCAGGGGCCCCGAGGTCCTCTCAGCTGCCAGGGAGACTCGTGTCCACCCTAGCAACCAGAGAGGCTTTGCTGGGGATAAACAGCAGTGACGGTGCAACCCACACTGGGGAAAAACAAACAGAACATGTGATATGTTCTAAAATGTGAATACACGCAAAATTGAATAAAAAATGTAATCGTAAATTGCAGCGATCAAATATTATATCGTTTCAATTAAATTGGACAAATATACTTTAAATTCAAAAAAGAATTTACTGTAAAAAAGAATTATTTTAATTTTTCTGATAAAAGATGACAATATTCCAAATGTCATCATAATCGGAACATAAAATAAATGCCTGTTTATTCTAATTAATCCTGTTCCCAATGTAATTCACTATATCCCACATAATGCTTCACTCATGACAAACATTCCATCAACAGTACAGAAAGCAATTCAGTATGTTTACTTAAGCATTCTGCTCAAGTTAAGTGTTGAGGGTGTTGTCTTTTAAAAGACTTTTTCCATTTAGCTGTGATGTGGACATCTACTCCACTACTTGGACAGTTTTTCCTTGCTCCAATTAAGGGACTACGGTGAAGGGATGTCATGGCGCCATTATATTTTGGAGCGATTTATGGCTTCTTCCCTTACCTTTATGGGCTACAGTAACTTGTAGAGAAATTTTACCCTTCCATGAACCTCCCCCTTTTTGTGGTGGAAGCGTTCGTGTGGCCTAATGATCCTGAGGCCAATTTTGTCATGGGCAAGTTTGCCCCTGCTAGGATCTCCAAAGTCGAGGGGCCAGACAAAGCGCAGTTCAGTAAGACACTCTACCATGATTGTAAACAAGCATCCACGCACCCTACCCAGAGGGGTACCGGGACCCCGCCCTGGAGCCAGGCCTCGGAAAGGGGCCTGCAGGGGTCTGGTGCTATGTGGATCAGGGAGCAGTCAAGACAGTTGCTGAAGCTGGCTGTTGGGATATGGAATGTCTCCTGTCTGGTGGGGAACTAACATGTGCTTTTGTGGGAAGTTGAGAGATAAAGTATCGTAGTAGTTGAGGGCAGGTGTGGGCTTACTTATAGTGCCCCAGCTCTCTGGCTCCATATTCAAGTTTACCTTGGTGGACAAGAGGGTTGCCTCTCCGTGTGTTTGAGTCAAGCAATGGGTCCTGATTGTTGTTTTTTTGTGCTTGTGTGAAAAGCAACGTACCCTCCATTTTTGGAGTACCTGGGGACTCTACTGGGGACGGTCCTACTGAGGGACCTCAATGCTCACATTTGTAGAGACAGTGTGACCTAGAGGGGTGTGACTGGGAGGAAAACCTTCCCAATGCGAGTCTGAGTGGTGTTCAGTTATTGGATCACTGTGCTAACTACAGCTTGTCCCTAACTAAGACCATGTTTGAACATAACAGTGTCCAGAGATGCGCTTTGCACCAGGACGATGGTCAGTGATTGACTTCGAGGTGTATCAACTGATCTGCGGCCGTAAGTTGTGGAGACTTGAATGAAACAAAGGGCAGACCTGTCACCTGTTCAATGCATGGTTGTGAGGTGGATCAGGTGGCGCAAATCTACATTCCAACCCTCAATGATTGTCACAAGCTCTGGGTAGAGACCAAAAGAACAAGATTGTGAATATGAGTAGCGGAAATGAGTTTCCTCCACAGGCTGGCCTAGCATCAGCCTTAGAGGAGGAATTCTTTCAGAGGAGCTCAGAGTAGAGCTGCTGCTCTTCTGCATTGAGATGCGGTTCAAACATCTGGTTAGGATGCCTCCCAGACATCTCCCTGAGGAGGTGTGTTGGGCACGCCCATCTGGGAGGAGGCTCCAGGGCAGACTGGAACATGTTGGGTATGCGATAAGATTCAGAATTTTCTTACAGTTTTCAAAATGTATTTCATTCAACTCTTATCTTTTCTAAGTAAAACTTAAAACATTCCTTCTCTCTTGTGAGGTAGGGAGGTTATCATTTTTTTTTAATAAACTGTAAAACAGTGCACATTTCCTTTCTGTAAAATCTCTTTGTACATGAGAAACCCAAAAGATCTTCTGTTCTAACACTGGGGTTTGTAACTTTTGGGAATCAGAGACTTCCAAAGCACCTCCGCCTCCCCTCCCCTCCCCTCTCCGTTTCTGCTCCATAGCTCCGCCCTGCCCTTTAAGACGGTTGTTTTAACAGGCTGGCAACTGCTTTGTGGTCCTACCATCGAGGTCAAAACGTCTTCTCTTCTGCTGCACTTCCATCATCGAAGTGAGTGGAAGTGGCAAGTTACCACACAGTGGTGTGAAAAGACCTTAAAGCCATGTCAGAGTGTACAGCGTCACTGCCATTTGCTACGTGTATCGTGACTCATTTAAAATCTCAAGCGGCTTGATGAGTCACAGAATTTCATCCATTTTCAACTGACTTGTAGTGCGTCGCTACGTCCTCACTGTACAGCCTCTTTGAAGGGGCTGCTTGAATTAATTAAATTGGCCAACAAAAACAAAATTTGAAAAACATTTACGGTGTGATCATAATTGTGTGAGATGATAAAAATATCTATGATAGAATGAAGAAAATGACTGGAGCAGATAAAAAGTTCCTAAACCCCGAATAGCAAATTAATGAGACAACCCCCTGATCTGCTGTGTAAGCATGTGGCAATGCAGTCCAAGACAACGGAGAGCCTGAAGAGACAAAACTAAAGAGGGTTATTGACAGAACGTAATGATCAGTGGAGAGTGGGCCTTTGATGAGACGATGCTGAGCACTCCAGATTAATTGAGTTAATACCGTTATGCTGGCATGAGGCTGAGGCTGCCATTTCAGTAATAACTCCTTTTTAAAATGCAATAAGAGGCAAATGCAGATTTGTATAACAATACTATATAATAACATAATACTATCATACATAACATAATGTTATTTGACTTGACACATTCTATATGAAGTATGCTGTGATTCGTCTACTGTTAAACAGAGACAAAAAGCAAGAAACCAGTCAAAGTCCCCTAAACGTACCCAAAAATCAGGAGACGGACCCGTGTTTCATTAGATTCTGTTCCAAGGGCCCCATCTCAACATGATTTGAACTGTTTTATTACATAAGGGTATAAAACCAATGACCAGTCGTTCCACATTCTGTCATTGTGTGACATATAAGGGAAATTATGAAGGGGAAGACCCAGAAACTAGAAACTCAAGAAAAAAAGTGTCTGCAGATTACAATTGCCAGCGCAGCTGTCTTTGTCACAATTATAGAATCTATTTAGTACACACACACACACACACACACACACACACACACACACACACACAGACACACCAATCAGAAAATGGACCAGAGGGAATATCTATACAAACAGCTTTTGTGCATATTACCAAAGTGTAAGTAACAGGATACAGGAGGAGCCAAAGCTCCTTCAATTACTGCTTTATTAACATGGGGTTTAAAAGATGATATTGAAACAACAGCTGGGGAGACGCAGAGATGGAGGGGGGATTTCTCTGGAATGACATCAAAATCGCTGGCATAGGCGGGCAATAACATTACACAGTCCAACTGTGTACTGATGACAAGACTGTACGGGCTTCCACATAAAGACACAGGGTTACATTTTTAAAATCACAGCAGTAAACAGAACATTCACAGTGTACTATTAAAATGATTGACATGTGCAAATGCTTTAATATCATCAACACTGCCTTTTCGTGCATTGTCCTTAAAAGTTGAGCATGTTATCAATGTTTACAAAGATTTTTCATCATATTGGGCCATTAAACATAAAATGTTTTATTTAAAAAAAAACATAGTTATGTATTGAAGACAATCTGAAAATTGTCAGGGCCCATTCGTGCGTCAGTTGTGTCCCTGTCTAGTTAGTTTTCTGCTTCCTGTTTTATTTTGGTAGTCTGATCATATCCTTGTCTCCCTGGCGAGTGTTTCCTGTCTTTGTGTCTTGCCCACCTGTGTCTCATTAGTCATTTGTCCCTGTGTATATAAGCTGAGTTCCTCCCTTCATGTGCCAGATTGTCTTGTTCAATTGTGACAGTGTTCCAGCAAATCCTCGGGTTTAGACCCGTTTGTTCCTTTGACCAGACCTTTTGCCTGCCAATTTGGAAACCTTTGCCTGTGCTGATTGCTACTCATGTACCGACCTTGATCAGATTGGACGTTATTGATTTTTTTCCCTGTGTCAGTGTCAGCTATTTTGAGTCCAGTCTGCACCTGGTCTTGATACTGACCTAGTTTAGTTTACGACTACAGCTCTTGCCTGCCGATTTGGTTACTGTTGCAAGGAAATAAAAGAAAAAAATCCAGACTTTTGGGATTAAAGTCAGAATTCAGAGAGAGAAAAAAAATATGAGTTTAAATGCACAATTCTGAGTTATAGTCAGTAAATCTGAGAAAAAAGACTCAACTCAGAGGTTTGCAGTCAAAATTGAAAGTATTCCAAAAGAAAAAAAAAAACAGAATTCGGAGATTAAAGTCAAAATTGGAGTAATTCTGAGTTTCAAGTGAATTCTGAGAAAGAAATCTGAATTTTGAGATTAAAGCCAGAAATCTTGAGTTATAGTCAGTATTCTAAAGAAAAAAAAAAATCTGAATCCTGAGTTTAAAGTCGGAATTTCAGAGAAAAGAAAAACCAAAAGTTTGGAAATGCAAAGCCAATTGGGTAAATGTTTTTATACGTGAAGGTTCCAGAAATGCTCCAGAAATCATACATTGTATATTAATGCATTTTTAATTGGTTAAACCGTGATTAACTGCTTGATAATGAATCATTATTAGCTCTAATTCACACATAGTGACCCAAGAAGAACAAGACATGAACACCTGCGTCGTGTGTCGTATAAGGCAGCTACGTCAGAATGATCACAACCATCCAGTTGGAGAGGGGCAGTAAACGCAGTATACTCGGGGCCACAGAGGTATCAGAGGCCACTTAAACTGACACAATTCCTCCTAAAATGGAGCATTAATATCTTAATGTCTACAAAGCTGTCAAGACATTAACGTAAAACTTTATGAGAAGTCCTAGGCATTCATCCTCTTGAAACCACAAACATCTGTACAAACTCTGGTGCCAATCATTAAATAAAACTGTGGATTGTTTTTACGTACATGAGAAGTTAGGCCTGCTAGCGGCACTACAGAAAAGCTCAGGGGATCCAATAAATCAGTATGGACTCATTCTCAAGACACAGTGAGTATGAAGATTCATTGCTCTCTGATTGATAGCTGATGAGACATTTCAGCCTGACGGGACCAGACTTTGACATTTAAAACACCAACATGATTAGCATGGCTAAACAGACATGTCTGTGCTAACAATGCTTTTGCACGGGAGAAGATATTTATGTTCCGTGCTGTTAAATGGCAGTGTGAGGTAACACTGACTGAGTGGGGACTCCAACTTAATACACCACGTTTCCCTTTGTTGCGAGTATCAAATTCATCCCAAAACCCTTCACCATTAAACAGTCTCCGCTTAATGTTATCGAACAGATCACAGTGACGTGTTGATCAATCAAAAACAATAGGATTTCAATTCCTAGGGAGCTGGGGGTTGTAAAATAGTAATGGTGCCACCCTGAAAGGAGCACATGGTGCATATTTTTGCTGAACCAGCTTATGTATAATTCAATAGCCAAAAACTGCATAGGGTTATGCTTTATTCCTCTGGCTGCTTTGTAAAAATTGTGGCATAGAGAGTAGCAACAAATTCAATAGGAAACTGATATTGACATGCCTTTTTACTAGAAAATGGGGGTAAATGGGGACTGTCATTATTATTGAGCAGCACAGAGAAGGCAAGCAGCAGTCAGACAGAAGAAAGTGGGCCCAGTAAAAAATGTCTTCTCAAGGGTAAAGCTTGTGCACTTTGCAGGGGAAGATGTGCGCTGCTAAATTGGACGGAGAGTGACTAAGGGGAAAAGAAGCACGGCAGAGATGACTTTTACGCTGATTAAAAATCCCAACCAATGACACAGCAATTTTTATGTTCACGTCAGTAAGATATTATCGAGCAGAACACCACAAGGTTTGTTTCTATCAGCAACACTCACAGCAGCAGTAACCACAGAAATTACATGGTTGATGTTGGCTTATTTACGAGTCTTTAGTCTCCTGTTTGTGTCCCTCGAAGTTGGCCATCTTTTAATAGCAGCTATTCTACATTTCCACAAGGTACATTATCAATCAAAGCGAATCAAAGCTTTTGGCATTGTATAAAATCAGGATAAATACATGCAAGTGCATGCATCAGTCTGACTCGATTTAGGGAAATCACAAAACTCATCGTCTATATTCACCTTAAACTCTTATTTAGACACTACAAAGCCATGTTTCTGAACCCTCAGCATCATTACTCTGTTTCTGCTCAACACGGCACTATAAATACTACAAGATAAAACGTCTTCCCATCGAGCATTTAGATACACGGCGCTGACAGATAAGAATGTGGACATTGGAGATATGTGTTTTTCATCAGACAGCGACAATATACACTGACACATTATATCCGTAATAATCTTTTATCAGCCAATAAAATCAGCCAAACGACTGAGCACTCACACTCTTCTTACATACTGTAGCTAATTAGTTGATATTACCAACGTTTCTTTTTGCTCGGTGCACAGCTTTCACCACATTCTCACAAGTATTGATTGATTAGTTGGGAAAATATGTTAGTAATATATCGACAATGAAAATAATAGTTTAACAATAATTTTCCAAAAACTTGTTTGGTCGAACATCGGTCTTTTGTTCTAAACACTACAGATTATACATAATGGAATGATGGGCGTGTTGGTAAACTTCAAAAAGGAGCTTTGAGACTTGAGTCAGATTTCAATAAGAAGACCATTATGATGATGGATATAAAAGGTAAAATGCTTGGAGTCGTAGAATAAAGACACAGACAGTTGCACACGAAACAATGGTGAGTGCCTCCCGTCATAGCCATCGATCTCCATTGAAGCTCAGTAATCACATTATATCCCAAGGGAGCTGAAAGAGGTAAAAAGAGGTCTGGTTAGCAGGACGTCATGAAAGAGTTTTGTGAGCAATGAGTGATGAACTGTGTCATCCTGAAGTGTGCAACCTCAGCTTCCCGTACTCAGCTAAATCCTTAGCACGAAGTCCTCAAAACTGGACACAGGCACCGGAGCAGATGGATCTCAAGAAACAGATTTAAGGAACCTCTGCTTCTGGGTCCATAAAGACCATTAAAGTAACAACACTTGCCAACTAACCCATTATGTCAAATACATTTTTCTGTGAAAAAAATCATTCATAGCTCTAAGTGAGCAATAATCCTGCAAGCTCCATTGTCATTTTTTAAGATGGCTTCCATTTGGTGACAAATCTGCCTTCGTCAGACATGGGAAAACTGAAGTTGAGGTTTCACAAGTGCACATTTTGCCAAGACCACCCCCTTTGAGGCAAAACCTAACAGTCACACATGGGGCCACGAGGAAAGCTCTGTTTACGCTGCTGCCATGCTGAAAAGTCAGACAGTTTGGTTTATGGCTGTAGGAAGAGACGGAGATCAGAGGAGTGTCAGCTGCTGAGTCGGCAGCCGATTCCCCCTGGCTCCTCTTCCCTCTCTCCCAGGAACCCAACACCAAGCAAGGCCACCAGGACCGAGCAGGAGAATGTCAGGAATTCTCCTGACACATTTGCTCATTGCTTTGCATGTTCTCACCCCTATGGGGTTGCGAGGAGTGCCGCCGGCCCCGAGGATGCGACCGCCTTGCTCAACATTGAGGGACCCCGAGGGTGGGACAGAGACAGGCTATGAGCAGAGGATCAGGGCAATTTTGGCTGTTGAGAAGAGGAGAGGAGAGCGTCAGGAATGGTACACTGCCGAGGGAGTGAGTCATCCTGGATAGAGCTGCTGTCGTTCGGCCAGCACAACAAAGATCAGATCATTTATTTTTGTCACGGCCCCTGCTGGATGAAATCGAAACCCCCAAGGAGTTTGATTAAAGGTTCTGGCGCACTGGCTGTCCTGGGGAGCGACTAATAAATATGAATGTCAAGAATGACTCAGAAGACTCAGTGGCAGGCTGTGCATATGATTATTTCATTTAGGGAATTAATTATTCAATCAAAATCGCATGGGAGCTCTGACTACCTTTGGCTGTCCAACTGTCCAATTTTGTCTGTTTTGTCTTTATACAGTTACAATTTCTAAACAACTTGCAGTGTTCTTTTAAACTTTCCAACACGATTCATGGTGGTCAAGTTGCATTTAGCTGCTGAAGTTTCAAGGTGGTGATAATTTACATGCTGACTCACTGCCACACTGTCATGACTTGCAAAAATGGGACAAGGAACCTAAGAGATCAACCGGGAGCAGAAAGTCAGCAGTGACGGCTGGTGGGCAGGTGTGGAACAACAGGAACGGGAGAGAAGACGGAGCATCTGTTGCCATGACCACCTCTGTGAAAAACAAATTACTTATATGATCTATAACATTTAGGGCAGATCTCAATTTTACAGTACACTTTCTTACATTTAAAAATGAGGATTAAACCAGTTTTTCATGAAAAACATGAAAACTTGTATAAAGTTTTTGTATCTGCTACCAGTTAATGCTCCGTTGTTTATGGTAACGTTGTTTTGTAAACTTTAATGTATGGTAAAATAAGTCACATGACTGATATATTCCACACTGATTAAAGATACACAATCAACAGCCACTTGGTCAGTGAAGCATGATTTATTGGTGAGAGGTTGTGAAACATGTTTTGATATCGGATGATTGTGAGAGCTGCAAAGAAAGAGAAAAAAACAAACTTTCCTTTAGCACCTTGGAGAAAGAACTCTAAAGCGGCCCAAGTCTTTGCTCTCGCATGTGGACAGCGCCCTCTGGTGTCAAATAGATGCTAGGACATCCAGTACGTGTCTGAGGGGCTGACAACTCGCTGCATTGCAGCAATGGCTGGAATCAATGTCACTTTAGTTTGAGTAAACCAGTGAGAACTAGATATTCATGCGATAGGAATTCCCTGCAGAACATATGAGGACAAAAAAAACTACATCTGCTACATCTGATGCACAATATGCAGATGTTAAACATAGTAAGAAAACACTGTGTCATCCCCTGCATTGCAGGTAGTGTTTCTCAGTGGAGTATGAAAGTGAAAATACATCAATCTCAGGGCATCATTTGATCACGAACCGACTGCCGAGCCAGAGCTATAAATCTATAGTTCTGACCTTCTTGTTTGGCTCGACTGATCGCTTCTTGACTTTATGCTAATATGTGACTAACATTTGGCAAAGACCACATGTTCTTCTCTTGAGGAAACTAGAATCCCTGAATTTTTTTAGTGATTGCAACTACAGCCTGCAGCTGTGAAAAACTATACACACACTCACTGGTTATCAAAGATGGCAGTGTGTAGTAAAGGCCCAGCACGGAATCTATCCGTCAACAAATGAGGCCGCAGTGAGCGCCGTGCATCCCAAGCATGATGAGGCATAAGTCACTGAGGTCTCATGTGCTTGTGTCCTGTTGCCTGTGACCTCCCCGTTGAAAGGTCATCCTAATGAGACTGCTGCCCGGGTGCCCTTCAAGTGCCGCGCCAGAGCGTAGGAAACAATGCTGCGCTACACATGCTATTTTGAATAGTGTCACAGGTTAAAACGGGCAGCGGTGAATTATTGCCGGCCTTTTGATGCTGTTTATATCCCTGCCGTCTTGTCAACACACGTAATCATTCTGCAGATTCCTGATCCAGGGTCCGATATTATCCATAAGGCAGGCAAAAAACACAAGCGGCAACGTCTTGCCGTGATGATTCAGTACATAGGAATTTGTAAAAACGTTTCATACGGCTTTTGGTCTTCCCTTGCTACTCTTGTGGAGTAAATGTCTTACTGTTTTACTGTTTGGCAGCAATTACCAAACCGGGGTCGGGTCGCCCAGAGGCTCCAAAGATATATCAGAGGATCAGCAGATGATTAAAGAGTGCTCCGACCACTTAGCAGTGCACTCCTGTAACACATATCAGACTCACAAAAGTGTTTTTGTGTTAAAACATGTTGTCTGTGTTACCCAAAATGCCACTCAGTTAGGGACAGTTTGGTGGGAGTTTGAGTAGTAGGAGTGTATATCATCAGTTGCATGATGATACTATATGATATCAAATACCCCCAAAATTCCTCAGGTTACATTAATTTATCTTTTTCTTGTGAAATCCTGGATAATTTCACTACTTCAGACCCTTTACAAAAATCCAAGTGCCTGAACACATAACCCATATGGACGCCCCTCACGTCACTCATTTTTCTTCACAAAAAATTCATGGATATTATATTGTCAAAGTCACAGAATCTTAATTCTCACAAATATCACAAAATGTTAACATGGGAAACATTCCCATCTTTTACATCAATTGTAAATAGCATGAATGCAGCATTACACCATAATGTGGTGAAGTTTCACAAGCCAAAAAGGCTGGAAATCCTTTAAATCAGACTGACGTGCACGACGTTAAACAAACGCCATTAACTGTGCAACTTTTTAACTTAACTACATTTATAACTTCAACGTCTCTCCTGTCACTCTGCTCTCATGCTGGTTATGCCCTCCACAATAGCGCTTGTCTACCTCTATTTGTGCACTCAGAAGCCTACACTTCCTAGAATCTCTTTGTGATCGTTCCTCTCCGGTCTCTCATCTCCCTTGCAATTAGCTTTGTGGCTGCCACATGTGTACTCTGTAAAAAAAAGCATAAATAAAATTTTAAAAAGCGAAAGCATGTACTTAAGCAGACGAGGTTGTAGAAAACAAACTCCGGAAAGCCACTGATTGACAGATCTGTCTGCCCACTCTGGTTCCCTGGCTAAAACCGTGGCTGCTGCGGCCGTGCTGTGGGTGCCATTGGTCCATGCCTAAAGACATCTGACGCAAGGCCATTTCTAGGTTACAACAACAACACCCGCGTGACACTGCCACGCCGGATATCCGAAACACTTAGACATATTTAGTTTGAGGCCTGTAAGTAATTGGTGCTCCCTATAGACCACTGATTCATTTCTCTAATGGACAGGGCATTTTGTCTTCATGAAGAGCTAAAAATGCATCCAGCTTGCGGCATAACAACACTGACTTCACGACTAGAGCAGAACAAATATCCACTTTTGGAACGCTTTTAGCGCATTAACAGCAATCGCATTCGTGCAAAACGTGGGCCATCTTTTTGCAGCTCACCTGAAATATCTCCCCTTGTATAAACACAGTCTGTTTTTTTCCTTTGCTCTGCGTAGAGTGTTAATAACAACACGGCAGTCTCCTCCTGCGGAACAACCATACAAGGTCAAGAGCGCCGCGCGGAGGGAGCCCCACACAAACTACCAGTCTGAGATGCTATACAGTACATAATGATGGTATTCACATCAGTGGTCGAGGTGGAAAAGTGCCACTTGACCACTTCCAACTAACAAACTCAGATTAAGACCACTGGTGACCTCACCACTGCCAACTAGGCCAGTGAATCCAGCTGCATGTCTCATTCCTACACAGTCTGGCAATGCTGGTGCCACAGGTGGAAATCACAGTTAGAACAGTTTGTTAAATGGTGTATATATGTTCGTAAGACAGAGAAAGTTCATTTGACCATATTTACTTCAAATTTCATAAATGCAACTGACTTCACAACAACTTATTTCCTCTAACTGCTGGATATGTTGTTTGTTTCATTTTGTATTTCATAGCTTTTTCATTATTTCTCCTGGATTTAAGACCACATTATCTGTACTATACACTTTATTAATGATACTAATAATGGTGATACTTGTTTTACAGCACTCTTCAAAACCAAAAACACAAATAGTAAACCTAGTTTCAGTCTTTTAAAGAGGTTTCGATGGTTTGCAATGTGGATAAATTAGGTGAATGAAGATAAATTCCAGCTCGTGTTTATATTTAATATTTCAAATGACGATTTTGTGGTTTTTCTTTCAACTGCTTTGTTCTAAATGAGCTTGGGTGGGTTTGAAAAACAGAATAATTTTTGGAGGCAGGGAGGGAAACCTTTTGATTGCAGTGAATATTATGTGTGAGGAGTGTGTTTTAGCTGTAACACAGCTGCTTAAAAATGTGTGTGATACAATAAAAAATATAGACAACATTAGTAACATTAAGTGAGAACAAAAGAACAAACAAAAAATATGATTTAAAAGAGGACACTACAAACTTTACAGACAAAACTGTGGTAATTTCTGGCAATCAAAATAAAAGTTACAATGTTATGAATGTTCATTAACATCACATAGCTAAACATTTTTAACTCAGGGAAATTTTGCCAGGGTCATAAGTTGGGTGAATGTTTCTACTGGAAGGAAAGCATATATACCGTATACTGCTTCCTGTTATGCTCCAGGACTCACGTGCATTTGTTTTGGAACATATAGTGAGAGAGTGGCGGTTGTGCAAGTTTCACTGTGACATAAATCTAAACCATTTCCTGGACTAAATCTGAAAGACGTGCACGTATGGAGAAGAGCCAGAAAAATACAACAGTCGGCTCAGGGTCACCTTGAACTTTCTTGCTCAGTTGGGTAACGAGTCACCTGCGTTAGCACGGCTGCGAAGCTGTCTGAGGTGCAATGAAAACATCTACATGTATGATTGGGAGCATGATGTTGTGCCCACAGGGTTTGCATGACTGGAATTGATATTTTGGTCATGGCTGTAGGCAGTGCTGGAGGAGTTTAGGAATGTGCGACCACAGAGCCCTTTGGCCCCATGGCTGCATGTCTTCCTCCCTTGTCTGGGTCCGAAGACACGGACCATCACACCCCTGAACGTCTAGTCCAGGTCCACTGTGTGACAGACTGCAGCCGACAGCCACCCACTCACAAACTAGAAAATGACAACCTTTGAGACGATTGCCGCCCTCTTAGAAGTCCACTAAAAACTTAGCGTTTCTCTTTTTACTCCACTTCAGAGGGAGCCGTGATTGCCTCCGCCCTGAGAGTAGGCGACTGCGCGGCTCAGAACATGTCAATCAGCACATCAGGATCTGTAGCTCGGTGATATATGGCTCTGAAGCGTCAGACCCCTACTGCCATCTGCTGGACATCCGTGGCATGAACGACTCTGTCATCAGCTGCAAAAGACAAGACCTCACAATTTCTCATTATTTTATGTTTCATAAGTCTTATATTGACATTTTAAAGATTCATTTAAAGTAAGTACATCCTTAATAGACCCAATATATTGCATTAAGTTTGACTAATAAGAATGAATTCTTGACTTTAAAATTGTAGTTTTAAGTAATGTTTATTTTTTCTGTCTGTGACCCCACAAACCTACACATTCACTCAGGCAAACTAGGTTTGGCAGCCTACTGTATTTGTAGGACGAGGACTGACTTTGGGCTCTTTTCAGAATGTACAGTCTCAAAATGTCCCTTTGTTTACAGCTAGTGCAGAGACACCATATGGCAGGTAATGCAGTTGCTTCCTACTAAACACTCCGAAATTAAGATGACCTGGATGACTGAGAACCTTCACGGACACATATGGCAGGTAGAGGGCTGTCAGAGAGTGAAAGGGAGAGTAAAGTTTTATATGTAAAGTCAAAGTTAAAGTAGATCCTATCCAATACCACACTGTAGAAGCAGATATCTAGACTGATATCTGACAGTGTAAAATCTAATAATGAGCCACAATCAGCTCTGCTGATGATAGCCATAAAGTCATATTTTCATAAGGACCCTGGATTTAGTCTAAAGCCTAAAATAATAGTGATTGTGCACTTTGAAATAACCTCATAGGGCATTTAATAACCGCAATACCGATATATCTGTCAAGCTTCTATATAATCACAAATGCTTCAATGATACACAGATATCGATAGGGTTCAACAGAAAATTGAAAATTTTAATGATAAACTAAATGTATTTATTGGTTGAAAGAAAATCCAAAAAGACAGTACTACTGTAGTTTGTTTTAACTATGGAGCAATCACAGTAATAATTTTATCGACTATTGATTGTTGGTATCTTAGGCAAATTCACCGACAAAAGTCTGTTTTTCAGCCCTTCTAGCTGTTGCAGTGACAACAACTACAACATGTAAATATTATTATAAACACACAAAGCGCATTAAAACTTAATTTATCTAAATAATTTTCTAAAAGCACAAGTTACTGACAACATGAACAGACTGAGCATTCTTCTTCCGGGTTCTGCCGATTTATCAACCTCTGGCGGCGAATCAGAGCTGCAGTTATTTAGGAGAAGCAGATTCCACATACGTTTTCTTCTTTTTTCATAAAAAAAATCATCAATATTCTTTGAATAACTTTTTAAACTTAAAGCCAATCAACAATTTTATTAATGAATTAAAATGATTTAGAGTGGCTAAAAACCTGATGTATTTGTTTTATTTCTTTATTACTGAACGAACCAGCTTCCGGTATTCGTCAAATTCATTCTCGTCAAATTAGTCAACCTGACGTCACGTCCGCACTGTTCAGGCGCGCTGGTTGAAATTAGCGCGAGCGAGGCTGGCTGTTGCGTAACAAGAGTAACACGTAAAAAACGCATTATTTAGCTATTGTAGACATATTTGCGTTCGATGAATGATCCGATGCGTTCGGGCATTTGCCATTAAATGTAATTAAAGATAGGCTAGGTTAGCGTCTCTAGCAAGAAAACATTAGCTTGTTTGGCATCACTTACCAGCTAGCTAACCGAACGTTGAATAAAAAGCAGTTCTTAGTTCTCCAAGCAATGGACCGACCATCGAGGTCAGTAAAAGAAAAAAACTCGTATTCTTCGTCTCTTTCGTAGTAATGCTTTTGAATGCTAACACGTTGTTTTCCGTTGACACAGGAAAACAAAGGTTGTGAATTATTGTGAAGCCAAGGACTTAAATGACGGTGAGATGTTTTGATAAATTCATTACCTATTTATGTACTCTACTGTTTTATTTCTGTTGCTGGTCTGACAAAATGTGGTTCCTAAACTTCTGTTAGATGTTGACATCGTAGGAGAGACTCAATTCAATTAAGTGCAACCACACTTAACCACCACTTGTTGACATGAAAATAAATTGCGCTCATAAATGATTCTCTAAGAAGGTTTATTATTGAAGTAGTGCCGACACATTAGTGTTCACAGATTAAAGAAATCTCAAAACAGTAAAGCACTTCCCATTTTTTCAAGTGTTAGAACATAATCCAGTCATCATCGCCACAGGAGCATTGCTACATAAACCGATAGCAGAAACATTTGGTTGTAGAGATCACAAATTCAGAAAAAGATGCTTTGGGTGATTGAAAACTGTGCATTTCCAATGAGGGCTACTGTTTTAATGCACTGCTGTAATTTAAGACAATAAAAGTTAATGGTTAATCATTAGAATATGTCTGCCTCCGTTGCAAATATGTGTAACAATGTTTGACAAAGGTCATTGCAACAAAGTTTCAGTTATTAGCTTATATATTGATATCGGGACTTTTTCACTCCCTAATGTTGCACACCGGTTGGGACCTATTAAATAGTGCCAGTAGTTATGGCTCATTTGCTGGAGACTTGAGATAGAAAGAAAGGGGTACACTTATGAAAATATTAACAGACTCAGTTTTATCTCACCACTAATATATTACTCTACTCTGTATCTATGTTTTGACAGATGAGGATTTTGCCTGTGCAATGGGTCCACCCAGCAAAAAGGCCAGGGAGGGTGGCGAGTGGGAGCACAAGAAATCATTGAGCAAATCTTCCAGCCAAGATTCCAACTCTGAATCCACAGTGAGCAAGCAGAGCAGGTAGTAGACAAAATATTGTGAGCCATTGGGCCATGTGCACAGCAAGATGGGATAGTGGAGATCTGGGGAAAAAAAAGGGGGAAATCCTCATTGACATCAGTCAGTTGTTGCTATTTTTCACGTATGAAAAGTAAACTATCCAAATTCCAGTCCGTTGGGGTTTGATGGGAACCAACCTGTTAAAACTTGCTTTTTTTTTTTCCTTCCACACTGATACAGAAAGAACCATGCAGTTGCAACAAAACTTGCAACAAAACCTGGCCAGTTGTCATCATGCTATAAAACTGACAAATTTGGTGCCAACATACATGATACTTAAACTCAGGAAAAGAATGTCATTTTCCCTCTTGTAAATAAACAATAACCATGAAATAAAATTGGCAACTCTCTGGCTGTTATAGACCCAGTGATGCTAATGGTGTCTGGCTGCCCATCAACTTAGAACAGGACAACAAATAGTGTTCTTTGCAGTCTGACTAACATGGTTTTACATTGCCTTTCTTGCTCATCACTAAGTGATGTTGTATTTGATAAAGTTTTTCATGATATGAGATATTATTTATCAGTGTTTTTTGGATTTAGTTCTTTAGAAGCGTCATCTTTTCCATCCGTTGGTTTTTTTTAAGGTATCTTACGAGTCAAAGACTTTTCATGATGTGTACAACATGACTTAAATTGTCTAAACATGAATTCTGTTTCTCACAGAAAACCTTTGGATGAGAGGCTAGATGAACAAGATCTAGAAGCAGCCATTGCACTGTCTCTGCTCAATGACAAAGACGGGATCGAGGACCAGTCTCCCGCCAGTAAAGGCATGGGATGGTTTTACTGGCTTAATTGAAATCAAACAAATTGTCTGTTGTTGAATAGCTATCATCTTAAACTCCTGTTAAAATTTTCCAGAGGCTGTAAAGTTTGAAGTTTTGCCAGATGAAAATACAGATCCAGTATCTTTGCACCGCTCCAACTGCAGTGTGGATGGTGCAATTTTGGGTAAATACTGCCTATTTTGTCCACTTTCAATGCACATTTATTTTAAATATGCTTGTGGAAGACACTATGCTTGATTTAATCTTACTTGGCAAGGAAAAATGTAGAATTTTCTGATTAATTTTTGCTTTCATCAGGTTTGGATGAAATCTCATCAGAGTGCGAGACAGTTTCGAGACAGAGAACGGCGGCCGCTAAAGTGGAGTCAAGGAAAAACCTTGCGGATAATGATGACGACTATGAACCCAAACTGACACTAGGTTGTCACGCCATCATCCTGCTTCTGTGTAACTTTCCTCTGTGTGATTCTCTTTGTGTCAGTGAATAACAGTAATTCCTTTACAGATTCAGAAAGTGACGTAGACTTCAGTGAACCAGAAGAGAGTGAAGATGAAGAATTTACAGTGAAGAAAACCAGCAAAACAAAAAAAAAGGCAAAAGTTCCCAATAATGAGAAGTCTAAACAGCCCTCTGTCTCAACTAAAAAAAAGCCAGCATCAAAACCATCCAAGTCCAAATCAAAAGCAGCAGGTACGTTCTTAAAGTTCCTAAACGAAGTGGTCAAGAGTTGACTGGGATTATAACTTAATTTTGTCATTGTTAAAAGAATGAATTTGTCTCACAGCAGCTTCCACACCGGTGAGAAGTCCAACAACAGCCAAAGTTGCATCCAAAAGACCTGCCTCATCCTCCTTGGTTTCCTCAACAAGACCTGCTTCCTCTCTAAGCCCAGCAGGGGGCAGAATATCCAAGTGGACCCCACCAGGTGCAGTATGAGTGAATGACAGCAGGAAATAGAAAACTAGAGACACATGCACTGCGTGTCAGTTAATTGATCACTAATGTTTTGTTTCTTTGTTTTTTGGGGTTTTTTTTTCTTCTCCAGGTCAGATAGGTAGGAGTCCAACTTCATCCCAGAGTGTGCCTGTGAAGTCTCCGGGTCAGGGTCTGCGGCTGGGACTGTCCCGCCTTGTTCGGGTCAAACCTCTTCACCCCAGCGTCGCAACTCACTGACTAAATGATCACCGGTGTTTAGACAGCCTTCTGTGTGTCTGTTCTTGTTGTCCTTTTAGCATAATCATTTATTTTAAGACAAAAAGATGCTTGTAAGTATTCATATTACTCGATCAACTTTAGGCACAAATGCAACCGTCACCTTGAGCTCTTTAGCCGAGGAACAGCTGTATGGTGTTTTTTGTTTACTTTGGTGACTAAATTCATAGATCATTTCCATTATCACATCATAATTACAATTTGTAAATTGTATTTTCCTTTTGAACATTTAAAAAAAAAAAAAAAAATCCCCTTTTATTCCCCCTTCTTCCTCTTGTGTACAAGCACTGTATATTTTGTACATACATTAAAAATAAATACATTTCAATTTTCAACTTCAAAGTTGTGTGCCGTGTATCCAGGAATCACACATGCTAATGAGAAGCATCATTTTTTTTAACAAAGAGGTAAATGTTCAGTACAGAAAAAGTCCATTGGCAGAACATCCAGGAATCACACATGCTAATGAGAAGCATCATTTTTTTTTAACAAAGAGGTAAATGTGCAGTACAGAAAAAGTCCATTGGCAGAATGTGACTATATCATTTCCACAAATATTAATAATCTCATCATAAACATAAAAATTTGTGACAGGGGAGATTATACTGCATTGAGTACTTTACATACTTTTTCACCTTTTGTATACAGGATCTAAAGATGAGTTGGGGTCGACTATCATTTATTAATGGATGATAGTCCGTTGTGTAAGGTTGTGTTTGAATCTTTATGCTAAGTTAAGCAAACCTGTTGAAGGCTGTAGCTTCATGCTGAAGAATAGATCAGACAATGACCTTCATCTAATCTCACTCTGCCAACAAAGCAAACATGAAATTTAGCAATAAAATTAGGGTTCTTTCATTTTTTTTTTTTAAAAAAAAAAAACGTGTGTTTGAGTTTTGTTATAAAAATCAAACGCAGCATGAAATAGCCACATTGATAAACCGACATCCCTGCCCCAATGCAAGTAGAAATGCAGTTAAATAAATTTTTAATTCATCACTCATATGCTATCGTAAATTTTATAGCATTTGAGTTAGATTCCAGATGGATGTATCACCTTTTACAAGATTGGCTAAACAGTGCCCGTGACGTCAATTTTTTCCCCGATATCAGATTACAGATCCTGGTTTGGATCCTCTATTGTTGGATTGACTCACATCAGCACACGGCTTGAGGGACTGATTTTTACATCACTGAGTGGTCCTTTGCACACAAACAGGAACACTGAAACTGTATCCTGTAAACGTAGAATACCTCCCTCGTCATTTTTTATCTCTCAACGCCGCTGCAATGCCTAGGAGGTCCAGGATGAGACCAGGCTGGATTAAAGGATCACTGGTGGTCTTGGCCGTGGCCACTGCCCTGCTGTACCTCAGTTCCATCAGGAGGGAGGTCCACGCACACTCGGAGAGGCTCCAGAGGGCCCACCACAACGACTCCGTCAGGGGTCAGGGAATGCTGCAGAGGGTGGCCCAGATGGAAGCAGACATCAACCGGCTGGGTGAGTCCAACAGCTCGATTCATTGTAATCAGAGTTACATTTCTTTGAGATATTTATGTATTTGCTTTACATTTCATATTGTACAGCAATAAAAAAAAAAACCCACTATAAAATTCCATTCTAAAAGCTGAAATTTCGTTTTTTTGCTATGTTAAATTTATCCCACTATATTAATCTGATGTCTTACTAGTTGTTTTTTTCTGTGAAAAATTTTTCAATACAAAATATAAACAAACAACTTAGAATTGTAGATTAATCTAATAAAAAACCTTATATACATAGGGATTTATTTTTTCTGCGTTATTTTGGATAAGTCCCACAAAGTGGTATGTTTTGTTTTTTTTAATATCTTGTACACATGATTATTTTAGGAAGACAATGATACAGTGTGTGTCGTCCTTCAGCTGACAATCCTGTGTTTAAGGGTTAACACAGCAAGCAGGCGTGATTAGCAGATTTGTCTCCATTTTATGCTATCCGTGAGGCTAGTGTGTAAGTTAAGGATCTTTAGCGTGCAACATAATAATTTGTGTGTACGAGATGAAAAAAATACAACTTTGTGGTATTTTAAGGGCTGTTTTACTATTTTAAATTTTAAATTATGGACTATAGTTAAAAAAAAAAATACATCTCATAATAATTATAACTCGTAACTGTATGAGCCGTCATTTTCACAATTAATGGTGGGTAATGAATATAGAGTATTTGAAAGTTAAATTTATGAATTAGATTTTAAAAGGAACTTTTCCACAATATTCAGATTTTTTGAGATGAGTATAGATGTAGCTGTTGCACAGGATGAAGTTCACATTAATGCTTTCAGATTCTGAAATGTATTCCAAGTACTTTCACCTTTGGGTGCTTTCAATAAATTTTGATGCAAATGACATTTATAGACTGTATTGTTATGGATCTGATGAATGTAAAAAAAATTGTGAAAAAACTAAGACCAAGGTGACATCTTCACTTTACGATAAAACATGATTTAAAAAAAATAAAAATAAAATAACTGCAGAAAATCCAGAGGTTTTTTTTTTTTTTTGCTTTTTTGCTTTAAATTTAAAGCAAAACAATTAGTTGTGTTTTTTTCAAGAATTGATAATATACTAACTTATTGAGAATTCTTACAGTGATTTAGAGCAACTTCTAGCCCAACATTGCTCTCAACCACAGCTGACATATCAGTGTACTTTGGCCTTGTTGAACGGCTTGTTTTGCCTCTTGCTGGCACCATGCAAACACGAAACACTTGTTATATGTTTATTTTTGAGGCCTGCCATATTCATTGTTTCAGGGAGGTTTATGTGTCTGCTCTGCTTTTTCTAACCATATGAAGCAGTTGGGGATGGGAAGAATAGGGGAAAGATTAAAGGCTCTGCTCTTTGTCTGCAGTCAAGTTCATGTACAAACTTGAAAAAAAGGATCCAGCTTCAGAGAGGATGGCAGAGGTGAAGAGCGAGAGGAAGGTGGTGAAGAAGCTGTACCCGAACTCAATACTGTTCAAAAAGTGGGGCGATGAGCTGTCTGAGGAAGAGCAGAAGGAGGCCGAGGACTTGTTCCAGAGATACGGCTACAACGCCTTCCTCAGTGACAGGCTGCCCCTCAACAGAGAGATCGCTGACACCAGACCCAGCAAGTGAGCCCTCCACTCACATACAAACCCATAAACACACCAGGCCTTGTCCAGTGATCATAACGACATCCTTTATGATGCCCGTTTGCTTTGGTTGCTTCATATTAATGATTGTCTGCACAATACGAGCTTTTTAGGAACATCCACCACAAATATGTTCATGACAGAGTAAATGGATTTTGGCCAGAGTCTATTTTACTATTTTCAAACACACTGTCACATACAAACCCATAAACACACCAGGCCTTGTCCAGTGATCATAACGACATCCTTTATGATGCCCGTTTGCTTTGGTTGCTTCATATTAATGATTGTCTGCACAATACGAGCTTTTTAGGAACATCCACCACAAATATGTTCATGACAGAGTAAATGGATTTTGGCCAGAGTCTATTTTACTATTTTCAAACACACTGAAAAAAAAAAAAAAAAATTATTTATTAATGATCGAGCAGCAAAATGATGATTAAAAAAACCAAGTTAAATCAAATTAAGTACTCTTTTTTTTTT
>KV751334.1:18329556-18352111 GCA_001698575.1 Mola mola
GTCAGTACAAGTGGAAAGAAAGACTGGTCATTTTCCCTGGATGGGATGTGAATTGTTGCCAGAAAAGAAAGCGCCTGACTTCCCGACGCTGCTACCACAGCTAGTGTGCGCTGCTGGTTTATTCAGAATACGGTGATTAACACGTAAAGAGCTGCTGCGTCCGTTTCACTATATTTAGAATATTGCTTGACCACAATATGGACCTTAACCTTAACCAGATTATTCTGCATGTAATTGTAGTCGCTGTTTTTGTGACCATTATTCAGTTCATCTTTAAACATTTTGCTGTTTATACAAAACACATCACACAATCTGATGCAAAAAAACAACAATGTTATGAACATCATTTAACAACAATAATGTAATACTACATCCGTTATTCATCATTAACAATTTATTTATCAATAAATTGTTAATAATGACAACTGCTGAGGTGACTGGGGACGAGGGTTTTTAACAGTCCAGAAAACAAAAATATTCATTTTAAAGTGTTAGAAAACTGAGAAAACCAGCAGAATCACGTATCTGAGAGGCTAGAAAAAAGTATTTTTGTCACTAAATTAAACTCATTTCAGCGCCGACAAGGCAACTGACTACTGACTTTGAGGCAATGCAACGTTTTAACATAAAACCTAAAAGAGGAATCTGTTTTGACTTTATGAGGAAGAAACAAAAGAGCACAAAAGTTTCAAACAGGACAGAAAATTAGAATGAAAAAATGGAGATTAAATTGAATGCATAATACTTTAGAATAAAAATATTATTCAAACCTAGCTTCCACATAAATATAAAAACAAAACCTTCTTGGATAAAAATTGAGATGTCTTTTTGGATACGGATAAATATTGACAAAAAAATTACAGGAGAAGCTACAGAGCACTCTCCTAGAAACAAATACAATGCCTATAATAAGAGTAAAAGAAAATAAAAGCATTTTAATGGTTACTATGAGATTACCTTGGGGCTTTTCTTGTATTTTTTTTTTTTATAGAGATGTACATTTAAACAATAATTTTTGGTTATTCATGAGGGCTTAAGTTGAAGGCATCTGGACTTCTGAAGAAGCGTTTCTGATGAGAGGTGAAACAGCTTAAAAAAAAAAGTTAAAATACTGTCAACTGAAGCACTGACTGACAACCTACACAAACAAATTGTTAGTTATTATGTTAGTTGTCCTGCAGCGCTGCAAAAAATGTGAGATCATTCGTCTTGGCGCCCCCTAGTGATGACCTCACGCGTGAAAACGTGGTACTAAAGCATATTTAAACAGCCTGGATGCCGAGTGTGAGGTTCTCTTTCATGCCTCATTCATGCAAATTATTTAATCTATGAGCTTCTTTGTGTATGTATATACTTACTTTTATGTATCAATGATACAGTGATACTATGATAAAGAGTATGATGATTGAATACTGACACTCCTGGTGGGGGCACCACAATAAACTTCATGCAAAAGAGCCACTTCTTGCGACATCACTGGCTTCTGGTTCAAATCCAATGGGACACCTTGATTTCACATGTATTCCCATTTCTCTTTCCTGTAATTTCCTGCCATCTTTGTTCTGCTGACTCAGTAATCAGAGCATAAAATTACCAAAAAAGGGTGGGAAAAAATGCAGTGAAAGAAAACAGATTCAACACCCGTTCTGAAGAATGTTCATCTAAACGAAGTGCAAGTATCCACATATGCCAGGTGGGAACCACTCGCACGTTACAAACTAAAGCCACATTTATAGCAACGAACTGGGAAAGGCTTTCAGGAGGAAACAACTAAACGGAGCAGAGTGAGACTGAGGAAAGTGAGGACGAGCCTCGTTATGTATATTGTTGATTGATATATGTTTGGAATTTTGGGCATCAACACAGAAACTTTGCTGATGTTGCAGGGATGGCACAGTGATGCAGTGGTTAGCACTGTCGCCTCACGGCAAGAAGGTCCTGGGTTCGATTCCCGGGTCGGGACGTTTCTGCGTGGAGTTTGCTTGTTCTCCCTGTGTCTGCGTGGGTTTTCTCCGGGTACTCCGGCTTCCTCCCACATTCCAAAAATATGCAAAACTGGGTGTAGGTTAATTGGTCACTCTAAATTGCCCGTAGGTGTGAATGTGAGTGTGGATGGTTGTTTGTTTCTATATGTCAGCCCTGCGATGAACTGGCGACTTGTCCAGGGTGACCCCGCCTTCGCCCCAAGATGCTGAGATAGGCTCCAGCCCCCCGCGACCCCCTAACGGGATAAGTGGTAGAAAATGAATGAATGTATAGGCAGAATATTTCAAATGATACTCAGCCCAGTGCTGCAGAACTCTCCACTTTAACATAAATTACTATAGGAAGACAACACTCAGCCAGAATGATATGACCCGGACATTAAAGATGTAAGATTATATACGCATTTCCTATTTCTGATTTTTACCTTTGCATCTATTTCTTCTGCCTTCTCATTGGCCTCCTGTTCGATGAAGGCCATCATGTGCTTGATCTGCAGACAAAGAGAGAGAAACATTCATTAAAATTCATTGTAAGGCCATAGTTTTTTTTCCTTCTCGACAGTAAACTGAAAATTTGTCATCTGTCTCATAACGGTTCCTCATCCTACTGTGAAATGTCTGACTCTGGTGAGGAATATTTATGTCCATTTTGCCTCCAAACAACAGACCCTAACAATCAAGAAACAAAACATTGTGGAATTTTTTTTTTTTTTTTCATGATTTGATTTAATTTAAAAAATTTAACTTTCATTTATTCTATATTCAGTGCACGTGGTGGCCTGTAGTGTTCCAGGCCTGTTTTTAGTTTTAATTTGGATGATTATGGCTAATATACTAATATTTTGTGTAATATGCGTTTGGTTTTTAATTGTTAAAGCTGTGGGTCATGATTACTGGGACTGAAATTGTAGAAGTCTAGCATACTATTTTTTTTAATCATATTCTTAAATGCAGATGCATTGGTACATGTCTGGTGGATTTCTGCAGCTTTATTTTCCAACCCACTGATGTGTCCTGTCCTGATGATGATGGCTCATTCACTCCCAGTTCCCCAATGATCACATGAGCTCGTCATGTGATCATTTGGAAAATCCATATCACACAGCCATAAACGCCACACGGCACTAGCTCCAAAATGGCTACCTGTTCAATTATAACTCGCATTCGTAAGTATGAATCCGGTAGTCAAAAACATCCTAAAAGCTAGTTTTCTAGCTTATTACTATTTTTCTAACCTACTACAGCTGGCTCAATGTCATTCTCCTTGACATACACACACATTTCCAGTAGACATCAAGCTCTCAGACACAATTTTTCAGTGTTGTTATGGCTTAACTAACACCGTGAAAACTTAATTTAACAGCACTGAAGGTGGCGCAGCTGCATGATGTCATTGTGAAGGTTAAAACGGTTCATTACCTGCTTCTGTACGTCGGCATCGCTGAGCGCCATGGCTGAAGCTGTCACAGATCTGCGGGGAAAAAAACAAATTTACAAAAATTTAAACCAACCGAGAGGTGAGCGGGGCCGCCACGAACAACAAGGCGGTTTTAATCGTGCAACGTGAGCTTGCGGTGGAGAATTTTTTTACCCGAAAATGACAGAAGAAGAGGTATGAATTAATCGCCACAGTCGTGACTCGTAAAGATGTCTACGGAGGATCAGCTGATTTTGCGACGTCACATGATGTTTACTTCCGGCTGAGAAGCCAATCAGGTGCAGGACCAAGAGGAAACAGGAAACTAGGAAAATGTACAATTATTTCATGACTCGAGTACTTATACTACATTTCTGCCTTTGAAATACTATGTATGTACTATTATACATTTTAAAAATGTTTACATTTTGAATCACTTTTACAGTAAGGACACATTAATTAACTTCAGTTAATTCATAAGCATTTACTAACAGCTAATTAATGTGTCGTGTCATCACTTAATAACAGTCTTCATGTTAACTAATATACTTATTTAATATTTCCTAAGTATACTATTAACAATAGTTTACACATTAACAGCATTAACTAAAAGTTAAATAATACAATGAGAAGCATTTTGACATAGCAGCTACTTAACCCTGACCCTAGTAAAGCATTTATTAACCTGAATTAGCCATTTAATAATACTTTTTGTAACCTATTTTATAAAACTGCAAATATGTACACTTAATAATATGGTTTGAAACTGTTTAATAATATGTGACTTGTTATTGTTATTGTTATATTTTACTTATATGAAGACTATTAGTATTAACTGTTAGTAAACGCTTATTACTGTATTAACTATTGTAAAGTAATTTACATTTTTTTTCCTCATGATTGATCACATTTTTTCTTTTTCTTTTTTTAAAATTTGCATTGGCTTTAGTTTTATGCTTTGGTTTTTGTTTTGCAGATGTACAGTATCTTGTGCTACATTAATGTGTTGTTGGAAGGTTGGAGTTTCTGAGTTTCGCAGAAAGTTCATGTGCTTTGAGATCATGAAGTGGGAACATCATGGGTGTTTCAGAAAATATGACTCATTGTTGAAACAACAGGCTGAGAGATGTTCCCAGTTTATTCATGACAATGAAGAGCAAAGGAAACAAAGGGTTGAAACCACTAAAATGGAGCCTCAAAAAGCAGAGTTTATACTACAAAAAAATACTAAATGGACAGCAGTTGGTTGAGATGAGATGCATGAACATGAGATGCTGTTGATGTGAATTCTCCCAGTGGAGGTATTCCAGTGTCTTTATTCCAATTATTCTGACATCACTTGAATGCAGCATCTATTAAAAGATTCTAAGCTAATTAATACATAAAATTTGATGTAACTGCTATATTCATTGTTTTATGAAATATGAATAGTCTTTACAATTTTTTAAATTTAAGAATTATGAGGGGGAAAATGGTTAAAAATGAATCAAACAAAATATTTATTTAACAAAATAAAATATGTGAAATATGGAATCAGTAACAAACAGATATTTGGAAACTATATTACCATAGGGAGAATCCACGGTGAAATTCCATTTGTGTTCCCATTTGATTATTGTAAATGTGGTTTCTGTGTTTCTGTGTTTCTGTGCCAGTGTAACATATTAAAGCCTCCGGGAATAGTTTCCAGTCATCTAATGCAGTTTGTCAATAGAGGGAAGTAAAACTTGGAAAGTTCAACTTTAGAAATAGCTCCTGTGCATAGCTGACTTGCATTTTCCACCTGGTATCATTGGCTTAGACTGACTAGTATCTTGCTGTTTGGACACAGAATGGCTTCTTAAGTGAAAAACTTTCCTGGTGACCTCTGATTAGCTTTCATACACAGTTTAATTAAAGTCTGAGATGCAGGAGTTAAACTGCATTTTTCCCCTCACTATTTACTTACACTAGTCTTTCTCAGCCTGGACAGATGGCAAAGTCACCACTGATGGCTCTCATGCCAGCTGTTATGTCATGGATTTGGGAAGAGGGTTGGGTGAGAGAGAGAGAGAGAGGGTGGGAGAGAGAGAGAGAGAGAATTTTGCACAGCTTGTCCTTCTTGTTACTCTTGTGTCAGCCACAGCATACATGCCCGTCTGCCTGTTGTTTTGTGGCTTTGTGTCTGATTGTAAGTCTCTGTTTGAACTGCAGCATCTGTCCCGCTTCTAGCAGCAGCTTCAGCTCCGTGCCAAGAGAACGCAGGTATGCTGGGATGTTGCTTTTATTCACAAAGTTTTAGCAAAGCTTGGAATCTGAACGTAAACATGAGTCAGAAACATTAAAATGTGCTTTGGGTGTTATCCATTTCTAGCAGAGTCATGTTGTGTCTCTGTAGTGTTGTGAAGGACAAAGTCTCACCTTGCATAAGATATAGAAGTTGATGTGAGGAGCTGGTTTGTCTCAGTAACCCTTACTTTGACATTGAAAGCATGACCTTTAGTAAAAAATGTGATATCTGATGTTAGTATGCCATCATTTAAATTACCATTAATACGAAACGAGTGCCCTAAACCTCCCTCAGCACTCACACCACCATGAGTCTGTTTTCACTGGGAAAGGATCAGTGGGAATCCAATTACTCAAATGGGCCAGTAAATCCAGGAGGATGACAGAAGACCCGGACTTGAAGCAGACAGGAACACAGTTCAGTCTGTGTTTGGACGGCTTCCAATCATTTTGGTGCCAACTAAAATTATTTCAGGCAGTCGTGTCGGTGCGGTCTAAAGGGAGGTCACATAGCTTGGGAGTGACAATATGGGCACCAGTGGGTCCATAGGTTGGTCAGCGACAACTGAGAGGCATCTGTGCTGGTCTGCTCGGGGTGCAGCGATTCAAAGTGGAGGATTTAAGTCATAACACTGTGACAATAAAACACTCTAAAAGATCTAAATACCTCTATACAAACCTGTTCAGTAATAATCAGGTGATTTTTCTCTACTGGAAATGATTATTCAAGGTTTAATAAGCCGTGTGGATTTTGTCCAACTGCTATACTCATAGTCAGAAGCTTACATTGAACAAAAGTACCAAACTTTTACAGACACAAAAGGGATTTACATTGTCCTGTTGTTTTACAAATTTAAAAAAAAATCATGATTATTGGATTTAATCAGATATGAATGAGACGGTCAAAGTTTCACTGAGATGTGGGAAGAATCACATGGCCATAAGGCTTGTACGCTGTAGGCTTCCTCAAGATGTGAAATATAGCAATTCTGTAATAAAATGATGACAAATGATTGTTGGGTCATTGTCAAAAATGTTTTCAGCTATTTTGAAACACAGAAAATTACATAGTTTTATTCAAGGTATTTCATTGATATAATTTTCAGGAGAGTATTAGATAGTCTGTAATACTTTTCTCTCATGTCAGATAGATTTTTATACATGATGTTGGTTGTTTAACAAGTATCCCATGCTACTTTACCCCAACCTTAGACTAAAATTATTGTTTTGATTGAGAGGCTGTATTACTGGTAGATACTATCTGCATAACAGCAAGTAGAAGAATAAGAAAAGGATGGAAAATAAAAACTAAAGCTTTTAATATCCATCAGATTCTAGGTCCTCAAAGGGACACATGAGCATTTAACTATTCAAGCAGCTTTTATAAATTTCATTTTTTAAAGTCCTGTACAAATGAGGGAGCACAAGCATGTGTTTATTTTTCCTTTTACCTATGATATTCATGCTGGTGGCTGAATCTTAAAACCACAGTAGATATTTTATCTTTAGTGACATACCTGTAAAACCCTAACCCTGTGAATTTAAATAATGATATGCAAACTTGTATGGACCAATTTGTTTATAACCAGACAGTTTAGATAGCAAACCTTTTTTTTTAATACCTGCAGAACCACAGATTTACCACACCAGTGTTTTTCTTTTAGATTTCTTTTTTAATTGGATAAAAGAGACTGAGAAAGGAAACATGGAGAAAGAAAACAATGTCATATCCAGAAACTTCCACTTGGCCACCAAGAGGTATCAGTTTCATCTTTTCATCAACTTTGTAAGCACATATCAACTCTAAAATCTCATAAATTGTGGACGTGGATCAACAGTGCTTTGTGAATCCCTTTTCAAACGTTGTAGAGTCTACTAATTTTATGTTTAGACATTTTAAGTTGGAGTTCAATGCAATTGTATTTAGTCGGAATTCAGCACTGAATTTGTTTGTTTGTTTGTTTCTTTCAAACTTGTTATATGTTCAGCTCTCAGACTTTCAAAGTTATTAAAAATGTAAATAAGTCATAAGGTCCAGGTGCAATCTGTAAACAAACAGTTTCAAGATTTGATCTGCGGGATGCTATGTAGCGAGTGACAGAGGGGAAAAATATATTTATGATTTTATTCTCTTATTGGCTCCTTTCCACATTAGAAAAATAATAATGATACTTTTCATTTATTATTATTTTACTATTACATTCAGAACTTCATTTACATATATTTTAAATGTGGTAAAATTATATTTCTAGAGCTGTAGGAACAATACATCCTCCATGGTCATGGTTCAATTGTCATTCTTGATCTACAAGTTTTTATTTGTAAAATGTTGGATTTTATATTCTTTGAGGTCAAATGTTAATAAAGTATTTTTCAGTCTGAGAAACGTGAGCTGTGCACTTACAGTGTTACAGACATAATGAATATGTTATTTGCATTTCATGTTCCAACTCTCACGTCATGTGGAATCTCTGAAATAGCTTCCACTCCTGCATGACAGATGCCAATTTATACGGTACCTAAACATAGTATGCTATGCAGGTCGAAGCTATAGATAGTCACAGCTTCTGCAATACAGACAAGTAACCTTTTCCAACCACAGCCTCACCACAGAGCCATTGACTAATATTTCACATTGTTCTTCTTATTTAAGTCATCCTGATATTTTGAAGCATTTCTTCGCATAAAAAAGACAAACGTGTTTTAAAGTGGTAGTCTATGTACTGGGCTCTCAGTGTCTTTTTGATACTCCCACCAGGGAATGATATGATTAAACACTTTCAGTTTAAATTTTGAAAGATTCAAAAGATACCCACTTACTCTAATTGGCAGTAAAATCTCAGTGAGTTTAACTGTGATATTATTAAAACGTCAACTGTCCTTTAACTTTTAATTAATAATATTTTCCAGAACATTAAATTATTTCGTGAACATCACTGATCACAACTTTGGCCTCTCCTCAGGGTTTTCATTTGGAGTATCTTGATATCGTCCCCAAATCTAAAGAATTAAAATCATGTTATTGAAAATAGTTAATGTGATTCCAGTTTTTCTTATGAGAATTTTATTATAAAAAATACCATGGCAGAGTTCAAAGTAGTCACAATGTGTGTGCCAGAAAGAAAGTGGATTCGTTCAGATACAAAGACATTTCTTTTTAGGAGTTGTGAATAGCAGATTTAGATTTGTAATGAGCACTCAGAAAAATCAAACTGACAATAGACAAGTCTCAAGCCATTATTACGAAATAAATATTGACTCCATTAATGTACATTGAATGTAATAACTATAAAATAGTGACAACAGCTGATTTGTTTCCTAACCTTGCCCTCTCTATGAAATTTTGTCTTCCACTGGGTACTAAAATATACTACGAAAATGAAGCCTTTGATAGTCTTTGCAACAACGATGCAACAGTACAATTCTACTTTAACTAGAAAAATATGTTATCTCAGAAACTGTTCATTTGGGGGGGTTCTAAAACTGTAAACAAAAAATGTCTGTAAACTAAAATGTAGCTAATGACGACAACTGATGCAGAAAATGGAAAAAAAAAACTGAAGTAACTCATAATTGTACCCAAGAATATTATTTGAATAATGTATTTAACTTCATTCACAACAATTCACTAATAGACTGACTGACCTCTGAGGTGTGTTTTGTCTCTGCAGCAGCTAGCCTTCATTCTGGAACCACAGGCCCCAGTCGAGTCCAGCAAGAGGGATGGAGGAGGCGAGGAAGCCAGATCCCTCAGCCCCGGCCCTGGTGCTCCGCCTCTGACCCACACAGAGAGTCCTGGACCTTGGCAGAGCGAGAGCCAGCTGGCAGAGTCCTGGTCCACGATGGGCGACGTGGACCCTGAGGATACTAAGAGCCTGGACAGCAGTGATGGGGCAGCTCTGACCGGCGAGGAGAACCACTCCTCCGGCTCCGACATGGTCCACCTGGAGCAAGAAGAGGCTGAGATGCTCGAGGAGGCAGAACAAGAGGAGGAGAAGGAAATGAGACCAGAGGAAGATGAGGAAGAAGATGACGATCTGCAGACAAGTGTGCTGAGTGTTTTAGGCGGGGAACAGGAGCTGGTTAAGGTCAGAATGGAGGAGCAGGGCCTCCATGCCCCAGAAACTGAAGAGCCCTCGGTGTCAGCAAAGGAGCCTCACACAGAGATGAGGCCTGCAGAGTTCATGCAGGTGGCTCTCCCGATGGCTTTGCCTCCACTGCCTATCGTCAAGCTAGATCCTCCATCTACTACCTCCACCCCGGTCCCTTCAACCACAACCTCTGAAGCTGAAGCGCTTTACTCCACTCAGGGGCTCCAACCTCCATCCATTCTTGCACCGATAGCTGCAGAACCAGGTCTCAAGCATCAAAAAGCCTCACCGAGTCCCCTCGATGATGTGGAGGAACATTCAGCTGAAGATGCACCAGAAAAGCCAAATGCCCTTCCAAAGACTACCCAACATCTAAGCTCCACCGAGCTGCTGTGCGGAGGTGCTGCTTTAGTGGCCATTGTGGGAGTAGTGGCATACGGTGCAGTTGCCTACTGCAGAAAGTAGGAAATCTCTCCTCAGTCAATACAGTTTTTAAATGTATTCCAACTGAGTTATTCTTCTTTACTCTCTGCTTCTGGATGTTACTCTCAGAGGATCTTTGTACTTATTAGATACGTTCATTTTATGTTTCTGGTTGATTTGGGCTACCTAAGCTCACAGCAGAGATCATGGCCTTCGTTTGCTGTAGACCAAAGAGCTCTAAGGAAATAGCCAGCATTATGTAATCCTGAAATGGAAACAATTTTAAAGGATCCTGAAATTTCAAATGTTTGCTTGATGTTTCTTTGAGTGGTTGATTCTCTTTCCACCTCACCAGAAAATGGAGGAATTAGAAAGAAGTTCCTCTTCTAGCTCTCACGTGACAGTCAATTTTACCAAAGCACTGTTACTTGGACAGTAAACCATTACAAACATTTCTTTATCCTGAGGATGACATGTTCAAACATTTTATTTACCATTCAAAGTCTAGTTTTGTATCTTTGACCTCCCTGTGTAAGTAGTACAACAGAATTGGATACAAACAGCAAACTGACAGAGAGAATACAGCAGAATGCCAGTTTTGCTTTTCAGTGGATTTTAAGATTAAGTTATTCCTTTATTTGTCCCACAACAAATTTGTGGATATTTGCAATTTTTCACATAGTTTTTTACATAGATGTGCATGCATAGGCTGACACATGCATTACTATGAATACTGTAAGGAGAGGTTTCAGAGTGAAAGGCTGCATATCCAGGCTCACCACCTTATCTCTGTGGCTGGGCCCAGCCAATTTGCAGAGGACGCTCAATTTGGCCACTTGTATTTGTGATTTTGTTCTTTTGGTCACTGTTCGTGAAGGTTGGTGAATGTTGAAACTTAGATTGACCTTCAAACTGGGAGCTTCGCCTCACAGCCCAAGTCTGTCTTCACCACAACGGTCCAGTATAGTGCCCACATCACTGCTGATGCTGGCCCAATCCATTTGCCATCTCCTGTCCCATTCTCTCTTCTCTCATGAGAAAGATCCCAAGATACTTGAACTCCTCTACTTGGGGCAGCAACTCTTCCCTTACCCAGAAGGGGCAATCCACACTTTTCTGGCTGAGAACCATGGACTGAGCTATACAGGTGCTGATCTTAATCCCCATCGCTTCATATTCAGCTGCAAACCAAAGTCCTGCACAGGTCCAGTTTTGATAACCTGTACCCACACATATCCATAACGTTCACGACCAGAACAAACCCGCTACCTGTAATCATCTCATAATCAAACCTTTGACCACTGGGACCCGTTAAGTGCACCGGCCTGACCCGTGGACAGTGATCAAAGACACAGACTCTAAGAGTTTTGCTCTTGAAAAGTATCTCTCAGTTGCCACAGCAACTGTTGTGCTTCAGCAGCTTCCGACACGGTTCCTCAGGGATGATGTGATGTGATTATCTTCGCAGCACTTAATGGCACTGTTTACATGCAGCAAAGCCACTGACAATGTTATTCTCACAGTCTGTTACCACACAAAACTGCTCCCAAATGTCTGACTTGGCCTTCAGTGTTATATTATGGACAATTTGGAAGTCTCCCTGGGCTGTTTTTACTTGAGTAACCTCCATTTTCATGCAGCTACCAGGGAACTGCGACATTGCAGAGCATCAATGGCGTTTAGGCAGGCTCATGGGGTGAATAACAATAACACATCATTATGGCTGACGTGGCTTGATAACATTAATGTGTCAGATGGTGAAATACTGCTCATTATTTTTATATCTGCTCTCTTCTAAAAAACTAACAAATGTATTTTTGTTTTTGCCTGCTGCCCATCCACATTTTGTTGATTTTTACTCACAAATTTATAGAACTATATTTCACCTTTTACAAAGCATTTTTGCGGGTTACCAGTTGGGTACCAGTTGCAGGACTCCTAGTGCAAGCTGACAGAAACCTGAGGTGCCCTCCGCCTTTTGGCTGTGGCTAGAACCCCCCACCCACCAGACTCCTGGAGGAACACGGTCATAAGCCCTCTCCAGAACAACAAAGCACATTAAGACTGGTTGGGAAAAACTCCCACACCCCTTCCAGTGTCCAATGATTGACTGCCAGGAGGAAACCCCCATTCTTACTCTTGAATCTGAGGGTCAACTAACAGCTGGACTCTCCTGTCCAGCACTCTAGAGTAGAAATTCCCAGGGAACTCCCTGGGAATCCCTATAGATGGAACACATCCTCTGGTCCCTATTCTTGAAAAGCGGAACAACCACTCCAGTGGCATGGTCCTCAATGTCGAGATGTCAATTAATATTGAATCTGACACACTGTAACTATAAAGGGCTATGAGCAGAAAAGAACAAAATGATCACTCCAACATCACTAATAATAACACTGCAACACACCTTTAATTTTTGGATTTAATATTTTGACTGAAACACATCTCGACCAAAAGATGTTTAGTATCATCATAGACTGAGCGCAAGGGGAAAAAAAGCACAAACGGATTAAATATATCATTAAGAGAAACTGGAAGGTTCCTCCTGTGGCCAGGCATCTTGAAAAATGTTCTACAAGTAAGTGTTTGGCTTACCTGTCTGTTCTCCTGTCTGCTGGTCAGTCAGCCACATTTCAGTCATTATGCAAACAACAAAGTGACATGAATCTTATCAAAATTATTCTTATCAACAAACATCTACCTCTGTTGTTCTCAAATACGCTCAGTAAGCATGTTTATTTATAGAAGAGGAAAAGCTAAATAGATTTTTCAACTGTTTTGATGTTAGGATTTGAAATTCTGAATACGTTGTTGAACATATATCAAAAGATGTTTAAGATAATGTAAAACATCGCGAAAACATATTCACTCCCTCTGAACCATCTATGCGCATCACTCTCAGCCGGCACACAAGCACAATCTCACAGATAATGTTTTTATCTCTGCGGTTACACCAGCATTCAGCCTGATAGACTAATTATGTAGCAGTGGCTTTGACACTTCTTGATTTTCGTCGAGTGCCAGTAAATTAGTAAGAACAATGGGGCTGACTGTTTTGCAGTCAGCCTGCCGTTCAAACATCAGTGCCAACATGAACGCAGCTATTGAATCTAGAAGGGGAAGGAAAGTGCTTCTTTGTTTGGAGAGATAAAGCTGCAGTGTGTGCGCTCTGCCGGAAAATATTACTGTACCAGTCTCATAGACAAACATGAATCTCTTTGCCTCCCCAACTCCCTTTTGCTTCAGCACGCACACCTGACCACATAATAAAAATGAATTCAGTGACACAGATACACCATTAAATGTAGTAGAATAAAGCAAATGGCAACGTTGGATGGGCCATATGAGAAAATTACATGATACAATAAGTTGTAATGTTTAACAATATTAAAGATGTTCTTTGAATGCATTAAATAAAAAATAAAATAGGCCTGAAAATAAATAAATAACTAAAAAGAGGGCAAATTCCATTAATTGCTGCATCATGAATGCAGGTACCAAAAACAGATGCTTTTTGGCAGAAAGAAGTAAGACCTGAGCTGACTTTGGCATAAACTTAAAAATCATTAAATGTGCTCTAACCTCCTGTGTTCATCAGAGTATCGTGGGTGCAGTCAAGAAAGTGGGTGCGTGCACCAAAATCCCCACAATCAGCAGAGTCACCAACACATCCCAAACTGGGATAATATCCACGTTAAAATATCCGTATTATAATTTTCTCATTGGTCTCATTCGGTGAAAAAGGTTTAACATTCTCAAAATTTTAAGTGAAATTATCAAATTGGGGCATCACACCTATTGCAAGTTTCCAAGAGGTTACGACTCACCCAAAAGTATTTACTTCAATCAATTACATTTAGGAAGTGATCTGGTTCATTGTCTGGTTCCAGGAATATTTTTTAAATTTCAAACAAATGGGGGACAGTTGGGTTTTTTTTCTTGCTTTAGTCAGCATTAAACACAACTACACTATATACAGAGGGAACCTGAACTCAAACAATCCCCCTCAAGTTCACACGGCGAGCGGGGCATTGTACTACTACTGTAAAAATGACCATGTTGTTTTAACTTTTAAAAAGTTAGCGTCTAGGCTGCCTTAAAATTTTGAGTTGAATGAACTGAAGTGAAATCTTAAAGCAGCTTCAATACTTGGCTACCTTTTTCTCACAGTTTATATCACTGTTAAGATGTTGTATAATTGATCGGCTTAGGTTTTCAAAATTTCTGTGACATTAGTTACATGTTAAAAGTGGTGTCTACTAGAATGCAAATTATTTTTCTAGACAGCTTGCAAGTGATGGCATTAATTAAGATCAAATGATGATTAAAGGGTGTTATGAATACAAGACTAAGGATTAAATAACTCCAAAGAATTTAACACCTAATATGTGTGAAAATAGAATTCAAGGGAGTCCACACCAACATCTGTCAGGGTGCCTCTGCCTGCACACACATCCACACACACATACAAACACACACACAGAAAGCTGTAAGGCTTCAGCTGCAGCCTGGCAGGTTGTGGTGTGAAATTTATCGAGCTGATCCGACAGAAGTTTCACCCGGATTGGAGAGAGGGAAAGACAGGGTGGCTGAGAGGACGAGGTTTGTGGTTCATTGTTTTTATCAGCGCGCTGCACAAGCAGGAAACACACACTAACAAACATGTCGCACATGCACGAGCTATTTGTATGCTTGCACAATGCACACACAGACACTCCTTCCTCCCCTGCGCACACACACATGAATACACACAATAAGGTAATTTACCGTGACAGGGTGTTTTTCTCTATCAATGAAAAACAACAACAACAAAAAAAGAAATGATTTTGCTGAGTCAAAACCAAACAAGAACACAAATCAGATCACATCACATCTTTTAATCAGTTAAAAACAGTCCAACTTTCGGCATTATTATAATTTGTGCATCTCCATTCTTTTTGTGTCACCAGCGTTTCCAGCTCGCTGCTTAGCTGCCACGCTTACCTGTGCTGAAAGGGGAACTTCAGGAGCAAGTCAGTTGGCATTTAAACTGCATGCTGAGATAAAAGAACTTCTCAAAAAGCCTGTGTTTATTTGAACAGGAGGGTTGGGCTCAAGTGGAGGAGAAAAAAAAGCAGTGGCTAAATGTAACGGTGATCACCACATTAGTAGTCATTAACTTTTCTAATCACATTATTCTGAAGCTGGATTTATTGAATTATGGTCTATTAAAACAGCTATGACCTTAATTTGGCTTGAGATCAACACTGAGCTCTTATACACCTGTGGAGTCCAAAAGACTCTTTCAGTAACATGGAGGTTGAGTCACACTGATAGAAAAGTAGTTTATTATATGATAGCGGCATATAAATTGATGAATTTATTCAACTGTATTGGTGCGAAATAGATTATTAATATGAACAAACGAGACATTTTATTTTTATACAAGAACACCAAACTCTTGTTGTTAACAATTTAAAGATAAAGCTAAAAGAAGAGGAACGAAGTTTGTTGTTCATGAAATATATTTGTGTTGCTTTTCTGAGGACGTACAAATACCTTTCATTCACTTTTGCTATTGTCTTGGCAGTAGTTTCTTGTTCAGTTTAATAAAATAAACTGTTACATTCTGTGAGGAACATAAGGAATTAGAACTTTTTAAGGTTTAAAAAATAACAGCAAATGTGAGATAATATGATGTAAAATGAAGAAAAGAAAATGCAAGCACTTGGAATTAAAAATTAAAAATGGAATGTAAATAATTGATTATACTTTTTTTGTTTAAAATTAACACTGACAACTTATTAATGCTCCTTGATTTATTGTAAGCCCCACTGTTTGTTTCTCATAAGAGTCTGGCCACATGCTTGTATCCAAAGAACTTTTCATGAAAATATGCACTTTATTGCCAGAAATCAAAGGACCACAGTTGAACATTTCCCACAGTTCTTTAGACTCATATTACAATTTACAGAAAAGCGAATTACTGAACAGCAGCTGAGATGTGTACAGTATGTTCAGCGCCTGGTATGTAAATTCTCAGGTCAAGCTGAAAATTGGTGGTATTGGCTGGAGTGTGTAATAAAAGGAGGTTTTTGTTGTTCATAGATTGTGATCTCCGCTATGAGACAGAGTGCGATGCTCAGATGTTTATCTGACTCAGGCTTCCAAAAAAGAAGAAGTGTGCTGCTGCAGTACACGGTGACGTTACCACATTTAAATCGACCTCTCGGTCTCTCTATTTATGTGGCTGAATGACAGTGAACAGGTAGTGGAGGTCTGCAACATATATATACCTGTCGAAACACCGTACACCTGTGCTAGTGCAGCAGTGTCCAGCTCTCAGGACAAAAATGGCCTCAACTGAAGGCAACACTCAGACTTACAAGATGGTGAGTTGCAAGGATGCTACAGTAAACTTTGATTTTCTTTTTCATTATAAATGATTGAAAGCGTAAGGCTGAAAAAAAGTAAAAGAAAGATTTTCATTTTCCTGTTTCTGTTCCAGGCCTCCTTGGACAATGACATCAACCAACACTTCCAGGATGCAATTGATGTGATCAAACAGCATTCAAATAATTCATATTATGATTCAGGTAGGAAACTGCCATTTCAGAGCTAAAAATCCCCTCCTCCATCATGCTATACCTCTTTAATCCATTTATTTGCATTTTATCTGTATAGAATTGCAGCTGATGACTTCATGTTTTGCATTTATCACCTTGCTTGCTTTAAGAATACACATATTGCGAGCCTCTGGATGCCCAGCAGCACTCGCTGCAGTGCCAGATCTGCTGCGTCTGCTGTGTCGTCACACATCAGTCTGACGTACCACCTCCTACGTATGACTGGAGTGACATGGCTGTAAGTTGGGCAAAAAAAGTTTATTTGTGTGAAACATAAGGAAAAGAGAGATTTTTATGGTCATTTTTAATTTTTTTTTACTTTAAATATTACTGTTTCAGCAACAGTCTTGGCCTCAGGCTCTGCCTAATACCTCAGTGGGTCACTCTGCTCAGAAAGAATCACCCCATTTCTACTCAGTCTTACCGCCTCAGAGGAACAGCAAAGGTAAGTTAATACTTAATTTTATTCATATGTCTGGATCTTCATTTTCTTCAACTTTCATAACTAAAACAAGACCAATTCCACTTCCTCAGGTCGCAAGAAGCTCAGACTTTATGAATACCTCCATGAGGCTCTGAATGATCCCAACATGGGCGACTCCATCCAGTGGACAGACAGCAGCAGCGGCACCTTCCACTTTGTCTCCAAGAACAAGGAGAAGCTGGCCGAGTGCTGGGGCCAGCGCAAGGGCAACCGCAAGACCATGACCTACCAGAAGATGGCAAGGGCTCTGAGGAACTATAGCCGCACGGGAGAGATCATGAAAGTGAGGCGCAAACTGACGTACCAGTTTAACCCAGACATCCTGCACAGGCTCGGCTCTGTGTACATGCCCTGCCACCCCGCTCAGGAGGAGGCCCACGCCCAGCAGATCCCGGCCGAGCAGAGCTACTGCGGCTCTGCAGCGGCGGACTGGCACGGCTGGTACGGGCACTACCAGCTGCAGGAGGAGTACGACCTGGCCTCCTGCTTCACTTCACACAGCATGACCAGACTGTGAGATCACAGATGAGAAAAACCCCTTCAGGGTCATACAGACTTGGGATCCAGCCCAGCTTGTTATCGTAGTAAATCTGTCACCAGTATTGTCAAAACTCAATTTAAGTACACCTTAATTAGGGTTTTTGAGGTATTCTTACAAATTTATTTTGAAATGGTAGTGAGTAACCCATTGTTTTAACTTTAAAAATCAGTTGAAAGGATGACTTGAGTGAATCGCTAGAAATGTACCTCATCATGTCCTTTTAAACTCAGTGAACTTCAAATATGAAGGCAACAAGGACATCAGTTTTTTTTAAGTTAAACCAACTAGGTTGTTTTAACGAGTGTAAGCAGTGTCTCTTTTAAGAAAACTCTTTAAATTTAATTTAAAACCTCTTCAATCTAACAAAAACATACCAGATTTGGCAAAGGTTCTCACAATCACTTAATTTAAACATATTTTGTCACACTTACTGACAAATACACATGTTTGTGTTGAAATTGATGCACATGTTTTAACATTTAATTTAGACTTCACCTGTAACAGAGACTGGCTTATTTCTACTAAACTTTCTGGGTATGTTCTCACTGAAAGTTATTTTAAGAAGTAATGTATGCGAAAAAACACATTTGATGATTTGTCTTTATAGATTATTACATCTTGTGTTTTTTTACACTGTATTTTTAGGAGCATCGTTGTAAATAATTGTAAATACTTTTATAAATCTATAACATGAATAAGGAAACTCTAAATTCTCCCTTTCTGTTGTTTAGCTGAATTCCGTCAAATTTAAATGTAAAGTGGACAAGATATTTGAAAGGTCATCTTTACATATTTTTATGGATTACACTATGAATTAAGATGTCTTACAATAAAATAACAATCACTAACATTTATTAGTTCATGGGCACTGATCTCTACTGTATTTTCTAATTTAGAAGTTTTATTATAAGATCACATCATAAACGTTTAATATTTTTACTCACATAAAAAAACAATGTTTTGACTCTATTATGTGTGTGTGTGGGTTGTATGTAAAACATTTTTCATTAAAGAATATACACTACAGTTGATTTTGGCTCTCATTCCTATGGCAAGAAAACAGCACTAACAATTATCTGTAATCACATTGAAATCTTGATAATTTCCTTAATGAAATAAGCTTTTAAAAATTGTTGTTCAAAATCTATTTCAAATGCAAACAGCACAGAATCAGTGGACTCTCCTTTGTGTGATCTATATAACGCAGCTATTTTCATGCAAAAAAAAAAATAGACTGTGGTGAAAGACTCCAGTATAATGAAATACGAGCACGCTGCAAAATCTGAAATTAAGACACATCCTGTGAGGAAAAATATGGCAGCAAGTGTGTTTTTCCTGAAAAGAGAGTACTTTGCAGATGCTGCCTCCAGGCCAGGTCTTATCTCCTTCAGCGGGGAGGATGTGGTCAGTGCTGGGAGGCTTTGTTGATGGGTTGACTGGTGCTGGTTTTGGGGCTTTGTGGGATGGTGGTCATTGTTCCTGTGAGCCTGGGGTACAGAAAACGTCTGGTGTTGTGCAGACAGCCCGTTCCTGTGTGGGGTATAATAACAGCCCGGGCACTTGAGCGTCTTAAAGTCAGTTTTGTGAAGTCATCCCATGGACTGCAAGGAGTTCACTGCCTTAGAATCAAGCTCATTGGTGATGGTAATGACTTTAGAATTCCTTGAAAATACCTTCAATGTAAAAATAAGGACATTATGCAGTATACTGACTTTGAATTATTTTTCTTTATCAGGATTCTTTCCAAGACACTCAGTCTGATTTGGAGGTGATCTTAGAGTTCCTGGAGGAGTACTACAAGCAAAACACTGGAGAAAAAGGTAAGTGGAAGGCTTGAGGAAGACTTCGGAATATGAAAAGATTTGACCTTTGAGCACATTTTCGCGTGTTACAGCAGACAAGGTGTACTGGACTGCAAGTGAGGAATCATGTCAGGGCTGGACATGCTACGAGCCACCTGTAAGCATCTTATGCCCTTTAGTGCATGTAAAACACTTGTAATAGACATGTAAAATGTGCACCTGATCTTCTCTCCCTTTCTCCTTCATCGAAGAACAACAAGCCAGCACTTCAGCCTTTGCTGGCACATGATGCGCCACCAGCTCTCAGCCCAAACAAATCAGCAGTGCAATGTGAGCATGGGTCACTGCCAACGACAAAAAAAACAAGTAAACACTCTGCCACACCAGCAGGGAGTGGTGAGTTCTCCTTTTTTTGGTCATTAGATACTGTTATTACCACAGTTGTTTGTAGCCTGGGGGAAATAACACCAAGAGAGCAAATAAGAGACCTCCCCTTTACTGTCAGAAACAATGGAGCTGTGTATGGCTGAGCTCAAGTGCTGATTTTACATATCTTTCAGATATTGTAACCGCAGTGTTTATATCCTCTCTCTAGCCTAATCCCATCAGAGAAGAGATTATCTGGGAATTGGTGTATTTAAGGAAATAATTAACAGTAACCCAACAGGTTTATGGAGGCACGGCTGCTCTTGTATTCCATAAATCCATTTTTAAATCCCTGTAAAGCGGTGGTTCCTAAGAATTTTCATATCAAACACCCTGACATAAATTAGACCACAAACCTCAACTAGATTATTGGTTAGAGTATATGAAAAGCATGACCAAAATTGTCCTTTTGATCCCCTACCTTGTGGCAGGTAGAAAAGTGCGACTCTTTCACTTCCTATTTGAGATGCTACAGGATCCGCGTATGGCCCATTGCGTGTCCTGGGTGCCAGCAGCCCCCGGCGTCTTCTGCTTCTCCTCCACAAACAAGGACCAAGTGGCAGCACTTTGGGGTCAGAGGAAGGGTAACAAGAGGCCCATGACTTACCAGAAGATGTCCCGTGCCCTCAGGAACTATGCCCGGTCAGGAGAGATCTTCAAGGTGAAAAAGAAGCTCACCTACCAGTTCAGCCGAGACACTCTGATGTCGCTGCAAAAGAGTCAGCAAGGAGATTTGTAATGTAGACTAGACTTTGTGTATAGCTCCTATCATCTCATATAATCATTATTTTTTAGGAATCTTTAGAATTTCCAACATTATTGCATTAGTTGTAGGGATGCATAACAATGCCAATGCTGGGACAGATATATTTGTTGATATATGTTTTCTTCTGTTTATCAACCTATGCCCTGTGTCCTGGTTTTTCAGGCTCTAAAATGTCACAAAATACATGTTGTTGGTTTTTTTTAAATTACTCCTGTATGCAGTTTGGGTGCTAGTTTTAGCTCAACAAGGCTATAAAATGCCATTCTGTGGTAATCTGCTAAATGATCAGACGATATTGTGAAAACATATCCTACACAAATTCATAAACAGTGTCCCGTCAGCAATCGATGTGTCGTGTCTTGGTTGCAAAACACAGTAAGTACAAACATTCTTTTTATACAGTATCCTTATAGCTATTGAGTTAAAAACACTTTTGTGTTTCACTGTAAATGAAGCTTAGGTTGAAATATACCTGCATTATCCTTTGATGTAATTAAAAGATCCTTTTTTTCCTTTTTTAAACCTTTTTTTAAACCTGTTTCTAACTCAGTGGGATGAATTTTCAGTCCTTATATAATCTTAAAAAATGGATGCCATGAACAACGACCTCAGGAATTTGCAAGTGCAAAATTGATGTGATATAAAAGACAAATGTCAGCCACTAGTATAGGTGATTGTCATCTCTTTGCAGATAGGATGATAGCAGTCAATACCAGTGTTCATCTGAAATATGGGTGCATCCCTCATTATCGTCTCGACAATATGCATTCACAAATTTTTTGTATCTTAGCAGTTAAATTTTGTGGGTAAAACATTAAATAAATATATTTTTTAAAAAGGGTTTTAGTCACTGGCTTCATCATTCTTATGTTTACTGAATAGGCATAACTCAAATACATTCACTGCCACGGACATACAGTAGCTGTAGGTATGGAGGCCACCAGTAAGGTTGATAACACTGCAAATAACAGCCGGTTGTGGTGAGTTAACCACTGAATGTGGTGAGTGAACAGAATGTCAGCAAACCCCATGCACAGTTTAAGGTGCAATAATTTAAAAGCATGATGTCAGAAATGTCAGAAGTTCGAAATGAAAACACCTTTGTCGATGGACCACACTCGATAAAACAATAAAAACTATCTGCATCAAAGTTGTGTATTTTAAAAGTATGCTCATGTTTTAACAAAGGTGCAATGTAAACTCTGAAATTGCCATTGTGAGTATCTTTCTCCGTTATGTATTACAAATGCAGAATCTCATTCTGTGACACAGTAACTGACACACATCCCAGTTTGACCTGTTGGCCTGTTTGACCATTACGTACCAATCTTTGATGGTTGTTAGGAGCCACCAGGTGGCAGTGTAGTCCACCTCAAAGCCTCCAGCCTCTTTCTTTTCCTGTACGCTGTGACCTCATGGCTAAACCGCCTCTGTGATATGAGCTCTCGGCCGTCCCAGGCAATACCAAATGGTTTTGTGCTCTTTGTAGCGGACCCACATGATACTTCCCTAAGCCTAGTCTTTACTGCTGGAGCCCACTCCGGGTTATAAATGGGCTATCTGAACCATGGGTGTCTGTTACCAAGAGAGGCCACATACTTTTGAATTGTCATTTAAGGAAAGGGTATCTTCTTAACTAAAAGGTTCCAAAACACACTTCAACACACTGATCAAGATTTTACAGTAACAGTCATTCATTTTGAATTTCTACTCTTGATGGTTGTCTAAATAATGATGACAGCTGATG
>KV751334.1:18352170-18386401 GCA_001698575.1 Mola mola
GTAGCGAGGGCCCAAAAATAGAGCTACGCCTTGTGATGACCGTTCTGTTCGTTTGTCTGACGTTTTGAGGTCTCTCTCCTGTTCAGCTAATTACATACTCAAGTGGTTAAGAGTTGTTTGCCAAAGGCTTGAGGTTGCTTTGTCAGTTCGTCTGCTTTGTCGCCAGTAACAAAAGCAGCTGGCATGTTGTTGTTTGCAAATTCAGCAGCATTGTTGTTTAATCTTGGCGACCTTATCGGAGACCACACCTGATTTATCACTTGCCTTTGACGTGCTAAAAGATTCATTAAAACTAAAGCAGTCGCTTGGATAACATAATTCACAGCGAAACCTTCTTTTCATTGACAGATACACATGTCAAATGTCAAGGTTTATGACAACTTTCTAAGTATAGGCCATATAACCACCACCCAGGCATTTCCCTTGTATTTATTTGCCAGGTTGGGGAGCCGGCTGTTCTTGGACAGCATTCCCACTGGATTAAACAGATATGCAGTATTTGGCATCGAGTCACCTCATGTCATCTCAAAGTTTTCTTTAACAATGAATCTACAGGTTCTCTGAATATGTTGTTTATCATGCAGGATTTTCTAGCCTTACATCACTTACGATACGATGAACACTTTTTATACCACACCGCCTGATTTTTCCTCCTTCTGCACCTCTTTCTGCAATTATAGTATCTGATGCTGATACCCGCCAGACAGCCCTCACCCTGGTCCTCAGGGGGATATATGGAAGTAATGACAGCAAATCTGGTCCCTAATGTATATTTCAGCATTATGGGTAAGACACTACAACACCACAAAAGTTAGTTAGTTATCACAACATTTTTTTACGTCAGCCAGTGCTATTTAGCAATCGGCTGATTTCATTATGGTTGAAGAAAAGGAAAGCCGGCTGTCTCTTGGTTTACAGCCTTTATGCTAGCCAAGCTAACCTGCTACTGGCTGTAACTTCATATTTAATAGAGAGATATAAAGTGATCTTCTCATGAAACTCTGGGGACAGCAAATAAGCATGTTTCAGAAAAAGTACATCTATTTCTTTAAGTCAAAAGCCATTTTCAATAAGGTCACAAAGATACTCAGTCATAGATGTCAACATTTTGTAGAGTTTTTGCAAAATCTGGGCTCTGCAGAACTGATGTTGTTCGAAAAAGCTGTATTGCTCTAGATACAAATATTTTTGATGTGTACAACATTGCAGTGGTGCAAGTAAAATGCATAATTTATAGTATAATTTAAAAAGGAATGTCCCTAACTCTAACCCTAACACATTTACCAGCTCTCACAGCAGCCAGTGAGAAGGGGGAAAGGATGTAACAGTAGATACAGGACAGAATTCTACCATCCACCATACAGAGGAGGAGCATGTCAGCTCTCTATAAAAGGCCTGAAAGACTGTCCCCCCCTGCATCTGGCCCTGGTCTTCCTTTCCTCCCCCACTGAGATTTGCAAACTGTATCCCTGTGCCCTCCTCATCTCACATCACTCTGGTCCGAGGGGCCCCAGAGGTTTTTTTCATCTGCTGTTATACCATCATCCCTATCCCTCCTGGACGAGAGGGCCTACACGCCTTACCTGACCTCCTGCAAAGACACACTAACGGCACCTCCCTCCTACACCGTTTGAGACTTTTTGGGTGAAAAGGCTCAACATGCCAGAGCCCACAAAGAAAGGTAGGGGTGTGGTTAGTTAGGGTAGGATTAGCATGTTCATTTTAGTATCATCATAGCATGTAAGTTGATTTATGTGTAGTGTTTTCATGTTAAATGATAGCATGCTTAATTTTCATTCCATTACTGCCTCTTTGCTGTCACTGTTTGAAGGGAGCAGAGTCAGTTGAATCTTGCTACAGGGAGCTCCATCCCTTTATGATTCATCTGCCGGCCTGTTAATAGGAGTCCTCAAAGTGACTTTCACATTGGTATTGTATTACTGATGTGTTTCTATCATCCCAAGGAGGGGTGCAAGAGAAGGTTTGAACTTTGTGAACTGATACCATTGTTGTCAGGCTTGGCATTGACCTACCAGAGAGTTGTGTATGGTCCAAGCGGAGGGAGACACGATGATGAAACTCTGTGGAGGAATGTTGTTGAGTGCTTTGTCAGACACAAATAACGAGCTGTGATTGATGTTCCGGCTGGCTCTGCATTAGTATCAATAATAATCTGATTGTGGTGTTCCTCTTGATGATTGATACAAGTGAAGTAGATATGGCCAATTCTGATCCCTAAGACCAGCCCCCTGCGCATTCTACACTATATTCAACCACACAATTAAGCTTCATCCCATCTTTCTCTTCTCCACACCATAACATCACCAGTCTGTACCATCACGTCCATCAACATTCCCTCTAAAGCTGCTCTTGTCTGTCATTAAGATATGATATTACTCGCACCCTCCCCATTAGCTCAACTCTTTGGGGGTCTGCCATCAAGCCAGACATGCCCATGTAGAGGATATGGAACATTTTGTTTGCATCTTGTTAACCTTCCTGATGAGCGATGATTCGACTGATTGAACTCAACTAGACCTGTCTATTGCTCTTATTGAAATGTCAGGTATGATTTGCACATAGAAACTGATGGAATACTTTGTAAGTACAACATCTATTTCTTGTCTGTCTGTCCTAGAAGGGGAACCTTTGCTTGGTTCCCTCCCCAACTGAGGGTCTAAGGAAAGACAGATAAATACTAATGACTTCACTAGGTCCATTCTTTTCCTTCTGCACAGTGAATATTACATTTTGAAGATGTGGTTCATTGGGGCTCTTTCTCTGGCATCAATCATTTGGAGAATTGAACTGTATCAGCCAGTTGGAAGCTTGATTCCTTCAAATCCAAGTGTCTAAACGGGTCGTTTGTGGTCAGAGAATGTAGAAGGTGGTAGAGGTTGGCGCTGAAATGATGTGAAGCTCAGCTTAACTTTTATGATCAACCTGTGACAGTAGTGTACAGTTGCCCCCACAGTGTTCATCCAATGCCACAAACATCCTGATCCCCTCAGAGACAAAGCTGTGGGGCAATAGAAGCAGCAGATTCCAGTCTGCTACCAACAGTACCCAGAAATAGCTGCATAGCCTAGAGCAGCCGATAAATTAGGGTAGAAAAGTATTGTTCTTTAAATGAGTCTGAACAGCTGAAGAGAAGGAGGCCAGCACTGTTGTTTTAAACACAGCACTTTCCAGCCTTTAAAAAGTCCGAACCAGAGATGATGGACTGGTAGAGTTGCCCATATATCTCTTGGGACCAGGATTCTTGTCCCTGGAATAGTTCAGAATGAGTACACTTTTAATCCCCATTCCTTGTTTCCTGCCATCTCCGTCTAGATTCCCCCCCTCCTGCGCCCTACACCAAAACAGACATCTCTCTGATACTCTTGGTTCTGGACAGACCATTCCAAGGTCAGGCACTTCCAACTCAAGTCCCTGACCTTTTCTCCAGAGGAACTACAGTTCTCTCCTCAGTGCTACTCACTTTCGGGTTTCAGGCCCATGACTCAAAAATTTACTGTCACTCAGGCCTGTCACTCTCCCTTACAGCCTCTGACTGTCACTTTGTTACAAAATCCCACCTCATAAATCAGGCGCTCCATTCGATACAAGGGGGGGTGCTGTCAGCAGCTAATTACGGACCAACTACATTTTCCACATCTCAACAGACACAAAGTTTCATAAAAGTTCTTCCATAATGTCTTCATTTTGCCAAAATCACTAAATACTACGAGTGAGTTAAATTAAGAACTACAACAAAAGCAAACTGCATCATTCATCTTGATTAAGGCATTGAAGGTTTACAATAGGAAAAATTCAGCTTCCAGCAGTTGGACTCACATCGAAGCCTCTATGAGCCCTTCTGTCTGCACGCCAGCAGAGGCAACAGCTGAAAATACCTGTGGTGCTTTCAACTGCAATGGGAGTCCTCAGAGGTAAAACAAAACCTTTTCCCACTCTCATTATTTCAACAGTGATGCGACAGAGGCGCAGTTCTTGGGTGCATGATGTGACCCGGCAGGATTGTGGCCTGGTGGCAAGCAATACATTGTTTTGGAGTGAGGTAGGAGCGCAGCTAATTTTGGAATCTGCAGAGGGAATCGTTTCAAATGAGGGTTTATCGAAAGGCCGAGAAGTGATGGGAGAAAATGAATGTTTAAAATGGGGTACAGTCACTGGAGACATGAAATTAGGGTTGTAGAATTCATAGACTGACAGCAAGCAGATGGCCACAATAGAAATTTCTTGGTTAAAGTTTCGACTAATTGATGTCTTATGTAAAAGGAATTCAAAGGTTTTTTTGATTCATATGATTCAAGGGGCCACTGCTCCTAAATACCTGCGTTCCTGTGTATTTGCACATTCCTCTTTACTTGTCATCAACTCAAAACCGTCATAAAGGAAAGAAAAAAAAATCATACATTGGAGAGGACGTGTGCCGAAGATTTAAAGCAGAACTGACCGACAAGACGGACACATGTAGACACGTCTGTGAAGAGTTCTGACGGTTGTTGATTGTGTTCTCCGTGTAAGGAACCTGACAGGTTCAAACTCATGATGGCAACACAGCTGTCAACTGTAGTTACTCCAAATATGAATTACTTTCTTCCTATTCCCTTTCTTCTCAAGCTCTGCTTCAAAGAGCAATTTGTAAGAAGTCAAGTCTAATTTCTGGTTTGTTAAATACTGAAGCCTTGGGTCAATACCTTTGGCTGGCTACCAACCATGGCATCTGGATTTAAAAACCCTACATTCGACAAGCGCTAGAAAATGGATGGATGGATGGATGGAAAACTATCCCTAGTTTTAGTGACATTTCAATCCAGACAACACCACCTCAATACTCTCACCCAAAGAATAATTGCAATACCAAAGGGTTTCCCCTCTGGAATGTAATGACAACTTATTTTTGGCAGTATCTACTCGACTTAGCCTATAGGTTGTTTTGACAACCATGCACAGAGCCTAGCATTTGTATGACTTCGACCAGTGTACGTTTTAAATTTTACCAACTGACAGCACAGTCTCGACACCAAAACCATTAACAGTCAATATTGGTGGCAGACAAATTAAGCTGACTATTCACAGTTCACAGTTGACTCAATATGTTGTCACATGTTAGAAGAGGCGTGCACGATTCGAAGCTGTGCTGGTAAATCCCTCTGCCTCTTCTATTTTTGAGAGAATTTAAACTAATCCGAGACAGAAATGTAAGGGAACAGGCTGCTCCAGATGTTTCATGACAAGACTGAAGCTTCAGTCATACCTCTGTGCTCCACTAACACAGTAATAACGAAGGAGGTTAATTTTTTAACCCTGTCATTGCACGCCAAGTGTTGCATGGATGCTTTGATCTGTTGAGGCCCTGCATGAGTCATGTTACAGGTTTTGAATGTCATATCCAAATATGTTTCTGTCGCTAACCCCCCCACCATAAGTTTCTAGTCTAGACGAGGCAAAGGGCAAACAAATGGTGTGTCACAGGGGACTTCATCATAATCAGTTAAGACTACATGCTGTCTAAGCATGAGGTCCTAGTCAACTAACCCAAATGGCTTTTCTGTGAATGGATATCAATAAAAGAGTTCAATGTGCACAAACCAAAGGGTTTTTTGATAAGTTATTCTGATTGCAATGAAGATAAACTGCAGGAAACATCATCATGTCTAACAGTGACCTGTTTTGTTCTTCTTTCTTTAGATGAGATGGCAAATGGCCAGCCAGAAGGTGAGTGGATGGCGTTAATCAAATCGCCCATGTCACCACAAAGTTTAGCAGATTATAGCAGCATCCTGTGTGCAAACGAAAAGACATGCAATCAGCAACATTTCGCTTAAAAACAAGTTGCACAAGAGATATTAGAAGTAAAGGGGCGAGAAACCTGCTTGGAAAGGAGAATGCCTCTGTCTAAGTAATCTCATCAATCACCAAACCTGGTTAGGTGTACTTAAACTGAACACATTTACATGTGAAACATGATGGTCGTAGCCCTGTCACCATCGGTGTGAATGCGCAAACACATCCCTAAAGGAGTGTAAATGTGGAGTCAATAGTCAGCAGTATGGATGCACTGTTGGGCTCTACAGTGACAACAACCACGCTGTCAGCATCTCTGACATTCTTCCCGCCACACGCTGATCCCTCTCTGTTGATTCAGCTGACGCCCCAGCCACCCCATGTGAGCAAGGTGCTCTATTGCCTTTTTTACCAGCACTGGGGTTTGACCTTGAAGCCAATTCATTTTGGGGCTCCAAGAGGGATGGTTTTTGAGCCAAAATGTTGTCAAGAAAACATTTCAGAATTCCACTAGCGGTAGAACCACTGGTGGACTGACTCCTGGTTTCTGGTGCCGTAACCAGTGTTGGGTGAATAACCTTAAAGATATGTATCTGAAAAATTCATTATTAATAATACAATATCCAATTCAATATAAGTTAAAGCATTTCTTTTTCCCTTTTTCACTAAGGGACATGGTTTCCTACCAATTGTACCTGTCCATCTGTCAGTCCGAAGTTGGAATAGACTGCTCAGTGTTTTCTATTTCTGCTGTGACCATGCATTCGCGGTGCATATTATGTTCCATACTATACTGCCTTTTGGTAAAATGACTGCTACGAAGAGTACCAAATGATTGAGAAAATTTAGCAAAACAGTAATTTCTAACAGTAAACCATAAAAATGTGCACGTAAGCATGTGGATTCATGCTAGCCATTCCTCCTGCATTTATACAGTACCATGACAGGGTACCCTAAAAGCTAATGTGTAGGATGTGTAGGCCTAATTGGAACACTACCTGAGAATAAGAAAATAACATCTTAATAACAGATCATTGGATGGCAGTGAGTTGCATTATGATAGAGGCTGGCTTGCTCGTTGCACCACTGTATCACTGTCATGTCCAAGACCACAGTGAATGCACAGATTCTGTCCTTAAATCGTGATTACTTACAGTGAGTATTGCAGTGGTACTATGAACATCACTGCCTACACCTTGATGGAAGTATGAATTAACCTTAAGCCTTGGTCCTATTTCAACTTGGTGTGTTTTTTAATGTACTTTTCAATTGTGAACCTTGGTGACGTATACATAATCCTGATTTTGACATATTAACAGCACATTTTCTACCTTTACAAACAGGAGTTTTTTTTTCTGTGTGTCTATTTTGTATGAAATGAAAATGAAAAAATAGGATGTATTGTGATAAAGTGTAAATTCCAGCGTGCAGGCAGGTGAGTGGATGTAGGTGTGTAAAGTTAGTATATGTTTGTTTTTGTTTGTTCTGATGTGTATGTTTGAGTGTGGGACTGAGAGAGGCAACGCAGATGCTGAGGCTTTGTGCTTACAAAAGCAGCTGTTCCATCCACCACTATATTTGTCACATGCTCAGAAAGTGTTGCCCCAGACATTAACGGTGCCCCGCCCCTACCTGAGATTTCCTTGGAGGTTTCTCCACCCCCAGGTGGGTAAGCCTCATTCCCCCTTCACTTGCAGCAGGATGTGCCGTTCTTTTCCACACTACACTCACACCACGTGTGGCTTTTGGTGTGTGCCATCACTTTTTGTTCACTTAATTCACTCTGAGAGGTCTGAAGTTGCACTTTTCTTGTATAGGTGTGATTGCTCCACACACCACACATTCACGCAAGAAGTTAATTAGGTTAGCTGTAAGACCACCCACCCACTTATCATGCACAAACCACATGCCTGCACTTCTGTACCTGCATTTGGCTTGACGCTCAGTGCTAACCCATGCTGTGGCTGTCGTTTTATTTGTGCAATTGTATGACATAATGCATCATCGTAAAGGAGAGGGATTGGAAAGGCTTGGCTTTACTGACTCTGTCTCTTCTACTCAGTGATAATGATTAATGATACAAGTCAATAAGCTCATTTACACACTTTCTGAATCAGTAAATCCCTGCCTGCTTGATCCCTTACAGTATAAATATGCAATGACCAGGTTGAGGATTCATTGGCGTGCCCAATCAAAACCTGAGACACCAGCAATTTGCACACAGATTGGACATTATTGACATTATTCATTGCTATCAAATGATTGATTGATTTTGTTTGTTTGTTTGTTGTTGTTTTTTCTCAATTTAGAAGGCAACGTCAGTCCATATTTTTGGCCCAGGAAAATTAAAACACCTAATGGATTCATTTTCATCATCTACCGTTCCATTACACTTGCCCCTAGCATAGCTTTGGTCTTATCATCCTGCTTGAGATCACCTCTCTAACTCAAATGCCGCCAATTGAAATGTTGACAACCTGATCATAAGATATTCATACCTGCCTCATTTGAGCACGCGTCATCTTGCACGCCTGCTGGCGGTTGTGCTTTACGCTCGCTGCTACAGCCCAGCGCTTTTGTCTGCTGTGCAGAGGCGGTAGCAAAGGGAAAAGCGCCAGTAGAGACTGATGGGAAGAAACCAGAGCCCACAGACCCAGAGCCTTTACAGGCTGGGGCGGCTCAAGAGCCGAGCCCCGCTGAGAACGGCTCAAATCAACCACACACTGGTGGGGTTGGGGTAAAAGACCAAGCAGAGTCCAGTAACTCTGCTGTGAAGGAAGAGGGCCTTTGCTCTCCCACACCACTTGGTAAGTAAACATAAATCAGTCCCATTTCTCTCTCAGAATGCATGTTCGCCCCTGCAGTTCTTCTGCATGAAATGTTACTGAGTCAAGCCCTGAAAGTTTAACTGGTCGGTTCAGACTACAGCAGCGCAGCAGCATGGCAAAACTGCCTTATCTTACGCTATCTAAAATCCAGATTTACTCTCAATGAAGACTAATAGATGATGTTTACTTTCCTGTCAAATATGCTATGGACTTCACTCTCTGAAGCCATGCATTGATTTATCATGTGTTTTAAAAACAGTCCTTACATGGCTTTACTGTAATTGCATGTGGACTTAAAAGAAGACGGCCCTACAAGTTTCACCTGAATACTTACTGGTGCTAAGTTTTCAGATGTCCTAAGAAATAAGAACTAATATAGACTAATAAATAAAAAATAATGGGAATAATGGATGAACTACTGATTAAATCCTAAAAGGGTAAACTGAAGGTAATGCTATATCTTCAGTTTAAAGTGAATCACTAAACTTACTGTAGTTCTTTACTCTAAAATCCAGAAACGTGAAGCTGCAGGCAGAACAATAATGCAACAGAAACAAAGACACTTGGTGCTGCATGGATCAGTTCTGCTCATATATTGCCAGTTGAGTTGATTTTCAACATACTGCTTTGGTGAAAAGCGAGGAATTCAAGCTTTCGTCTGGCTTGGTCATGAGCATTTTTTGCGGCTGCTGCTTAAAGGTTTTGTATTTGTATACACGGATATATACACCTGTGTGTGTATGCACGCTGAGATGCTTTTGTTTTCAGCAACTTGATTGAGAAGCTTAATTGCAGCAATGAGTGCAAAGCATTCATGTTCCTACACCATTTTATCCCTCAGACAATAGAGTCTTATAGGACATAAACCAAATATTGACATTGACATCTTGGATAACACTCATCTTGTCCAAGAGCAGCATGTTATCGTCCATTCTCCGCATGTAAATCAGTGGCCTTTGTGGCCTGTTGTGTCTTTCAAGCCTGCCAGTGATGGACTTAGACCTTTTATTAGGTGGGTCTATTGTATTTGTCAATGACAACTTTATTGCAGATGATGATGCTGCAGCCACTATCCTGTCCCCAACACCCCAAGCAGGTTGGTACCCTTCATAGCCCGCACTAGTTCCTACTTTATTCCTTTTCACCTTGCCCTTCAAGGACAGAGCACTCAACAAGTAAACCAACTGCCATCACCTTGTGAATGCGATAGAAAATTTAGGGACAATATGCCAACTTGTTGGTTGGTCAGTTCTATTGTGGAATCATGTAGGGATCTGACATTAGCAAAATTTTTAATTCAGTTAACAATGTGTAAGCTGGTGACTGTGCATCTCAGCTTTTTCGGCTTTCATGTTTTAGTTTGTAGTAACAGAAAAGGAAAAGGTACAAATCTACTCCACATTTTAAACATTTTTTTTGCTTTTCTGCTGATTTTTCATGCCAAATCTTCGACTATTTAAATGTATGTCCATGCGCTGACATACATATAGCAAATGTGTGATTTTTACAAGCAAATTCCTACAAGCACAGCAACCTTTATTTAAAATTCTTAAATAAAGGTATATATGTGAAAACTATACTTCACATGTATTTGTTATATATACAAAATGTATTACATTTTTGCTTAATATTTATATGCATTATTAATAGACTACACATGCAATTATTGTGAATGAAAGTTTTTTATATGCTGATTGAGCATATCTATGTCCAGTTTGTTGTTACACTGAATCCTCCATCGCTGTTCAAGATGATGAACTCAATCAGTGTATCACTAAACTGAGCTCTGCTACACTAACAAATGTCTAACATTATATTTCAACTTTCCCTGGCATTCCCTTTTATGTTGACGCACTCTTTGTTTAGCTCTCACTTAATGCTCTGATATTTCTCGAAACTCACTTACTTGCTGCCTCAAAAAAGAATTCTGGTATTTTTCCATTTTCTTTAGGAATTACTGCAGTTTTTGGTTAGTTTGGAAAGATTAACACACTTGCAATACGAAATTGTATTGCAAGTGTGTGGTAACAAGGACTAGATACTTAGAGTGAGACAAACACCTGTGCGGTTTTGATTCAGTAAGTGTAAAGATAAAATTAATGTTTGTACGTGTATTTTCTACTTCTTTCTACTTCCCTGTGATGACATAGCACCCCAATCAGCACTAGTCAATTTCAATAAGACAATTTTGAGTGTTGTTAGTGGCAACTCATTTCCAACTTTCCAGAACCCTGTCAAGCTAATTGGTCTTAGCGACCAACTTACTGCATTTTTTTGTTTATTTGTTTGTTTTGGGGGTTTCTTATATGTGTCATGTGAAATGTTTGTCACCATACACCAAGATATAGGGCTGAGTTTTGAAATAAAAAGGTTTCTCCTTTAATAACAAAACTAATTTTAACTCTGTATCAAAAATGAAAGAGTAAGTTTAGTTTGACAATGACTCAGCGCAGAAAAGGGGGGATGAGCCCATCTATAATAAATCGTTCAATAATTTGAAATAAACTCTTGTTTTATTTTGTTTAATGTTGGCCTAACTTGAGTCTTAAATCTTGTTTAGTGTGTAGTGTTTTGTGTTAGTCAGCTCTTACACCTAAAGTAAACAGTGGATGCTATTCTAACCCCTGTAGATGCCATAGATCCTTATCAGTGTAGAACGAGTTTAGACATTTAGCCGGACCAAGTTTAGACTGGCTGGTGTCCTCTAAATATGGATAAACTGCTTTTTAAGACATCGCATTCCCATTGAATAAATCAGCAAGGTTATATTTAGATTAGTTAAACTGTGTTTCAAATACAAGCACATCTGCTTCACCATGTGAGAGAACTGCTATAGTGACCAGAGTAACTGGTTTTCTATGGGCCAGAGGTGACAAGGTTACTCTTCTTTTCTTTATGCTTAAATATGGGTGTTAATGCGGGTTTGATGGCGTTCATGTTTTCTGGTCCACCCACCCAAAGTAAAGCTTCTAAACTTTATCATTCAGAATGGTAAAAATGCTTCATTAAAAAATATATGATTAAAAAAAAAGGTAAGAAAAGGCTTATTGGATAAAGCTACGTCAATATTTTCTCCTCACTGAAGTGTTTTCATTTTAAGCAAACACTGCGCCACCTCCACATTAAAATGCGGATGGTGTACTTGATATGGCAGCAAGTAAGCTGATTTATTAAAATGTCAGCGCATTCTGAATTATCTTGGGTTATAGTTGAATTTCACTTTTTGTTACTTCACTTCTTGTTCACTCCTTGATGCTTCCCATTAATAAGCTAAATAAAGCTGCCGTAAGTACAAATGTTCATACATTTTCCCATTTCGCATTAGGCCCTTTTGTGTGGTACTTTTTTTTACTTTATTTTACAACGGAAAAAAGCTTTAAAGATGGCAAATATGTGTTGACTTGGCAAATGTACTTTACTACCAAATTAAAAAGAAAAACACTGATACTTCCATCAGCTTTGTAAAAGAAAACATCCAGCAGCTAGAAATCAGTGTTCTGCCATGATGACCCTCTGCATCTAATCCAGACACACAAGGGTTGAATGTACCTGAATTGTAAAGGCATCCAGGGAAACTGGAGTTTGTGTTAAGGTTGTCGTGAAAATTGCAAAAATGAGTAATTGCACTATCAACAAGCCAACCGTGGTGGATGGCAAGTTACCATCAATATTGCACGTGATGTCACCTCACCTCACCTCCTGTTCAGACGGGAGCAGGCACTTTACTAAGATGTGCTATTATTTTGCACTTTAAGATTTAACCTGAGGAATTTTCTCTACTAAATTTTTTTTTATTTTTTAATTACAATTGGTACTTGTAAGCTCAGTCCTAATTTTCTCAACATGAAAAAAGCATTGGTGCCTATGCCTCCTGTGCTCTGCATTTAATTGAAGGAAAAATGTTTTTAAAACTGTAACCTGTCTTTTTTTAAAAGTTGTGTAACTGAATATAAGACAAAAGAAACACTGTATGGGTTAAAACGTCGTCACATATGTATATGTAATGTATACAAAGACCGCCAAAATAAAAAGGGTGGCATGCAATAATATTGCATATTAAGCCACCCTTAATAGCTTTCACTCCAAGGGAAATTCTGTCACCTAGCTTGTGTCCCATTTAAAAGCAGCCATCAACAGTCATTTCCTAAACCAGACCAGGCAGGTTTTGTGCCAAAGCTTCACCTTATGTAAGTGATCTTTAATCAGAAGATCTCTAAACTAAGCTTTAACCAAGTGGGTTTTGTTGCCTAAACTTATCCAAACAAATGTAGATCTTGTATGTCAAGATGCAAGGCAGGGTAGGAGGCTTTGCTTCAGTCAAAGACGGTAAAGGAAATGCGAAGCATTTCAGGCGGCTGTGTCAAAGGGTTCCTTATGCGTCTGGATAAGATGCGAGGGGCACATGACAACATGTGATGAGAGGGTTTTCAAATCCACACCGACGAGGACAGACTATTCATCACACAATGTAAAGTAGTTGAGATTTTCCTGATCAATTTCAATGACAACTGTGTTTTTTTTCACAGAGGATGCCAATTCGCTCAAGAAACTCTCAATTGAGCTGCCTAGTAAGATCCCTCTGTTAAATCCTATTGCCATTTTAGTTCTTCTGAAAAAACTAGAAGCCCACTCTAAAATCAAAATTACCCACTGTTTTACTGAAACATGCTGAAAGCGTTTACTTCTACATATTTCTGTGTGTTTGGAAATTAGATTTTCAATATAATAAAGGGGTGATGTTCAAGTTCTTAGCTAACACATTACTTTACATCTATTAACACTAATAATTTTTCTTTTTTGTCTGTGTTGGATGAGCACGCTTTTCTATGCACATAAATTGCCATTTATGTGCTTACATGTGGAATTCTAATCATAATAATCATATCAGACATTTGATCCAGGACTCCTAAGGACACTGCTTTCAAATCTGCAACTGCCTGTTCGTTTTACCTTTAAAGTGTGTGTGTGTGTGTGTGTTGCCTTTGCTTCAGTGGACTTTACAGTACTATTTTTTACAATATGCTGTAAATTTCTCTCTGTCTTTGTTTAGATGATAGCGTGCCAGCCATGGGGAGAAAAGACTCAGGTAATCAAGTGGTAGTCAATGTAGACTCCTACGGTGCCCCCCCCTCCCTGCTAGGGTATCAATAAAATCAGAATATGGCTTAACAGGTTTCCTGTTTTTCATCATAGCTGATCAAATGAAGGTCCCGACAGGAGCTTAGTATCTTCCAGTTGCATTTATCCCAAACTCGTACCGTCATCCTCGCTGAATGTCGGACATAATGGGGCGTTGGGGAAGTCATTTTCATTTGCAGTAGTATACGGATTTGTCTTTCATGAACTTCCATAAAGTGTGAAGACAAAGAAGATTAAAGAATGAAGGTTTTGCAATTCATTTGTCCCTTAAATGTGACCTATTGTGGAAATTAGGCACTGTTTCTGTGTTTTCATGACGTCTGTTTCACGCTTTCCATGTTGCAAAGAGCTTAAAATTGGCTGCTGGTATGACGTGCAATGACTGAGAGTGAGAAAGTATGTCTTTCTGTCTGTGTGACTCTCCTTGGGTGAGAATAAAACTTTCAGATGAAAAGTGGAAAGGTGCGTGTATCAATTTCTCAACTGTATTGCTATATCTCTTCCTTGCACAATGATGATGGAGAGCACTGTCTCACATGTGTTTCTCCTAACTGACCAGTGTGGTCTCTGGGAGAAGGTCAGGCCCCTGAGGAGCTGGAGAAGTCCATTGACACCCCACCACTGTCTATCCTGCTGATAGAGAAACCCCAGAGTGCCACTGTCAGCGTGGGTGAGTGACGTCAGAACAAAGAGGAGCTGAAGATGGTCAAAAATCGGAAATGAACAGAAGTCTATAAAGAAAAGTCAGGAGCCAGTTAGTTTATCTCAGCATATAGACAGGGACCAGGAAATCTGAAATCACAAATTAATATTTGTGGTTACAATATATAACATGATAAATATTAGGTCTCAACGTGCTTCTATGACACAAATGGGCCAGCTGTTTCCCCATCTTGTTGTTGAGAAAATCCCTCTGTGAATATACTGCTTTTCCTGTGACTAAAGGTGGAGATGTCTCCTTCGTTGCCAAGGTGGAGGCCAAAGACCTCCTCCGCAAACCCACCATCAAGTGGTTTAAAGGAAAATGGATGGACCTGGCCAGCAAGACGGGGAAGCACTTGCAGCTGAAAGAGACATTTGACCGAATCTCCAAGGTAGTGTACAGTGGGATACTCAAATATCCTATGACCTCTCTGAGTCCCAGTAGACCTGTTATGCCACTTCTTATTTATCACCCCCCTCTACTGCAGATCCACACATTTGAAATGCACATCATCAAGGCTAAAGAAAACTATGCTGGAAACTACAGGTGCGAAGTCACCTACAAGGACAAGTTTGACAGTTGCTCCTTTGACTTGGAAGTTAAAGGTTTGTTAAAGCATCGAATTCCATGATACTGATGCTAATATGTGCCCACAGATGACAGATTAGCATATGTGTTGCTACTGTCTTACAGAGGCTGGACAAGGCTCACAAAATATTGACATTCGATCAGCATTCAAAAGGAGGTAATGAAAGAAGTGTGATGGTGCAAGACGTGTTGATAAGCTGATGAAGTCCACAGCAGGTCTAATCAATCCATTGTGCTAGAGGTTTTTCTAGCTTCAACTACAGTGTTCAATTCGGGAAATAGACTTAAAAACTTGAGTGAATGCTCCTGAAAAGAAAATATCAAAAATTTCACCATATCGATCATTTCACCATGAAGTCACATTATTTTATTAAGTGTGTCACGATGGTTGCAACAATGGCATTGACCTTTCTCAAAGGTAATTGCAAATCATCCAGTCGACTCAATGTGTAAATAAAAGGCCAACGCTTGCATTTTGAGTCTCCCTCCAAACAATGTGTCTGGAAAGCAAAGCAAAGATTCCTATTTTCACAATGTTGTTGCTCAGTAATGTAATCCCAACATTGCAGAAACACTGGCAACATTGTTTGGGATGGCTCTTGAAATACCATACACTAAACACCTCATTCCAAGCTTTTATTTTTAAATAATCTAAAAGTGGTGTTTTGTGTAAGCACCAATCGGGCGTGAGCTTGAAGCTAACGGAGCGATTGGCATCAGAGCCTCTGCTTTGTATTGCTCTTTTCACATTGTTTTGTAGTGCCTGTCGCTGTTTCAGATCTGATTAAATCTTTATTAATCTCTCCTTGTTAACAACAGCAGTGAAGGACAAGAAGATGCAGGGGAGCTTGACTTTAGTGGTCTTCTTAAACATAGGTGAGAATCACATCCCGACCCTGCGTGAATTTTGTCCTTTTCAGTAATTTTTTAAACTTTTTTTTGGGGGGGATTTGCTTCATTTATCTTTTTTGGTAAATTTATCAGACTCTATGAGTGCCTAGTACATATCTACAAATGAGAGGCCTAGATTGAAAACCAGAGGTTTTCAAAGTCTAACTCCGTTCTACACCCCCTTTTTTTTTTATGAATTCAAAGAAGACTTAAAGGCATCAGAAAATGTAAGTCATATTGACTCTAGAAATGTGTGTGTATATCTGCAAAGTCAGATATGAGTTATGATCCCGGGAACGAGTGCAGATCTTGAGGCAAATAGCTGTAATTAGGTTGATAAAAAGATTTTCACCTTCTTGCCTCCCCTCCTGGGCGGTGTGCCTCGCTGTTTGAAAACCTCTGGGCTTTACCAAAGCTGGCAGCTGAAATAAACACCATGATACATTTTTTAGATAATACAGTGCAATGTCAACGTTTGAGTGCGAATAATCCTAAGAAGTGACACTGTTCAGCAGCTAAATTACACATTTATTGTGGGCTTGTCTCTTCTTCTCCCCTACATATTCAGAAATCAAAGGTTAGTAGAGAGACACCAATAGGTTTTTAAAACAATTAGACCTTACTGCGGGTGAGTACTTTAATCCTGTAGAGTCCCCAGCATGACTCGTAGTTCTTTAAGAACTGGACGAGCAAGAGTGTTGGCCTACTGTAGTACGGTAACACTTTATTTGAAGGCAGCATTCCTAAGTGCGCTGTCAGCAGTCATTGATGATGGAAATGAGCCGTGCATCATAAACATTCAAGTTCAATGATGTCTTTATGAGACAGAGTGCAGCATTTTGAATCATTAATGATGCTAATGGGCCAAAGGGACATGTTGCTGTAAAATAGTGTTATCGCTACATTGTTTTATTTCAATTAAGAAATACAAGGCATATACCATCATGTTTATTTCAGCTTTCTTCACCCTTGCCTGAAAGTAAACATATGAGAAACACAAATGGAGAATGGAGTAATGTTTTATGCTATTCACTTCCAAACTTTTGGACATTTTTGGGAAAATGTCTATGAATGGCTGACTGAATGTTCTTTACATACTAATGGACACACTCACGACCAGACCGTATGTATATTAACATGGATCTCACAAGTCTAACATCTCCAAGAGACACTTTCATTGCCTAACACACTCGGAGCATCTCTGATGTGGCGACAACAACAAACAAAGGGATGGGCCAAATCTTGAGCGCAATATAAAAGATGTAAAAACACGCATTTAAAATGTTCCCTTTATATCATTGCATGCTGCATTTCAACATGGTACTGCACAAAAAAGAAAGGAAATAGCATTATTCTCACAAGACACGAAAAAAGACTCTCCTTCATTTATCTGTCTGCTCTTGCTTGCTATTATAATCCTACAGCACTGTTTGTTTAGCCTCCCACACTCACTGTTAAGTCTTGTGTCCAAACTCAAAGAAAACAAACTTTTTCCTTAATCCTGACCTCAATTATTGTGTTCCTTCATCATGCGGGGCATGTTTGAAACCTCAAGATGCCACTTTACAAACATTATTGTGTAGTCACTGGCTACACTACTACAGACAACAGACTTAGCTCGAAGAGCATCTTCAGAAATATCACAATTTCAGTGTGTATAATCGTTTGCTTAAATCTCGGGAAACACACTGTTGACCAGTAGCTAATTTACAGTTTATATATAAGTCTGCTTTGGTTTTTATTGCATGAATTTGGCTGAGGATGGGAAAATGTAATGTGTTTTGTAGGTATTTTTTAAGATTTAAGAAAACATGCTGAATTATTCTTTTCTTTCAAAGAAAATTTAAAAGGGTTATATCTGAAAAACAATGTGCATTTCAAAGCTGCTATAATGAATCAAATAACTGTGTAATGTATTTGATAGGTAACAACCTGACAACTCTGCATAAGTGTCACGAGACAATCATTGGTTTTTAGAGAATTGGTCTTCAGTGTTCCTTGTGGATTTTTTAGATATCTTTATCCATTATCGCTTAAATAAATGTCACTTTCTACCCCATTTTTATCTAAAAATATATTGTCTCGTCTTGTTTTCTACCACTTATTTGGGTCCATGTTGCAGTGGCTGAGTCTGAGCAGGGAGACCAAGACACTCATCTCCCCGGCCACTTCCACTAACTCCTCCGGGGGGATACAAAGGCATTCCCAAGACCAAGATATATAATCTCTCTATAGCGTGTTTTTGATCTGCCACCGGGTCTCCTCTCGGATGGGCATGCTTGGGCTATCCCCCTTCACTTGTATGGGAATACTGTAACCCCTATATACTTGAACTCCTCCACTTAAGGCAGAAACTCCTTCCTCAGTAATCCACTGTTTTCTTGGACCATTAACCATGGCCTCAGACTTACAGGTGCTGATTCTTATCCCTGACATTTCACACTCAGCTGCAAACAGTCCCTGTCCACACTAGAGGTCTCTGTTCGATGAAGCAAACAGGACCACGTCATCTGTAAAAAGCAGAGATGGTATCCTGAGAGCACCAGACCTGGCTCCTTCCGTCACTTGGCTGCACCTAGAAATTCTGTCCTTAAGAATTATGAACAGAACCAGTGACAAATGGGAAGCTCTGGAAGAGTCCAACCCTAACTGGGAGCGAGTCTGATTTACTGTCATCAATGCAAACCAAGCTCTGGCTCTGACAATACTGATATCGAATGATCCATAGCAACTGGCCATTTAACCTATACTTCCGGATCATCCCCCACAGGACACTTCGAGAGACACAGTCATAAGCTGGTAGTCTGTAGGTTGACTGGGCAAACTCCATGCCCCTTTTAGTTCCATCGAAAGGGCGTACGGCTGGTCCATTGTACCATGGCCATGACGAAAACTGCATTGTTCCTCTTGTATCCGAGGTTCGACTAACAGCCAGCCTCTCTTCTCCAGCATCCTGGCATAAACCTTCTCAGGGAGGCTGAGGAGCGTGATCACCCTTTAATTGGAACACACCCAATTTCAGCCAGGACAGCCCTACAACATCCAGAGCCTCGAGGAACTTGGGGCGAATCTCATCCACCCCTGGGGCGCTGCCGCTGCAGAGTTGTTTAACAGCCTCAGCAACGGCAAGAGCCCGACCTCAATCCCTCTAGAACTGCTTCCTCCAAAGAATGTTTGTTGGTGGAATAGAGGAGATCTTCAAAGTTTTCTTTCCACCGCTTGACTATACACTCAATTAATGTCAATCAATATGACTTACTGCGGACAGTGTGGACGGGGTGCTGCTTTCCCTTCCCGCCAGACTGTTTGCCAAAATATCTTCAGCGCCAAAAAGAAATCTTGCTCCATGGCTTCACCGAACTCTCCCATACCTGGGTTTATTCCTCCATGACTGCCCGAGCAGCACATCGCTGCACCTGCAAGTGATGAGTACCAGTGACCTTGCTACTGCAGCTTCCAAATGCTGCTTCAGCAATGGCAGCACAGAACATGGCCCACTCGGATTCCATGTCCCCTACCATGTCCGGGATGTGGTTAAAGCTCTGCAAGAGGTGGCAGTTGAAAACCTTTCGACAGGGTCCGCTTGGGCCTGCCCCTCACCCAAGTTTCCAGCACACACAGCCATAGAGTAGTTTATATGACTACAAGGTGATCATTGACTGTCGACCTAGGGTGTCCTGATGCCACGTGCACTTGTGGAAACCCTTATGGCTGAACATGGTGTAAGTTATGGACAGACTGTGGCTAGCACAGAAGGTGCTGAACACCACTTGGGTTCAGATCGGGCTGGCCGTTCCTCCCTGTCATGCCCTTCCAGGTCACACTGCCCCTCAAGTCCTCCAGTTGAACAATAGTCCCCTATAGGGGTGCCTTCCAGCACCCATTCCAAGGACTCCAAAAGGAGTGGGTAATCTGAATTGCTGTTTGGAATATAAATGTAAACCATGGTCAGGACACATTCCTGAACCCTCTCATCCACAGGTGTAACCTCACAGGCAGAGAGCCGGGGAGCTATTAGTAAGCCCACACATGCCTTTCACCTGGATCAACTCCAGCAAATAAAAGAGTCCAACCCCTCTCAAGGAGATTGGTTCCAGAGCCTGAGTTTTGCATTGAGATGAGCCTGACTATATCTAGCTGGTACCTCCTCCACAAGTTCAGGCTCCTTCCCCACCCCAGTGGCCATCTTCAGTAACCAAGGATCAGACTGGCAAGACCCTCGCCTTTGACTCCCACCCGATTCACATAGCACTGGGCTCCTTAGACTCTTCCTGTGGGTAGTGGGCCCACTGGAGGAGGCACCCATGTCTCCCTTTTGGGCTGAGCCCAGCCGGAGCCCCTCCAAGGCAGGGTGCATGAGTCCTCGATACCAGTCAGCACAGGGGTCTTCTTGAACAGCGTTTCATCTGGCCAGTCACCTAGAACCTACTAGGGGCAAACAGCTCCCGACAACATAGTTTCTAGGATCATTCAGGCACTCTAACCCCTCCACCACGATAAGGTGGTAGTGCAGGCAGAGGTCCAGAAAAATCTAGTAAGATCTGTTTCTTTCAAATTGTTATGGAAATGCTGTAAATAATCTTTTTAATAAATATGAGACTTTTTCGCACCATATTACTTCTCTATCTTGGACACTTCTGATTAAACTGGTGGATTGAAAAATAATATACACACAATTAACCCTGCACTACTTCTTTGCAAATTAGAGAACATCTCTGAGTTTTTTGTTAGCGGTTAACATTTAACTCAGCACACATGCAGACAGCTCATCATGCCCATCCCTTTGAGTGACATGTTTTGAGGAACGCTATGCACAGAAATAGAAAATCAAAAATGGTAGGGCTGGAATAGAATGAATGAAATATTAACCTGGTAAACCGACTGTAGAGCTTGAAGATGATCTCTTACAAATGCCTCAAAAATCTCCTATTCTATAGATGAATGAGTAGTTCCTCAGGACACGTTGCAAACAACAGCCCATGACTCCTACACTCACACCATTCCCTTTTTACGGCACCACCAGGGAGCCGAAACAGCATGATGATACCCCGGAGATTGATGTGTGGGAGATCCTGAAAAACGCCCGACCCGATGAGTACGAGAAGATTGCCTTCATGTATGGCATCACAGACCTGAGGGGTCTGCTGCGGAGGATGAAGAAGATACCAAAAGAGGAGAAGAAAAGCGAAGGTAAGCCAGTGTTTATTATGAGTTGAAAATTTTCTTTTACTTTGGATATGATAAAAAAAAAAAAGGTAATCTCTTGGTTTGATCTTTAATGATATCTTCTGTGTCTTGTTTTCTCAAAGCTTTTGCAAAGAAACTGGAACCAGCATATCAGGTGGATAAAGGTGGAAAGATCCGCCTGGTGGTCGACCTAGCTGACCCCACGGTTGATCTGAAGTGGTACAAGAATGGACAGGAAATCAGACCCTCTCCCAAGTATGCAAAACAGTTTTTCATTCTATACTCTGCGTCTTTGTCCCTTTCAATCCTTCAACACAAATGAAACATTTTTTAGCAAAAAAAAATCAGTTTCATGTGTTGTGTCACCCTTTCTTTGCCAGATTTCTGGTATCATGTGTTTTGATTTTTCTACCAACTCTGAAGCACAATGGTTCACATGTATTACACACAGATTCATTCCATTGCCTTCTCTTTATTTACATAGGCTCAAGAAAATATCATTGAACCGATAGTGGCTTAGTGTCACAGCATTTTCAGTGAAGCCGTATACTGCCTTTGGTTTTACATCCTAGTCTTCCTCATGTGCAATCATCCCAGCCCTCGGTAGCTACTGTGAACCATTGAGAGTAAACAAATAACGTCTTCTCAACTCTAATGTGGCTCTTATCAGCTCTCACAGTCTTACATACACAAGTTAAGAACAATGTGGTTTCACAAGACTATGTAAAAGAGCTACATTTGGGTATATTGATGTAAACTTTTGTCTTTAATTGCCATTAACCGTATGTGTCCTCCTCTGTACAGGAAAAAGGTGGTACCTCCTTCACAGGTCTTTAACCAAGTCTGGCTTTGGAACATATTTAGTTAGATGCTTATTCACATGGCACTTATTAATGAAGAATATAAACATCAATAACACATGAAAACAAATCTTATTATGTCGGTGCTGTGAGTTTGTTTTTAAATCCAACAAGGATGAAATATGAGAATAGGTGTAATGGGTTTATGGATCTTGCAAGTATGAGGTAATATAGACTAGTACTAGAGAGATTCAGTGACAACTAAAGAAGCAGTGAAGAAAGCTCTTTTATTTGGGGAATATATTAAGAAGTCTTAAATTTAATTACATTAATGAAGCTGCTTTTTTGTTCAGGCTCACTGCTGTTCATGAGCGTTCTGAGAAGAAGAGCTTAAAAAAATCCCTGTGTCTACCTTCCCTTTACCAAATGTATCAGTATTGGTATATCTATGTAGCCCAAAAATCATTTAATATAGCAATTACTCAGCATAATAAAATGTGTCTGTGCCTTTATTAAACATTCCTAATGTAATTGTCCAAAAGTATTCTTCGTCTCATTATTTCATATAATAACATATTACCTTTTGCTGATCACAATAATAGTCAGATGCCTCTTAAATTATCTTTACCTAGAAGGGAATATAATTAAATCAATGCTCATTGATAGGGAAAAATAGATAAATTAATAAAATAAACAGATTAAAAACTTTATCATTTCTGTCCAAAGCCATGCAAAGTTAAAGCCATCTGGGAGGTTATTGCTGTTTTCTGGTTTTGGTCTCCTCTGCCATTTTCTCCAGGGCTCCCTGGTCCGAAGACTTGACTATAAAACACTCTCTCTTTCACTTTGTTTTTGATGACATATACCCCTTAAGGCATGATGTTTCTCTGTCTTTGTCTCTCATATCATGTTGTTCCTTCCCCTCTGCCATAATCCCTTTCTGTATTTTCCCTGTGCTCCGGCCCACTTCCGGCTCTGCTGTTGACCATAAGTCAAAGGAAGTAAGTTCATCCACCCAGCTGATTCTCCCTTCTCCATGTCAAAGTTTTGGTGTGATCCCACCCCTCTGTCTAGCCTGAAGCTTGAGTTTGAATTTGACTCATGTTGAGTATAATAATGATGTTTCAGTCCTTTAGTTTGTCAACACTGCTACAACAATTATTTTTGCTTTTCATTTTCAACAACTTTTGTGGTAATTTTGTCTTCCTTTCACTTAATATCTTTGTATTAGGATTAGTGTTTTGACTGATAAACTGTAGATGACCACTGATGTGACTAATGGACTCCATGTTTAGGTATATTTTTGAACACAAAGGCACACAAAGAATTATGATCATCAACAACTGCACCGTTAATGATGACGCAGCCTATTCTGTAGCTGCAGGAGATGAAAAGTGCTCCACGGAGCTTTTTGTTAAAGGTACCGCAATTAATTGTTCAGCTTGAGATATCACACATAAGCATACTTGCTGCACATTTGTTAGTGTTTTCTGTCTTTGTTTAGTTCTTTTATCTCTTGTCTAATAGAGTTGCCAGTAAAGATAGTAAAAGGCATTGAGCCTGTGAAGACTACAGTAAATGAGAGGATTGAACTGGAGTGCGAGGTGTCAGAGGAAGGTGCCCAAGTCAAATGGTGAGACAGTAAGAGCATGTAAATACTCAGTGTGGAGCAAATGTATTTATGTTATATGTTTATGTTATAAACATTGCTGAATGGGAAATGGGAAATGGGAAATGTGATTTTTTTATTGCATGTCACCAGATCACTTTATACAACAAACTAAAGTGCTAAGACTGAGAAGCTGCTGGTTTCTCAGAATAAAGGAGAGGCAAATAAACATATTGAAAATGTTCAAAACTCAATTGTAAAAGTAAATAAGAAATCAAATTACACCGAAGTTTATTAATGGTTATTTGAGAGCATTAATGCTAGCAATGCCACCAGACTGAGATAAAAGCTACCACTTATTGGTAATATTTATTACTAAGATTCCTGGAAATTAATAGAACTGTTGTTACTAATAATAGCTGAAACTGTAGTTTTGCCATTTATCCATGGCATGTGTGTGCATGTGCCTATTTCGAATGATTTTTCTTCTTTCAGGATGAAAAATGGTGTTGAGGTTCCAACAGGAGTGCGCTCCAGGTACCGAGTTAAGTGTGATGGAACCAAACACTACTTGGTAATTGATGACGCCTCAAGAGAGGACACTGGGACATACTCCATCATGGCTTCTGGTGGCACATCTGAGGCTCACGTGCAGGTTGACTGTATGTAGCATCCGCACTTTGTTTTAAATTTTAGGAGTCTGGTTTGTTTACATTTTTTTTCAAAGGAAGCATTTTTTATAATTAGCTCTCTTATGTTCTATACCAATCTCATACTGTTAGTGAAACCACTGAAGGTGTACCAGGACCTGCAGGATATGACGGTGATGCTGGGTCAACCCATCAAGCTGCTCTGTGAGATTTACCCAGGCAACGTCCCTGGTCGTTGGTACAGGAATGGGCAGCTGATCCAACCCAATGACCGCATCAATATCATACACAGAAATAAGTATGGAATATCTATTAAACTTGGTTCGCTCCAAACCAGTTTTTCTCAAACACCAACATCATTTTGGTTTTCCAGGGTCCATCGTCTTGAAATTCAGACCAGCTCCCTTCATGATGCAGGGGATTACACCTTTGTACCAGAGGGATATTCGCAGAGCCTCTCAGCCAAAATTCACATCATTGGTACACAAATAGTGTCACTGCAACAAATTTAATGTCGTGACATCAAAAATCACAACAACAACATGTTTATGATGTTTTCTACAGACCCACCAAAGGTACATTTGGACAGCTTGAATTTCCCAGACAACACAGTTACAATTGTGGCAGGAAACAAACTACGACTGGAGATCCCCATCAGTGGAGAACCAGCACCCAGAGTGGTGTGGATGAAAGGAGAAAGGGTGAGATTTAGACCTTTCAGAATTTTAAATCGCTGTCTATTTACTGTCAACATCAAAAAGACTGAAACCAAAATACTTACAAACTTTCCTATCCTTTTCTCTCCTGGTCTTTTATTGGATTTGCTGACAAGTCTTCCATTTTTTCCCTGACTTGATGTTTCTAGGTGATTCTTGAGTCTGGTCATCGTGTTCGAGCTGAAACATATGGCGACCACACAAGCCTGACAATTGAGGTCACAGAGCGGGAGGACACTGGCAACTACAAGATAGTCCTGCAGAATGAGGCTGGTGAAGCCACTGCCAGTATTAAAATCAAAGTGGTCGGTAAGTAACTGTAAAACATTTAAATCAACAGACCATATGGAGAGCTGAAAATGTATCTGTTCCATCCTAACATGGCCTTGTGTTATCCAGATATCCCAGACCCTCCTGAGTCTCCCTTGGTTCCAGTGGTGGGTGGTGATTGGTGTACTATGACATGGGAACCGCCAAAATATGATGGAAGTTCACCATTATTAGGTAAACATTGCATCTTACTCATAACCACAGCTTCAGTATTCATGTTACTGTTGAACGTCAAGCCTACTGACCGTCCTCTAAAGGCTACTTCATTGAGAGAAAGAAGAAACAGAGTTCCAGATGGATGAGGCTGAACTTTGACCTTATCAAAGAAACAACATTCGAACCCAAGAAGATGATCGAAGGAGTGCCATATGAAGTTCGAGTCTTTGCAGTCAATGCCATTGGCATGTCGAAGCCAAGCGAACCATCCAAAGCCTTTACTCCCCTTGGTGAGTAGCCCAAATTTCTCCAAGAACATCCACATAGCAATCTAAACTATAGTCTTTGAGCTGCGTCTCTGCCTGTAATCTGCCCAAGAATGTATTACACAAAGCTTTAGTTTGTCTAGATACTGTTTCATAATAATGGGTTAAATTTTAAAGAGTGGGCCTGTGATAGTGCATGTATAATCTGCCCTTGGTAACCCAGAGGCGCAGCTGTTCCTCCCGATACCCCACCATCCCAGGCATTCTGACTGTGACCTCCACTGGACTCACAGGAGCTTTAGAGGATACTGAATATGTCTTTATAATGGTTGCCAAATCGTCTGTGGATTAAAGATTTAGGAGATCAGGTCTGTCAGAGGGTTCAACGGGAGTTAAATATGATTCAGAATACAAGAATAGACGGCAAGAGCATAGACTAATGTGATCTGACATGGATTCATACCAGCAGGAGAGAGGGAGAGAGGCGCTTAGTTCATGTGTTGACTTGCCAAAATGCATGTTTCTATGATCTTGTTGATGTTCATTTTTGGAAAAGGAAAAGTAAAGGTAGTTATAATGCTCCAGATCTTAAACATTTTCATCCCCACTCAGCTGTGACCAGTGAGCCCACCATGCTGGTTGTTGATGATGTCACCGACACCACAGTGACCGTAAAGTGGCGCCCTCCAGAAACCATTGGTGCTGCTGGTCTGGATGGATACCTAGTGGAGTACTGTATTGAAGGATGTGAGACAACCAAAAAAATCATCTTATAGGCCCATACAGACTGTGTGTTTGTGAGAAAAGTTGTCATCTAAACAATCTACCTTGTACATTGCATGGTCAGGCTATGTATGAAAACAAAAGGTCTTTACGGGTGTTGTGAAGTACCAAAATGGAAGGGTTGGTGGGAAAAGTGCCCATAACATACCAGAGTCAGTCAAATATGAGGAAAACTACACACTTTTGAATGATGTTTCCTGATGCATTAATAGTGTTGCACTTGATAGTAGATACATGTTAATGCAAATTGTATATTGTGTGCAGAATTACAAACATGTACCTGGCTGATTCCTGGACTGTTGCTTTTTTAAAATTACAGAAATTATCAGACCAATTTTACCAGATTACAATCTCAGTGGCATTTTTTATTTACAGTGTTTTCTTTAAACCATCTGACAAGTGCTTCCGTTGAGATGCCACTAGGACTAAATTTTCACATTGTGACAGCTGCTACGACCAGCATCTTACAAATGAATCAGAAAACTCCAAGGAATGGCACTGAATATACTAGGCAATCCAACATTTTAAGGCCTGAATAGATGCAAACATATATAACAAAGTTCTGTGTATTTGTCATGAGTGCATTGGCCTTTGGTACCCATCTTTTTTAATTAAAATAGAAAACAAAATTGTGGCAGCATTTTGGCCCAAGGATGGATGGGTGAAATTAATATTTTCTTCACTGACATCATATCATTCATTAAAATCTGGAATTCCTCAGAATGAACCTTATACAGTGTCAAACAGGTTGGGACCAGGTCCATCTGGTGCATGTGTGATATGCAAATAATCCATACGAGCATTGACATCACACAGCCTGTAGGGGTCTTAAGTTATCTATGCATGTTTGCCATTGTCATGACCTACACAAGCATAATTTTGAGTACAGGTAGACTTGAAAGAGGAAAACATTCAGTGAACACTGTTTGTCGCCGACAGCTAATGATTGGGTAGTATCTAACAAGGAGATGACAGAGAAGACCAGGTACACCATCACCGGGCTGAGTCCAGGGTGCAAAATCTTAGTTCGAGTCAAAGCTATCAATGCTGCCGGAGCCAGCGCTCCAAGGACCGTTCAGCATTCTATCTTGGTCAAAGAAGTTATTGGTGAGATCTGGAAACTGCTTTTGAGAAAAAAAAAAAGACTCTCATAATAAAGAATAATAAAAATACTCAATTTACATATTTCTCCTCCTCAGAACCACCCAAGATCCGTGTCCCCCGACACTTAAAGCAGACCTACACTCGTAGAGTTGGAGAGGCAGTCAACCTCGTTGTGCCATTTATGGTAAAGTTCATCAATCAAGTAATATTCACAGTGGCTCTGAACAGAATAATGATCCCTACCTGATGTCTGCAGGGCAAACCCAGGCCGAAGGTTACTTGGTTGAAGGAGGGCAAGGCCATAGATCCTACACATGTTAGCATCCGCAACACAGAGTGTGACAGCATTATCTTCATTCGTAAAGCAGAGCGTAGCCACTCTGGAAAGTACGAGATGACTGTGCAGGTTGAAAACCATGTGGATACAGCCATTATTGACATACAAATCGTAGGTGAGTGAAAGGACCATAGTCTTATGAAGTAACTAACTGTATTGTTCTTGACAAAAAGGTCATAAAAGGTATTGAAAAGTCTTGGACAATATCTCATAGCAACCCTGTATTTATACTTTCGTTATTCATGCTTCCTGATTTTAGAAAAATCCTACTTGAAATAAGGCCAAAGGGTCTGCTTACAATGTTTTCTATGATCATCAGACCTACCTGGACCTCCTCATAGTGTGATAATTGAAGATGTTTGGGGAGGAAATGTCGCCCTGGTGTGGACTCCTCCGAAAGACAATGGCAACGCTCCAATAACAGGCTACACAATTCAAAAGGCAGACAAGAAGACAATGGTAGAGCATTAGTTTTGCCAAAACACACTGAAGTGAATTTGCAAATGATGTGTGTGTGTGTGTGTGTGTGTGTGTGTGTGATATTTATGCATGCCTCAATCTTCTGGTCTTTATAGGAATGGTACACATGCATCGAGCAGTATCATCGCATGTGCATCACCATCACAGAACTAGTGGTTGGAAACGAGTACTTCTTCAGAGTCTTTGCAGAGAACATGTGTGGCCTCAGTGAAGCAGCCACTCAAACCAAAAAAAGTGCTCTTATCGTCAAAGAAGGTAGCAATTATTGAGTTAATCAGTGTTTGTGGAGCGGAGTGTGTTCTGGGAAAACTGCCCTCTTATTTATTTAGATGGGTATTAATTAATTCTGTTTTAAAATTCCAAACCCTGGAACAAATCTCAAAGATGTAAAGCTGTTTAATTTCCGCAGCTGTTATCTTAACTACTGTCAGTGATGTTTTCTGAGGTTAAGTGAGTCTGAATATAAAAATCAACAACAATAAAACAATCACATAACATATGAAGTTGCCCATCATGGTACCACTTGGCACCACTATCATGCACAGCCCCATTCCTTTACCCTTCTTCCAACAGGAATGAAGTTGAAAACACATGATTTCGAAGACCACGACTTCAAGGAAGCTCCAAAGTTCACACAGCCGCTAATCAACACTTTTGCCATTGCCGGCTACAATGCTACTCTCAACTGTAGCGTCCGTGCCAACCCAAGGGTAGGTGGAAGAACCACAGGGAAAACTGGTGTGTGGGTAGACTGCATAAATATAACGTAGGCCTACAGGTTTTTCATGTTAAACTAAAGTATTCAAGAGACTGATTCGAATATTATAACTGGAGGGGTTCAGGACATCAGGACACTTTGGCCCATTTTCTGGATGCTGGATTAAATCACATGTTGCTGATTTTTGTTGTCTGACTGCAGCCCAAGGTGATCTGGATGAAGAACAAGATCACCATCCTCGATGACCCACGCTACCGCATGTTTAGCAACCAGGGAGTATGTACCTTAGAGATCAGGAAGCCCAGCCCCTATGATGGTGGCATATACACCTGCAAGGCCATCAATGATCTGGGAGAGGCCCAAGTGGAGTGCAAGCTGGAGGTCAAAGGTCAGTGCGGACCAGGAGCCCAGAGGCAAGCTCTCTATACCTGAATCTGGTTTCCCAAAGCCTTTTTTAGTCTTGCTCCCAGTTTATTTGATAGTGCTTCTTGTAATCTTGCCCATTACACAGATCCTTGCTTCTCTATCTAAAAAAGTCTAACAATTGCCACAAAATCAGCAATGTGTAAAAAAACAAAGATGACTTTGGGGAATCAACTCTATTGGCGTACCGTAGCATTTGAACTGTGTGTTGCAGTCGCCCAAAAGGAAGACCACATAGGCAGCGGACATGTAAGTATCTGAGTGAGTTGCACCAGCTTTTTATAAATTCATAAATATGGGACTTATATATATAATATGTAAATTTGTTTTAAGAAACATCTGAAGTGTTGCGAAAATCAATCAATAATGAAAACAGAATACTGCAGTGGCATCACGAGCTGTAATGTAAGTGCCATCAGTAACAGCTTTAAGAGGCAAAATTATGTCAATGATTATCTTACTCTTTCCTGCCAACAATATACAGATGTATGTATCAAAAGATTAATTTTGTTACTGAGTTCTCATAGCAACTGCAGCCACGCCTTCGTCAACTTAGTAGCCTTTAAAAGATGAGTATATCATTATAATTCACACCAAAACTAAACATTCCCATTGGCAACAACCACTATCTTTAGGTTGCTTCATCAAGAAGCACCATGGAGGATTTTTCTAATATTAACTTTAGTAAAACTTGTTGGCACTAAAGTTTCTTTTAATGGTTAATGGTTTGCCTCAAAGAAGGAAAGAAGCAAGCAAGTACGCATGATAGCTAAATACACTAAAATTAATGAAAATGAACATAAACTACTGCACACTGAACTGACTTTACAATGACTACAACTGGTTTTAATTCAGTAATGCCTAACTTTGAGCTTATGAATATCTGGTGCAACCTGCTCTGAGACATCATTATACATAATAAATACAAATAATGATGTAGGCCTCATAATAATCTGTTTCCTATTCATATAATTTGTGTGCAGTGCACATAATATGTGGTGTTTTGTTTTCATCACCACCACATGTAGCAGGTTATTCCCCCTGCTCCCACACTTTTATCCAGCCCAGTCCATCTGGTCATCTTGTTCATCATCACAATACACCACCTCAACACACAGTCTGTCACCAGTCACACTTCAGCAGGCATAACATATAGAACTGTGATGTTTTTTGTCTTGTCTTAAACTGTTCTCTGTAGATTCCAGTTAACTCATCATGTAAAAGGATCCAGTAATAACTCAGCGGTTTTCCCCGGCGGACACATATAACCTCATATAAACATTTTGTTAACCCCTCTTTTCTTCTCTCTTCCCCAGTCCAAACTCAAGAATTGTGAATGTATGTTCTCATATAAGGTAAGCTTTCATATGGTTATGACATATGAAGCTTATGTCTTCCATTAGGCATTTTCCAGCCAGCTTGTAACCTTGATGTTTCTCAGCATGTAAGTTTCTCATCCTTAAGAAAGCAGGATCCTGGGAAAGAACATGTGGCACTAATGACACAAGGTTTGCATGACAACCTCTGCCTTGGCCGGCTTATTTGAATAATTCGGTTAGATTGCAATAGTTGTTGGTTTGGTTTGAATTCAAAGATTACCTGTTGTGTATTTTGTGCCACAGATAAGGTGAGTGAAAACACTGGCAACAAATCCAGAGCACCATCTGTGTATTGCAAGATATGAAAGTCTCGGCTGCTGGATAAAAATGAAGCATACTAACGCTGGATATTTTCTGTCTTACGTTTGGAAATGAAAAATGGAAAAAATGCATGCACAATAGGAGACAATGCAGTTCTTGTTATATCCCTTATATCAATTGTGGAAAGTTTGTATATTCAGTGAGATGCTGTAATAACTGGAATATTCTAACATTTTGGGAGGTTATTTGCTTTCTTGCAGATAGTTTGTGTCCGACTATTAAGTAAGAAATTAGCTTAGCTTAGCACCAAGTTTGAAAAGAAAGAAGAAAGAAACATAAAACATACTGATGTTAACAATGTTAAACAGTCATAGTACTGCTTTTGGTAACTATTGCTTTACTTTCACTTTATGCAGCTTCATCTATATTAGTGCTGCACAATATGGTCAAAAATCAAATTATTTTGACTGATATTGCCATTGGCATTGCCATATATTCAAGATTAGTGAAAATTACAATTTTCACAATTTTCATTTTTATGAAAAAAAATGAGAGACATTTGCTTGTACCAAACATCAGAGAATAAGAGTTTCATCCCAGAATATCTCTGCAGCACTGTAGTGCTTCATTATTATTCTGTTTTGTATTATATGTATTATTTATCAAATGACTGCAGTTGCTTTTGCAGCCATGATCCATATACTCTCATACATTTTAGTGGGATGTAGTTATTTTATTACATCTGTGACAGTGTATCAGTTAGTACAAATGAGCTCCACCTTGTTAAATATGAAAAATAATTTATACACTATACTATAACGTATATTGTATTTTGACTGTTTAAGCACTTGATACTTTGAGTAGCTACATTTTATAATACTCCTGTACTTTCACTGAAATACATTTTTTTAATGCAGGTCTAGCTTATTACATTAAACAGCATTGCTTTTGTTTTAATTTGAATGATTAAAGGGAGTGAATACTTAAGAAATATAATTTTCAATAGATGTTGGACTGTATTATAGTTCAGTGGAACCAACTTTGCTTCTAGGCAGATTTCCATTTAAAAACCAAGTGTGAATTGCACACACATAAGCTATTCTGAGCACCTTTATTCTCTCCTCTTACTCTTACTCTCTTCTCTGCATTTTGTTCAACCATTTCAGCTTTTCTCTTTCATTTTTCTGTTTTTTTTTCATTCTTCACATCATCCTCTGTACTGACTAAAAATATCATAAGAGAGTTTTTCCTTCTTGTCCCTCAGGAGGTTTCACTTTCTATGAACTCATGCAACGCGGAGTGCCCCTACATCTGATCAACCAGTACTTGAATGAGACGAAGATTGTCGAGCAAGACAAGTAAATTTGGACACAATCGAAAATCAGACACTTTAGCTTTGCAGACAGGTGCCGCCTCCAGTGATCCCCTTCTCTCACCAATGGGAGGTCAGCAATGTGAAGGCAGAAGGAGAGATGATGAAAAGATGGAAAGACATTTGGGAGGAGTGTGGGACTGGTTGTTGTGGTCTGTGGTGTGGTATGGTGTGTGCAGGTTTGGAGCTAGTTACCATAGAAAAAAGCCACTTGACATCCTTGTCAGCCTCTTGTGTTTGAAAGACTGTGTCAGCTCAGATGCATGTCAGCGGTATTTTGGTTCTAGCTTTGATAAGTACATGTAGTGTGTAAAAAAATATATAGAAATAAATAAAGCACATATATAGCACAGTGAAACACACATACAGTATCTGCAAGTTGACTGTAGTTGGGAGTGTCTGTTGAAGGTGATAACTTATTTCTGGGGTCTGTAAGACAGGACAACAGGGTGTATAAACAAAAGTGTGGTGTTTGTATGGTGTATAAGACCTTCAAGATGGTAAAAAAAAAAACAACAAAAAAACAGACTGTTGTTGGACAGATGAATGTGTTGACCCCTTCACATGAATATTTTGTTAATTTAATTTTTTTTGCCCTGTGGTGGCTACTTATGTGTAATATGAGACAAAATGTAGGTTTACACTGAGTCCATATTCTGCATTACATTAGACTTTGGATTTATATTTAACTTGTGTCTTGATTGATACTCAGTCAAGTGTGCATGCATATACATTTGTAATTATCCCCCATCAACTACAATTAAAAACCAGTAATGTGAAATAATGTGTGTCGCTTTTTTCTGTTGTCAGTCTTGCATAATTTCTAAATATTGCTTTCATAAACAGACAAACAATAACTTTGTGCAGTTTCCCTGTGTCTATAATTTGAATTATCTGACTATAAACCCCCACTGTTCCAAATCAGTAGTTTATGAAGTTTTCCATTCAACTTGTCTCAAAATGTAATGACATGCTATTGGTAAATAAATTAATCTAATGATATTTATTAATTAATAGTTTAAATGAATAGTAATCGTTCATCACTGTAGCTATTATTGTGGCAATGTGGGGAATTCATATTACACAATTAAAATGGAATAAAAAATAAAGATAATGTAAAGTTAAGGTAAATTATTCAAATATAAAACATGAACACGTTATATCTTTTATTCAATATTTTAATAATTATTCCAAATATATAATGTAATCACCTTTTTAATTTGTTGAGCGTTAGGCCATGGACATCAAAATTAAAACAGTAAAGCAAAACATTTACAAAAATTTAGTTTATGTGTAATTTGTCTAGAATATGACTGAAAATTTGAAAAAAAAAAAAAAAAAAAAGAATAAGTAAACATAAACTGACATGTCCCTCCCTCCGGGCCCTCTTCCAAAGCCTCTCGCCCAGAGCTCATTAATGTCCTTTGCCTGACTGCTGTGGCAACAAGCCAGTAGAACACTTTGCATTGCTTTCGTGTTGAATACGTCCAGTTACAGAGTCCTGGCAGTGCAGATGAATACTCCAGAAAACTAACAACACCCTATTAGAAATAAAACAATCTTATCGTACCTGTCCAGCAAAAATTTATTGGCAATGGCGTCACTTTTCAGCCCTCTCAATTCCCACAGTTTCCACCATCTTTCAGAAGCCGCGCTTATCTTGACTCTCGTATGGCTTCTTACACTGTCCACTTTCTTTTGGCTGTTTCTTTCTCTGT
>KV751334.1:18404004-18422288 GCA_001698575.1 Mola mola
CCTTTCAAGTAATCGTGTTTTTAAAGACGACAAAGACGTGACAGCCAACACTTAAATGAAATGTCTTCACCCTACATGTGCTTTTTTTCCTCCGTTTTTTTTAAAAAGACAACCAGATTAGTAAAAGCCAAACACAACCAGAGCTGCACGTAACAATTTGTTTTGTACCTGCAGACATTTTTTTTTTTTTTTTTTGTTTAGAATTTTTCCATTGGACTAAAATAATTTCCTGTGACAATTTCCCAGCACCCAGTTGAAGTCCCAAAGTTATTAAACTGATTCAAAATAGAGAAAACAGAGTGTACTCACATTTAAGAAGCTCGTAGCAGCAAATGTGTGGCATTTTGTTCCTTGAAATCAACTCAAAAGTCATTGACTAATTGATTAATCGGGTTAATCAGTTAAGCTTGCTGTCTAACAGACTGCACGGACACACACACACACATATGCATGACTGACAGCTGGCTGTTATCGAGTGTTTCACACTTTAACAGCACATCGATCGGTGGTGTGGCGAGGGCAGTGTGGACGAAGTGTTTTTGTGTTTGTTTGTGCAAATGTGTGCCGTAAAAAAGTCTCGATTGGAAAGGGATGATTTACAGGCTTCTTTCAGGAGCAACCTCCATCCATCATTTTTCGAAAAGTACTTGATCTGTCTCTGGCATGAGTCTCTCCCGTCTGCTCTCATCGGTGCAACACAACAACCTAGGACTTTGGATTCCTGTTTCCTGTTTCCGCCCTTTCTCACCGGTCTGATCATCTCTTATCCTCTGTACTGAGCGAGAGAGAAAGACGGCATGTTGAAGTGAAGAGGAGAGGGAGGTCTTCCTCTGTCACACCCTCTCAGGGTTGTTGTCCTTGTTCACTCTGCGTCTGGGGAACAGCTTTCGCTTCAGCAGAATCAGCTGCAGGCAGACGGAACACAGGGAATGTCAGGATTACACACCTCTGTGCAGCAGCCTCTTTGCTTTTCTAGCATAAAGACTATAAAAATCACCAATTAACATTTGTTTCTTTATTCTGTACCTGAAAACTGGAATGCTAAAAGGACAGTTGCTGATTTTGCAAGGTGTTATGCACCGGGGACCACAAGACGATTAGTTTTATAAGATGGCAACTTTCTTATAGCTGAAAAATAATCCAGTCACAGAATATTTATAACACTGGCAAATAATCAGTGAACTGCTTTTATTACACCTTGATTTTCGTCTTTAACCCAAACTCATGTTTAATAGTTATATACCTTGCTCATTTCCTGTCTTCATGCTAAGCTAAAAGACTGCTGACTGTGCCTGCACGCTAACAGTATCCATGATCCCGTCTAAATTAATTCTCTGCCACAGACCATATTTCCCAAAATGGCAACATGCAATCAAGACTCAAAAATACTTCGACACCAATTCCCCTCAGACAGGAAGGATTATCTTCGAAGTGGGGTGGCTGAGTAAAATCGCCGCCCTCTGGAATGTAGACACATTTAATGTAGGAAGCCTGACTCAGGTTCTGGATGATGTGCTCAGGCGGCAGGACAGTCAGGCTCAACTGAAGCCAAAAAGACTTTGTTTGTCTGTGGTGACAGAGACATTGGACAAATCAGACACATTCAGAAATCCCATGAGTGGCTGTAAGGGAAAATTCTCCTCGGGTCACAGCAACTATTAACCTTTCTTTAGGTTGACTGAGGAGAAACTGGAAACCTATGGATTAGGAGAGTGCCTCATAACAATCTCAATGTCAAAGATGAGTCAAGTCATATTTGTTTAACAATTCCTGGCGTTTGTTTTCATCTCTGGCCAGTGCCACTTAGGAGGAATCGGACAGGAACTTAATAATAATATCCTGATTGCATAATTCCTCCGGGCAGAAATCTCGCCTATCTGGTGACAAAGACGATGAGAGTATATAAGAATATGTTTAATTAAAGTCAACAAACACGGACACCTCGTGTTTTCAGAGGACTGCTGGGAGTCTTTTATTTCTGTGAGGTCAGGTCCTGGCTCAGCCGCACATACGACGAGGACACATGAGATGGATACAACTCGGAGCACAATTTCAACAGTGGAGGTCTGAATCATAGCTCAAGTGTGACTCATGGAAAGTGTGAGTCTTTATCTGTAGGTCCGAACAGAGGGAGCATCCGGGGCGGAAACACTGACCTGTTCGGCAAAGAAAGACATGACGGTGAAGACGATGAGCGTCACCAGGACACAGTGGGTCCAGAACTTCAGTTTGTCGCGATACACTCGCCTGGGAGGAAGAATATATCAGTTAGTTTTAAATAAAGAGCTGTCGTTCGTTGCCCCACCCTGCACCGATAGGTACACATGCAGAAATAAAACCTCCTGATTGGGCAGGTGGAATGCTGGAGGTGTCACATACTCGCTCGAGTGGGGGCTAACATTGCTGTGATGTAAAAAGAAGAAAACACGCAGTATGCAGGGGGCAACAGGCCAACAAGGTGACATCACTTGATGCCCTCTGCCTGTCAACTTACCAGCTCAGGGGCCGGGAGCAGGAGCTGCGTGAGATCTTACAGGTATCAAACAGCTACTGACTGATTAGAGACAGTTCGGGCTAATTTTAACGGCTGGCAACTTGCAACTGAAGCTCCCTGACTAAAGGAGCCGGATACATGACAAAAGCCCACTGGAGCCCCTCCTGAGGGATTTCCACTACTCCAACCTGGCAACACTCCATCCTATGTGGTGACAGCTCCAACGTCTTAACTTAGGCCACCAGAAGAATAAAGTGCTTCATAAATGACTGTTTACATCCAGCAAGGACTCTGATAAAGTGCATTAATATACAGTCTGCAAGTCAGTTCTGATGAACTACAAACTGTCAAATGTCAAATATTCAAGTCATTCTTAAATAGGAAAATCTAAGCCCTGTTTCCCAAACTCTAAAGATTCACAAAATACATTGTTTTTGTAAAATTACAGCAGTATGGCGTTCATACCGTTAAATTGTTTAGCCTTGTAGAGCAACAAACATAGAAACCAAACTCAACACTGGAATAATTTCCAAAAATCTGAAATACATGAAATATGTGAAAACTGTTTGGTAAGACAGTGAGTCTACAGCCACGCTAGCAGCAATTCATCATCCCAGTTTAACCTGCTAGCATGCTAACATTAGCTGATTAGCACTAAAAGCAGAATATACAGCTGAGTCTGTAAATGTCATTCATTTATATTCGGTCAGTGCTTTCAAGTATTGGACAATTTCAAAATTTTAACCTGACGATGGTGCTAGATGCATAGTTAATCCATCCTATTGGGAGCATGAATTTAAATTTTAAGGTAGTCCTTTGAATAGTTGAGGGGATATTTGATTGAAAGCAACCACTAATGTGGCTAAGGATAGTTTGAGCCTCAGTAGAAGCTTTTAAAACTTTTTTAGAGGCCTTCTGCATGCATACATTGGATTGCAATTTTCCCTGAACTTCATGCCCTACCATTCCTGAAGCTCCTCCATGTGCAGGAACCTGTTGCGATACTCTCTGGGCAGTTCAAACTGGGACGGCAACGGGAACATGGACTCATAGAAGTCTCTGAGCACAGCTTTCACTGTGGCTGCTTCCTTGTGGCTGTGGTCGATGTTATCATTCAGACAAATGAACTTCCTGTCGGGGGTTCATGAAAAGACATTTGTGGTTACAGTAAAGTTATTGGTTTGCGTGAAAACGTTGCCCAGAAAAGTGATCAGTCCAATCAAGTCCACCTGGGATTCTTCCTGATGTCATCTAACTGTCCGACCACATGAGACACATTCGTCCGCACCATCTTGAAAGCTATCTCCTCTTCCCCCATGATCTCAAACCTGTCCAGCAGAGAGGATGTTAGCAGTAGCAACAGTAGCAGCAAATGTCTTAATTTTAATACATCAGCACACTGACTAATGGTACTGGAGATCTCACTTGTACTTATTCTGGTCTCTGAAGGCCTTCTGGATTCGTTCTGTGATGGGCTTGCAATGGAGGATGAGGCCTTTTGTGACAGGAGGCTGTGAATTAAAAACAATTCCAGTCAAATATTTCAGCCTAAAAAGAAAAAAATCGTGAAAGAAATGCTTCAAACTTGCAGTGTGTGAAAGCCAAGTTACCTGACGAGAAAACACGGCTCTAAATTAGAGATGCAACTAAAGGTTATTTTCATTCATTCATTTTCTACCGCTTATCCCGTTAGGGGTCATGGGGGGGGGCTGGAGCCTATCTCAGCATCTTGGGGCGAAGGCGGGGTACACCCTGGATGAGTCGCCAGTTCATCGCAGGGCTGACATATAGAGACAAACAACCATCCACACTCACATTCACACCTACGGGGAATTTAGAGTGACCAATTAACCTACCCCCAGATTTGCATGTTTTTGGAATGTGGGAGGAAGCCGGAGTACCCGGAGAAAACCCACGCAGACACAGGGAGAACATGCAAACTCCACACAGAAACGTCCTGACCCAGAATCGAACCCAGGACCTTCTTGCTGTGAGGCGACAGTGCTAACCACTGCACCACTGTGCCGCCTAAAGGTTATTTTAATCATTGATTAATCTGCCAATTATTTTCACAATTAATCATTCACTCTATAAAAAAAATAGTGAAAATTGCTCATCACGTTTTTTTACATCTTCACATTTCTTCTATCTCCAAGTACTAGTTAAAAACCCAAAGACTCTTCATTTATTATCAGAAATGACAAAGAAATGCAGCAAATCCAGTCATTTCAGAAGTTGGAACCAAAAAAAATGTTAGATCATTTTGTTCACAACAAGACTGAAACGAATATTCGATTATCAAATTAGCAATTGATTAATCTTCCTTCAACTGACTAATCGACTAGTTGTTGCAGCTCTACTGTAAATTGGTGTAGTTTTCTGTGACTCACCATGCTGGGGTCATAGTAGGCCTCATGAGTTGAACTCAGGAGCTGGAGTTGGGTCAGGTTAGCTGGAAGAGTCTTCGAGCAGTTAATCAGCATCTGCTCCAGGCCTGTCAGATCCTACAACAAGCCAGAAAGCAACGTTGCACACAACGACGAGAGGAGTTCTTGTAAACTGTTATCCGACAGGTCTTAAAGCCTAACTTTAGGTAGGGAGGGAATATGAAAGCCAGGACCGACCTGGAGGCTAAGTGGCAGCTCGTGGATCCTTGTGGCGAGTGTTCGGATCTCGCGGTCGGACAGGACGCCCGAGTGGTCAGTGTCGATCTGATCAAACACATCGGACACATTGAGCTGCTGCTGAGCGCTCATCAGGAAGTAGAAGTACGAAAAGGCAAACTGCATGTCCTCCGAGTGACGAACACGATGGGCTGACGTCTTGTCAAACTCCACTGGGAATCTAAGGAAAGTGCACAGCTATTAATGACACACTGCCTCTTGAGAAATCTTACCAAAGAGTCCGAAACACACTCACATGTCCTGCAGCTCCTGCATGATGAGGCGGTCAACCATGTGAGGCATGTGTGCCGGTACTTTGCGAGACGTGAATCCGAACTGGCTGTTGAGCAGCTTGTTAACGTAGCGTAGTGAGTCGGCAAAAGTGTCCTGCAGCCTTCGGCCGGTGGCTGCACCATCAGGCTCATAGGAGAGTTCTCTTTGCAGACGCTCCTCTTCCTGTGGCAGCATTAAGAAGTTAATCTTTAAAGAAATCTAAACGTTTGCCTAGAAAAACCATAGGCCTTGCTTACCTCAAGCAGGTCCTGGAAGTACTTCTTCCTCTCCCATGGCAGGAAGCCTCTGTCAGCCACTATGAAGTGGTGGAGTCTCCTCCCCACTGGACCAGCTGCTGCCTCTGCCTGACTTGGCAATTTCTTGTTTTTGGAAATGCTGTTTAACAGCTTGGGAGTCATAGGCCTCGTAATCACAGCATTAAAGTCTTTCTTATGCTCATCATTAATATGGAGTGGAATAAGATGTGTGGCAGCTTTATCCTGCACAGCCATGTCGCTCCCGGGCATTTCTTCTTTTGAGTTCTGATTCCTATGATTGATACTTCCAGCTCTCTCATCCCCTTGTCCGCGGCTTTCTTCCAACAAATCTTTAAAGGGCTTTCCCAGGATCTTGGCTGCATCCTGATTTGTTGGCTGTGAATGGCCAGCCAGCTGATTTTGAGCCAGTGTCATATAAGGTTTTAGAAGCTCAGCTTTAGTGAGGTTATAACCCTTCACTGTAATGTCTCCAATCAGAAGCTTCTCTTCCAGTTTCTGCAGCTCACTGTGCACAGCAGCCGGTAGAAGTGAAATGTTCAGTGACGGAACTTCTATGACAACCTGAAGCTCATCAGGCATCTTCTCTTGAATCTTGGGAGCCCGTTTGTCCTCGGGAATATCTGAGAATGGGAAAGGCGGCTCTGGAGTGGGCGTCGGCTTTGACTTTTCGTCATCATCTTTGCTTGTTGCCTGGGACACGTTGGCTTGAGGTACCTCACGGGTGTCTACTGCTACACTGAAACTCATTGTGAACTCTGTGTCATCTTCTTTTTGGAAGGTGATATTGTAGTGGATCTGGGTGGCATTGTGACCAGGGTGGAGCAGCAGGTGAATGGTCTTCCACTTGTTGGCAATGGAGGTGTGGCGTACTGCCACATTGTCACTGACGTGGGCTTCTGAAACTCTGCGAGCCAGTCCGTCAAAGCTGAAATAAGGTCTAATTTCACCTTCTGGGAGGGTGTACAGGCTCTCGTGCCTCAGCAGGGTCATATGGTACAGTTCGCCAAAGTGCTCTGCAACATACAGTAATACATCCAGTATCATAAGAAAATCCCATGAAAAACTAAAAGGCACTCAGAATGCAAACGTAGCTGAAGTCCCTACAGCATACACTCCCCAGCAATAAATTCTTACCTTTCATTTTTTTTCCCTATGAGCCGATATATCTACTTTTAACCATAATGTTTGTTTTGGCCATTTGTAAGTGTGATTTTTTGGTCAAGCTCATTTGGCGTGAAAAAGAGCAAATGTTATTGGCCACCACCTGACGGGTGACACATGAACTGCAGACGTAGCTGGTTGTGGCTATATGATGGACCCGGGGATTAGTCACAAAACGAGACCTCTCTGTCAGTTTCTAATAAAGATGTTTCACATATAGAACCCTTTACCTCTGACGTAGAAATTCAAAAAGTTAAACATCTGGAGTCAGTGCTGTCAGCTGCAAAATTACACCAATTGGACCTCTCTATTTCAATTATTTCTGGAGTTATGGCCAAATAAAATTATTTTTTAACTTCAAGTGAACTTGGCCTTTGGCCACCAAAATCTAATAAGCTTTGGGTTGGACTAAGACATGCTCGGGCGATCAAAGTGGTCTAATGCTATTATAGAAAAGGAAGTAAATGGAGTGTTTATTGGGGACTATGTTCAGAAGCAGTTTAATACACATCTAATCCACACAGGTCCATGATAATGCAGAAAACATGTTACCATGTGCAACGGTGTTTCTCACTGATGTGTTTAAACCAGCATGGTGTACATTACATAAATATTCGTTTAAAAAAAATTAGAATATTCAGATTTTTCAGTTTTTGAAGAATGTAAACATTTGATGTATTATAGACTTATACTAATTGTGGCACACAGCTTAAAAAAGTTAAAAAAAGAAAAAAAAAAATCTCAATTCAATCTCAAATATTCATCAAAATTAAAACAGAAAAGGGGGTTGATATGGTTCATTTATGTGCAATGAATACAGACTACATTAACTTTTTTTAATTACAAAAAAAAAATCAACTTTTCCAGAATACTCTATTTTTTTATGGATGCACTAGTATAGGTAAAGCTTTGAATACAATCACAATAACCATTACTGGATTCAATTAATTCATTTTCAGGCTTTCCTGCCAATAAGAAAAATACATACACACACCTTGCTTTAACCTGACACAAATTTATATGGATAATTCTCTAAGTTGTTATTTTTCACCTCCCGTCCATCCTCTACGTTTTGGCCTAAGATCTGATTATAAAGCAACTGCAACTAAAACCTATCAACACAATATGGATTTTCATGTAACTCACCTTGGCCACAGTCTCCCGCATCAAAACCACAAGCCAGCACATTGCAGGCCTGGTCACAGAACTTGTCTGCCAGCCAGGAGTTGGCACAGCCCTGATTACAGTACGACGTCCCGCCAAGACCTCCTAGGCCACCTGGAAACTGCCACACCTGTCCACCGGCTCCCCCGCCGCCCCCTGCCACAAAACGGCTGCTCACAGCTCCACCTGTCAGAGCAAAAACATTAGACATGAGGGAACACACATCAGCATATCTACACAAAAAGGAAGATAGCGTCGATCAATTCACCAAGACAGTCTCCTCCATCCCAGTCACAGGCAGAGTTGTTGCAGGCTTTGTCACAGTAGCTGTCTTTGATCCAGGAGCCTGGGCAGCCCTCGGCACAGTTGGGGACCGGCCATGTGAGGTACACCTGCAGGGACAAGAGGAAAGAAAACTTATCTGCAGCAACACTCACACTTCATAATGGACCTCTAGTGGACACTTTGGATGTCACATCCACACCTTCTGTCCTTTGGAGTGGGTGTAGAAGTCATCCGGCCACACGTCTTTGCCGAACATCACGTCATCGTTGAGATAGATAAACTTTTGGGAGAGGCCCTGGATGCGGTGGATGTGGGTCTCGATGGCAGGGGAGCTAAAGGTGGGAAGGTGGCTGTGATTCTGGAAGATATCCTGAAAGTCAAAGAATAATTAATATAATTGCTAGCCGACACAAAGCAGAGTTTTCGTGACAAGCTCAGGAAGTGTGGTTGCTGATTTTGAGACAACAAATTCAAATCTATTAAAATCCAAATGTACAAATTAACCACATTTTTATGAATCACAGCTTTCAGGCAGATATCTTTCGATGCTGACGGTAATTGGCAATAAGTTCGAAGCCAGTGATGGTATTCTGGCACTCAGGCTGCGGTGCAGTGTAGGACAGGTTGAGGTTTCAATTCTACCTGATGTGTGACGACTGTAACTCTGGGGTTATCCAGGTTGAGCCAGGAGGGAATCTGCCCGTTAGTGACGATGAAGATGTGTCGCACCCACGGGGCGTGTCTCTCCACCGAGCGCAGCGAATAGCGGAGCTCCTCGTTGTCCTCGAATCGGCTGGCTGAAACGTCTTCATCCTGTTTGGACTGACCAGGGAATGAATACTTCGAAATCTGCATGTTAAAAATAGATGATGAGGAAGACCAGCCACACCTGAGAGATGGCGGCGATGTCCCAGAACAGGTAGCAAGGGCTGATTGTTTCAGGTTCTTCTTAGCCTGCTGGGCCAGATCGGTGAAATCCTGCGGGGTTTTGAGGTGGAGCAGAGCGATGCTGGCCTCAGAGTACAACTCCAACTGTGAGACAAAAACGAGAAATCGACAGGAAGGTCTTTAACGATTAGAGGAGTACTCCACTGATTATGATTGTATTTTTATTAAGACGGTGAACTCGTCAGACACAAACTAAACTCAATAAACGGAATGGTTCAAAGTGATGCAGCAATAGTTGTGATATTTGGCTTTTGACCTCTGGTTGGTGTCCAGGCAACTGAATCCTGTTTTCTCTCCCTAACTGGCAGTTTAATTTGCAGTGTAGAGCTGCAACCAGCGATTACTTAAATCATCAGTTAATCTGCCAATTTTGTCAAGATGAATCATTTACTCTATAAACTATCAAAAATAGTGAAAAATGCTCATCACATTTTTCACAGGCATAATTGATGTATTCAAATGTATTCTTTACATGAACCAATAGGTTTAAAGCCAAACACTTCAATTCTGCCAAGAATTACAACAAAAAGCAGCAAATCCTGTCATTTAGAAAGTCAGATCCAACAAATGAACAATAATTTTGATGCTGTTGTTTTAATATTATTAGGTAGTAGTAGCAGTAGTCCTGTCAATAATAATCAAGAGTTAAAAAAATGAATAATGCAATAACAGATCAATAAAATTAACAAAACAAGTTAATGACACTGATGATCCCCTAACAAACAAAATAATTGCTGACATTTTTAGGTTTGACATAAATTCAGGACATAACTTCCAATAATATAATTCCACTTTAGCCACTATCTTTGTTTGTGACCGAACATCCAGAAAACTAATAACAACGTCCCCATCAGCCGCGGCTTTAATTTCTGTGAACTGAGATTGTTAGCATGCTAACATGCTGAACTCAGATGGTAAAACATTACCTGGTAAGTGTCAGCATGTGGCCTTGTGAGAAGGTTGGCATGCTGATGGTGACCACAAATGCACAGCTCAAGAGTACAAAGAGGTTTGGAAAATTCAGTGATGACATCTTTTCTCCATTTGGGGGGTCACATTGAGGTGACTGTGTGATCTCAGAGTTTAGTGAGGCAATGGAGGACTGTCTGTCTGTGTGTGTGTGTGTGTGTGTGTGTGTGTGTGTGTGTGTGTGTGTGTGAGGGAGAAGTTGCCCATTTCACACCATCTGTCCTATCTGTCTCTCCCGTGTCCCCACGTTTCCCGGGAAAAGTCTCATCCCACCTCGCTCCATCATCCAACACTGAACCCTGACATCTCGCCAGAGCTCGTGTTCTGCCATCGACTCAGCTCCTGTTTTTAGGGGGAGGAGGATTAGCCATGTCTTATGAACCCAGTGGGGAGCAGTAAGGAGGCAGTAAGCGCCGGATCACGTTGCTGTCTTTATTATAGCTCTCTCTACAGCGCTGATAATGCCCTCACACAAAGCAGAGGTGTGCTGGGGCCTCGCAAAGACACACGACCGCTCTGTACGGGTGAAGCTGTTTTATACGCACATATGGCACATAAGCCTGGCTATTTCAGACTCACTGCAACAGCTTTAATGGCCATCATATGACACAAAGATGATATAACACTACAGTCTAAATTTTCCTGAATTACAAACAAAAACGTTTAATGTTAATAAATTATCACCACCACAATAAAAATTATATAGAAAAAAAATACTGAAAGACATATTTTTCAACCAAAACCCCCTTTTTTAAAATTATAATCAATTGATTATTTATCAAGGTAAGATGTTGAAGAATGATGTTTATTCTTTCTTGTTGAAGTGATTTTATATTTTTTCTTTTTATATGTATGTAATCATTTAATTCTTCAGATAGGCTTCAAAAAACTCTTCTTTTTCCAATTTATGTTATTTCAGAAAATGATGTGTTTTTCAAGCAGCGTTAAAAATATGGATCAGTATGCTGTGGAAGAGAGGAAGGCAGGTCCTCCAGTACAGGCAGCAGCTGCAGTCTTCCCCATCGCATGCAAGCTTTATTACCGACACACTCGAAATTATGATCACCGTGTGTCACTAAAGTGGGAACATGAAACGTAAGCAAACGCACATACTCCCCGTGGTGACTGGCTTAACCTGTGGTGATGGACTGTTGTAGGCAGATGGACTAAGATGATGCGGTGACACGCTACATCTGACAATGACAATGAGGCGACCCGCTGAGGAGAATCCCACCTATCCCGTTTTTTACGTGATGTACTGAACAAGATGTGCTTTGGCATACAAACAGGTGCAGGCGTCAACTTTGTTTTTCAGCCAGTTTTCTGAGGACCTGTGCCTGTGATACGCATCAGAAAAATGAACGATAAAGCACGTCCGTCTTATCGATTGCTCATATTGAAGCTTTTGGTGGGAGAAACTAGGCAGCTTCATCTCAGGTTTATTCATCCTATCATAATATCACATGCCAGGAGAGAATAGAAAAAAATTAATTATTATAAAATATCAGTTATACACACTATCAAAACTCTTAACTTAAATGTAGTTATGTTATATAATACAGTAAGTATGGATGTACTGACAAAAACAGAGGGACAGCAGCAGTGTTACATTTACATTATTATTACGTTGAAGAGGCGTTAACATTTCACATCTTCTTAGGTATTCAGAAAACTATCAAAGACATTAACTGCTTGGTGACCTAAATAACTTTTTGGCAACAATGTTGATTGTTTATCCATTATACGTTTAATCAATATCTTATCATTTTTTAAACATTTGCTTAAAAAAACATCAGTTTCCAACTGTCCAAATGTAGAGACATTCTGGTTTTTCTTGTCCTATATGACAGTTATTTGAGTGTATTTGTGGTTTAGATTGTCAGCATACAAAATAAGCAGAGTGAAGTCATCGCCTTGAGCTCTTGGGACACGTGACTGGCGTTCTTCACTATTTTCTGAGACTCAAGAGTACCAGATTAACTGCAGCATTCTAACATCTGATTTCGTCATGTGCACTCAAGTGTGCACCACGGTGACATCGTTTCACTTTTTATCTTTCACTTTCCTTCTTCTTCTTCGTTGTTATCGTTACTTTTTTGTCACGCCAACCTTTTATTAGCACAGCCTAGAGAGAGTTTAACTGCACATTCTGTATTAGAATTTAACATTTTCAAACCTTGCTTCATAGATGAGCTCAAACGCCCTGTGGGGAGCCGCAGGCTCTTCAAAACACATAATAATAACCACTATTATAAACCCCCAGCATGCTCACACACAAACATTGTGGATAGTGTTTTACAAGCAACAGCGCGGGCAGATGATCGGGGCTGTTGGGCAGCTTCCATCGCCATAGCGGCAGTCTAACGACAGCTATAAATACCAGCCGACTTTCACCACTGAATCTCTCCCTCCACGCTATGCATATTATCCCTCTTTCACAGAATCGGAATGTTGACACCAGGAAACACCTTGAAACCCAAACTGTGCATCATGCGGCATCCCGTGTAACTAGAATCCCCCCCAGCCTTAAACACACACATGCACACAGACACGTTCCATCCTGTTCTCTTCTTCCAGTTCGTTCCGCTTTTGAGAGAGGATGACAAATAGGTAAAGCTGAGACAAACAGGCATGAGATGACAGGGTGTGTCCGAGTGTGCTGGGAAGGTCACTGCAGTCCCTGAGACCTTTCAGCGCACTGACTGGCGCCATGCCACTCCAAACAGTTGTTCTACCGTTAACCCCAACACCGCCAGATAAGGTTACAACTCGAATGCCGCTGATCATTATCACATGACCTACCAGGTTACACCATGGCAAAACCTGGAGAGCAATGCAGGGAATGGTGGGACAACTGGGTGCGATGATGACATAAGTTAATTGTGTTTAACCTACATATCATGGTCATGCTGTGGCTGTGACTATTATATACAGTATATCATTCAGGGCTTCCACAGGTGTTAAATATTCTATTCAATGGTATCACGCTACTCGGGTCCTGATTTTATTTGTACTGCAAATTCTACAATTATTGTATTGTGATTCGATGCTACTGACTATCGTAACTATTTCTTTTCAATCTTAAAGAAAAAACAAAAGTTAAATCACACACTTCTAGAGACAATATGATGATTCATGTCGCTAAAAATAATGCAGATAAACCAGGTGTTTTCCACCACACTATAGGGGAGGAGGTCACTGCAGATGAAATGGGAAACTGATGCTGGGATTTGTCGTTCGTTCGTTGTCTTAGTGCTTAAAGTGACGGGCAAGAAGATCATCAGGGTGGTCGTGTTACCACAATATGATAACTGTTTAAATTCTGCTTTGGCAAGTCTATTGTTGGTAAAACCCAAACTGTGCATGTCTGCATGTCAAAAACTGTCCAAAAAAAAAGTTCTGACGGTGATTAAAAGGATTATCAAGCCTTGTTTCTATTAATACATTTGCAAACTTTTAAAAGATGTTATGATCATTCATAAACAAACTTCATGGATGATTCTAAAAACACAAAAATTTTATCTGTTGTAAAATGCAGTGAAATTTATGTCATTAAAACATGTCTTAACAATATCATTACATTTATTATTAATTTTTCAATTTTATTCAAACACTAGATGGTGTAATATTGCCATAGCCATATTAAGGTCAAGCTATAATATAAAGACGGTTGTACCAAATCATTGTTTTTTAATCTTTTTGATGTTTGTTTCCTCATGTAATCATTTGTTCTGTAAAATATTAGAAATTATTGATACAAGATTTCGGCATTTTTGCTGTGCTAAAAACAAAGATGCTTCCTCCTAAAGAGACTTTGATTGATTCTGTCCGATTACTAATGGGTTGTGGGTAAATTGTTTCCTAAACACAATTTTTTAGAGCTTTTAAGACTTTGCGTTTAGGGCAATTTAGGACAGAGTCCGCTGACAGTGTGAAGTTTTTGTGTAATCCTCTGTTTTGCAATAATTATAAAAAAACAGTTACAAAAAGATATTATCTAATCCGCCACCCATTGACTCTAAACTGCCATGTGAGTTTATTATGGGGAGACGGGACAAACAGTTGACTCATGCCCCGTTCTGCCTGTCTGCTGGTGTGACAGGGTCACTCCGGGCTCCGGCCCTTTGTTTTCTTTGATTATTTCAGAGTAATCCGCGCTTATTAGTTGCATTCCTCCCGATCAAAATATAAAGCAGCGTTCTGAAGAGAGAAAATTATTAGATACACAGGCTTCGAGCTGCCAAGCCAAACAGAGGCCCTTTATCTGCAACACAACATAACTGTTCAAAATAGAAAAAGTCCATATTTAGCCTCCTCGCATGGCTGATTTGGCATTTGTGATTAGGCCTTTCTTAGTTATGCAGCTATGATGTATAAAAAGCCCTTAATTTGTGCACACCCACACATACAGTTCATGTCTGCAGATGCAGCAGCCTGCTTCAGCACTATGACAGTGACATCTAGTGGCAGCGTCTATGAGGACAAAGCTGGACTAGTTACCCAAAACATTTCCTGACACCAAAAGAGGAGGGGAAAAAAAGCCCCTTCACTGGGTCAGAAAAGTTGTACACTTCCCAGGTTGACCCATCAAAAAAAGTATCAGATCTTTTTTTATTATTATTTTTTAAACACCTGCTTACTCTGAATACCACAAACATGTTTAAAACAATTTGAAAAAAGACCAGGACATTTGTGGAATGCTCGAAGAACTACTTGTTTGGTGAAAGAGGTGAGAGTGTCATGAAGGAGGACAGGCTGAGGTTCCCCACATTGCCTCACACGTGTTGTATAAAAGGATATTACGCCGCAGGCTCAGGAACATTTTAGAACACACAGCTCTGGTGCACATCATTGCATCATCCTTTCTGTTCTGGTTTAGCATTTTTTAATTCTTATTTCACAATAAAAGGGTCAATAAAATGGTCCAAAAAACAAAAGGGATAAATACGTTAAACCGAAATAGTAAGAAATTATTATGATATTAGTATTAGTAAGAACATGAAAATTCATTTTCTATTCCAACAACAAGACAAACATTAATTCCTTGAAGCCAAGAAAACAAACAAAAAAAATCTGACAAATTTATTAAAAAAATAAAATGTATAAGTACAATCTGTCTGACGAAGTCTGGGGCAGATCCAGGTGTCAGGGATCATTGTTTTTTTATTGACATTGATACGATTGTTGAGACTCCATCACGGTCTGAGTCTTTTTCAAAATATCAACACTTTTCTATGTTTAAAAAAAAAAAAACTGACCTCGCTTTTATTACTTAACAAGTGACTAAAATGTTTTTCAGGTTTCAATAAAAACAGATGTAGCAGATAATTAGAGCTTTTGTTAGAAAGAACAGGTCCTGTTTCCATTTATAGTGTCTATTTTATATTGCTGGGAAAGAAGCTAAATTCTCATCCAAACAACTGTTTTATTTTCCTATTGGTAATCTTATTGACCCGACCTTAAACACATCATAATCTAACCTTACGTCATCGTGTGTAGTTTGATAACCAGCCACTGCTAATTATCCTGCCAATTTCAACACAAATTTCAATATTGGATTAGCGTTCTGAACGCACAGGACCTGCTAGAGAGGTAGGTTTAGGGTTAGAGTGGAGGAGAAGGAGGACTGTCCCCTGGCAGCACTTTAGCAGAGATGACAGTTTCTCCAACCTAAAGACAGTCGAAGGTGCTACGTTTTGGTTTGACGCACATTGCTGATTTGATTGGCCGCAGAGGTTGTGTTCCCCTTCTTGCAAAGACAGTTATTTTGTAACATAAAATGCATTTTGCTTCGCACTGATTGTTTGCTTTGGTAAAATGTAGCCCAGCTTTAGACTCAGCCATCCTGATACATTATTACCAAAGTTTATTAGACAGTTGATGTATGTTTGTGCACCAGATGTTGGACTTAAATAATGTGTCTCAACTCGAAATGTAAGTTTATGTTAGAGAACCCACGACACTCGATATGTGTTTCGATAAACTCAAACTCAGGTCCTGAAAACTGAAAATCACTGTCCCTGAGCAGATCCAGACACCTCTTAAAGAATCGGTGCTGCTGTCAATCTTCACAGCAGCTGTAACGTTAAAAATAATGGCTGTTTTACCTGTTTGATCTTATTGGTTATGACAGAGGGAAGTTTGGCTCTCAGCTGCTCCGTTTCCTTGAAGGAACCCGGGAAGCCGCTCAGATAAGCCAGGGACTGCATGCGGATCAGGCCTGGAGCCTCTTTATCGGTCGTCTGCAGGACAAAGCAGCAAACAGGTACATTTCAGTGCTCAATTAAACCACCATATGATGTTTTGACCTAGAAGGGTGAGGGACAGCTGTATAATTTACACCACATGAAGGAGAGGAGGAGAATTTCACACAGTTCACATTTAAAATTGAATATGAACTCACCAGGTAACACCTGGAAACGGAGAATTTATGGTCTTCTTTAGAAGCGTCCGAGTAGGCTTTATCAGCTGTAAGAATTAAAGCTAGTGTCATCTTCTCCACAGTAAAGTCCGTCGCCATCACAAACTTGCAGCTTTAACAAAACCGAAACCGACCGCAGAAACTCTCACAACCCACCCAGATAAATGCAAATAAATATGCACATGTTTGTGTGTTTTCACACACAATCCCTTGTTCCACCATTTTAAAAGTGGACTAAACTGAAAAGTTAGCTGCTTGTTTTTTCAGATGTGGCACAATTTCATGCAGATTGAATTGCTTTTCGTCAGTATTTTAATTCTCAAACTATTCTGAATTAATGTTTCCCCTTTTGTTGTATTGTTCTAATTTTTGCCATTAAACTGTGACTTTGTGTTACTTCCCATTGGTAAATATAAAACAAAAAATCTATTTGTGTGGTGTATTGTCTGCTCTGTTCCATTTGAAACAATAGAACAAAAGCCTGACATGTCACTTTTTAACAATTACCTGATAGAGGTACCTGTTTTTTGTTTTGTTTTGTTTTTTAACAGAAATTAATTTCCATGCTGTAGAAGGCTTCCAAACCACAACCATCAACTAAGCAACATTAGCCAAAAATAATATTCAAAATAATGACTTGAGAAGTCCAGGCGTGCACACACATGGACAAAATGTTCCTATGCATCACCCTTCCTGTGTGGGTGTCACACAAGAAGTTGCCTCCACACAAAAAACGGATGTACACTGCACAGTGTTACTAGGTTTTAAATTGATCATAAGCCAGTGTGATGCATCTTGGAAATGTCGCACCGTAGGTGAGCTGTTAAATGTTGTGGCGGCTGAGCTTTCGCAACATCCCGTTAGTGCAAAAAATCACTAAACTGCTGAGTCCACGACAACTACAGATGGAAAGTCATTTTAGATATTAAGTCTACACTATTGTACTTCATGGATGTTGCCTCAAACTCTGGAGAAGCTGAAATACAAAGTTGCTTCATTTGGTAATTAAATGGGTAAAGTAGCCTTAGATTGAGCTTATGTTATATTTTAGCTATCGGCTGACTCCGATCAGCCATAACATTAACCACTGACAGCTGAAGTGAATAACATTGATCACCTCGGTACGGAGCAAAGTTCTGCTGCGATACTCCTGGCATTCATGTGGATGTCACAAAACGCAAACCAATGTGCCCCAAACACCTTTAAACACTGTACATGCTTAATCAGATTTTCACAATTGAAACTCTTAAATTCTTGAAATTGTTTGTGTTGTTTCAGCCTTCCATTGTCCTGTGGGACAATCCCCTCTCACACGAGTGGGTTTGTTTGGGGGCGGATGTTTGAGTCAAGTGGCATCTTTTGTGTGCGTGTACCGTCTGTCTGCGAATGATAGACAAGCACAGAGGCGGCCGCTGACGGCTGGAAGGGTGAAAAAAAGAGGGTGATGTTGGCTGGCAGAGCGGGGTCCAGGGCCAGCATGGGAGCTACGATGCAGTGGGACAGCAGGCATTCTGGCTTTACACTGGAAACAAAAACAAACATATGTATCTTCGTATTGTATTCTTACTAAGATGACCACTTTTACCTCTAACCTTTTTTTGCACTGGAAAAAAAAAAACCCAAATCAT
>KV751334.1:18436208-18480229 GCA_001698575.1 Mola mola
TGCACAACAAACTGATTGAGATAGGCAACGATTCTTCGCTGCTGAATGGCAGGGACCTGTAGGAGACACAAAAAGATATTTTTAAGAGGGAGCACAGGGCGTACGTAACGTGTTGTGGAAAAGATATCATTCGTAGTATCCTAATAAAGCAAAGAATCTGTTATTTATTACCAATAAAAAAAAAAAGAATCTGTCAATGTTTAATACACACACAATATTTGTACGCTGCCGTTTACTTTTTATCCAAATTCCACAAGTATTTATTTTATATCTAAAATTTTTAGAAAGCAAGAACCAGCTTCGGCAACTGAGTATCGGACTACCAAGGCCCCCGCCTTTGACTGCCACCCGATCTACACATTAACGGACCCCTATGGCTCCTTGTGGAGATGGCGGGTCCACTGGAGGATGGACTCATGACTCCATTTCGGGCTGAGCCTGGCTGGACCTAATTGGCAAAGGCCCAGCCACCAGGCGCTCATCTATGGAGCCCTTCCCCGGGCCTGGCTCCAGGACGGGGCCCCCGTACCCTTCCAGGAAGGGTGCACGAATCCTTGATATGAGTCTTCGTAGGGATCTTCTTGAACCATGCTTTGTCTAGCTCCTCACCTCGGACCAACGTGCCTCAGATGACCCAACCAGGGCAAACAGCCCCTGACATGATGGTTCCTAGGATCATTCCGGCACTCAAACCCTCCACCATGATAAGGTGGAGGTTCAAGGAGGGGTGCTGGAGAAGAGAGTGCGACTGTGTGTCGACTCTCAGATTCAAGAGGAACAATGCAGTTTGCCCAGCCAGTCTAAATGTGTTTTGTGGATCTGGAGAAGGATTATGACTGCATCCCTCCTTTGGGGGGGTGTACCCGAAGTACAGGGTAGATGGCCCTTTGCTACGGGCCATTCGCTCTCTGTACTGTCACAGCTTGGTTCGCATTGGCGGCAGTAAGTCAGACTCGTTCCCAGTTAAGGTTGGTCTCCACCAGGGCTGCCCTTTGTCACCGGTTCTAATAATTTGAATTTAATAAATACAATTTTTATGGACAGAATCTTTAGGCGCAGCCAAGCGGCAGAGAGAGTCAGGTTCAGTGGCCTCCGGATTCCATCTTTGCTTTTTGTAAACGATGTGGTCCTGTTGGCCTCGTCACATCTGTGACACCCCCGTGACATCCAGCTTGAGCCGGGACGGTTTGCAGCTGAGAGTGATGTGGTGGGTACGGTGATCAGTACCTCTAAATCTGAGGTCATAGTTATCAGCCAGGAATGGATGCATATCCCACTCCGAGACAGGGAAGAGTTGCTCTCCCAATTGGAGGAGTTCCAGTATCTCTTGGTCTTGTTCATGAGTGAGCAACAACCTTAAATTTTATTTGGAAATTAAACTTTCAGGCACTTTTTCCATTTCATTTTTGATTTTGTGCTACTTAATGCAGATTCAGTCCCACTATATTCATAATCTTATAATGAATGACAATGGGTTTCTTCTGTCACAGCTATCAGATGTGTTCAATTTTCCCTCGTGTCACAAATTTGAGTTTAAAGCTATAAAAATCATGACCTAACCCGAACTGTCTCTAATGCTGTGGGAACAACTGGCCAAACACTCCGATTAGATCTACATACTTGAAATATAAAGTTGGTGCAACTCTCACTACACACTACAGAACGGTGTAACAGTGGTTCCGCTGCTAAAATGCTATATACAACATTTTCGTGGTGTGAAACAGTGTTCTGTGTGCGCGCTTTGCTTAATTTTTAAGAAATGCAGAAATTTTACGGGGGAAGTTTGTCTATCAGGGCGTCTAAAGACACCGATTTTGAACGACGAAACTTGATTATATCGGCTGCATGATTTTACAGCTAAACAGTTCCGGTAAGCTAACGTTCCTCTTCCAGCCCATCAGTTTTCTAGACAGAATGTCAGCTGTACTGCGGCTCTGTTCCGGCCCATTTCTTCCGAGTTAGTCAAAATACAGCCTGGCGATAGCACGGTTAGCTAGCGTCACCTGGACACTAACCTGGGTAAGATCAACACCCGAGCCAACAATCGGCAGGCCGTCTTCGTCCATGTTAGAGTTTTAAATTTGCTGCAGGATGGAGGGCGAGTTTTCCCCTAACAACGACTAGGTTCACAGCAAAAAATCAAGAGGAGATACATAAGAGTTCGCCAGAAACGTTTCACGTGACTCCGGACTGCCTGATCCCGAGGCACTTCCGTAAGAATCAGCCAATGGGAATCGACAACAGAGCTTTTATTTTGAAGCGAAGGTCCTTCTCCGCAGACAACCATAACATCCGGTTACGTCCCGTGGTTCAGCTCGACAGCGAAGTTAGACTCAAGTTATGCTGATTCACAGCATCCACTCTATTGTTACTTTGTAATAATGCTAATGATAACTATCATTATTATGTTAGGAAAATACTCAGACACTTTGCATGATATAACGAGCAAAACATTAAAACAAACATTTTGAAAAGAAAGAAAAGCTATTCTAAAGAGATGGGTTTTGATGAGTGATTTGAATCTAGAAAGTTCTGTGGGGGTCACAGTCATCTCTAACCCTCATCTGCATCTTTTCACCTTTTGAAACCATTCAGCTATCAATATGGCTGTGTGTGTGGACGTGTTTTTCTCGTTTCAACCTTTTATACTTTGATATTCAGATTTATTAGTGTGGAACGTGTTTGCAAAACTAGTAAATAGTTGAAGGTCTTTAACGTCTTTATTTTTTTCAACACAGAAGACATTTAAGACGATAGCTATGTTTACATGCGCAAAATTTCTTAATCAGATGAAAAATTTGAGGGATCGGAAATTCCGTGTTTTCATGAAGCATTTTTATTCCGATCAGCCCTTTATTACGAATATTTGTGTCCATGTAAACATGGCTCGTATAATCTTACATGGGGGTAATGACTTCTCTGGCAAAAGTCACAATTTCTGCAACGTTTTATTTTTTTAATTTCCTATCAGCAATCAGTATCCACACCCAACTTCTGCTCATCTGCCACCACACTATCGTTATCCATTGTCTTCTACGCCATGTTTCACGCACATTTTTGCACCAATTGTTTAGCCCTTGACAGACATTTCCGGCATTGTGTTTTTCTCACTTCTACCTTTCATACTTATACACTTTTTTACTTTTAGCATTTTATAAAATGTATTAACTTGGAAACTGTTTGCAAAACTTACAAATCTATGAATTTCCATTTATTTCTTTAATGTCATTTATGTGACACCAAAGGCATTAAAGACAACAAAGAAACAATATCAACTTACACTGTGGCTCATGAATTTTCTCGCTCTTCAATTCACGTTTCAGCAAATGCAGTTCCTCTATCAGAATGTATCAAAAGGTTCAGCATTTGAAGGACATTGCAGCATTGTGTTTTTCTCATTTCGACCCTTTCCATTCTACTTTTTTTTTGTTGTTGAAGGAATTAGTGTGGAAACTGAAACACTAATAAATCTGTGGATTTCTTTTATGTCCTTAATGTCTAATGCCTAACATAAAATACATCAAGTATGTTCAGCTAAACAGAGTAACGTCAAGAGAGTGGCTACAAATATAAACTTATTTATAAATAGGAGGAGGGAATAAAACAACCCCAGCGGGGTTGAGGGACATTTACTTTGAAAAAAAGGAAGTGAGGAGACGCGTTGAAGAAACGGGTGCTTGCGTGCTAACGGCGCATATTAGCCGAGAAAAAGCCAAAAAGCTTTTCATATATGTATTTCTGAGCGTGGCGGGAGATACGTTGTCCAGATGGAGGTTTTAGGCCCAACAGAGACAGAAAACGGTATGTTGATCAACAATTCGGCCGGCGGGAGTTTACAGCAGGCTGAGTTTGTGTCCTGCGCGCTGCTAGTGGGGCCCGTCTATTTCATGCATCTCTATAAGCCAGAAGGAGTCCGTACACTGCTGTTGCTTTGGAAACCATCCCATTAGGTTCCGACTTTAGAGGAAAAAATACACTATTGTTCCGAGCTTGGACGCACACTCTCAGATACTGCACCAAAACGCAAATTTAAAACTCTCAGCCACTTGGTTTCTCCAGCAACGACACTGGATATTTTTACACATAATCCTGGGAACAAAAATACAAGTCGCTCTTCTCAACTGCGTTGACTGCACAAATTCTTAATCAGAAATATATTTATACTGTTAAAGTGCAAGTTTCCTGTGTTTAATTATGTACGTTGAGCTTGTTTGCAAGTGCTCTCAAAGCTCATAGATGCCCTCAGCAGAGCAGCTCTCACTTTGCACCTCCTTGTTCCAGACCCGATCAGACCTCTGCCCTCCCTCCGCCTCCTGGTGCCCCCGCTGCAGCTGCTGTCCGCTGCTATGTGGCAGCTGGCGAAGCAGAAAGATGTGAGGAACTATGAGAGACTGCAGGAGTTTGTGCTGATGGTGACGGAGGCGGTGCCCGGACTGATCAACCACAGGCAGAGAGCCCAGCTCATTCTTGGTCTGAGAGCCAGGGTGAGCAGGATTCATATGTTGTCTCACAGAGGTCATGACAGGTACTGGAATCATTTAGCAGTAACAATACGTTGATTCGCAGCTCATTCTGGAAGCCTGCAAAGGCTCAGCTCGGGGTTCCGTTGATTCTCAGGCGATCCAGAGCTATTTGGATAGACTGCCCATAACCTCTGCAAGCCCAGATGTAAGTACATTGAGGGCGGCACAGATGCGAACACATGATAATGACTCTTAAATTACATGATTCCTATCTGTGGCAGTGCAGCGATGCAGAGGTGAAGAAAACAGAATCCACTTTCATCGCACTGGTTCAGAGCCTGCTGAAAGATCCCGTCGAGAGAGCTTATTTCTTCCAGGTCGGACAGACTGTTAACAATGTCTCAGTTTGAGGATACTGTCAGTGACTCCTACAGTGAACACTAATTTAATACTCACCCACAGGAGGTGTTCCCAGTGGAATACGGGCCACAATATGATGCCGCTCTGCACGTTTTATTGTGGGAGCTGCTCTCGAAACTGGAAAAGCTGCTTCCCGTACCGGACTTAAAACAGGTAACCAGTCCATCCGTCCAGATATCTCACGTTGTTTTAAACTCAGGGCATTTGGCCCAGGAAATAATGGCAGCTGCACTGTGATTACAGACTGTGGCCTGGCTTGGCTTGGCTCCTCCCCTGTTGGAGGAGTGTGTTCAGTCCTCACCTGAAGAGCTGAGCTCCATCTTCAAGCTCTACAAAAGTTCAGGTCTACTAAAAATGCCATGTGAGTACAGCTGAAACGAAACGCAACAGCTCTGGTTATCAGTTCATCTTGAAGTTATTTATTTCCCCTATAGCATTAGATTTACAGTTGAGCGATCGGATACTTAATGAAAAGTCTTAAAACTCCATGACTGATCTTTGCATCTCTTCTCTCAGAATCAGTAATTTACTTATTGTGCCAAGTGTGTTTATACATGCAGAGAATTTGACTTGGTGTTAAAAAGATGAACATAGAATAAAATAAACATTTGCACCAGATTTTATAGTTTTGTGTACTTGCTGCCTGGTTATACCCATAGGTTGGTAAGTGGAAAATATGATGACAACATAGATATTAGTGGAACTTTAAGTTTTATGTTCAATAGAAAAAACACCAATGTCAACTGAAAAGAATTGGAAATTCCCACCTAAAGTCTAAAATAATGCAAATGAATGCTGAACTTTAGTTATTTATTTAACCAGGAAAGACTGTGTGTATTGGCCAAGACAGGCAGCAACGCAGCTAACGAAGTTGCAGACAAGCAGGTTACGGCCAACACACACATACAAAAATCATACACGGAATGCTCGATAGAATGATTTAAGGAGATGTAAATGTTCAACAAAAGCTTCCATAGCAACATGAGAATCAATCGAGAAAATCATCTGGAGCCTGAAGTCATTTAGTAAACCTTTAAAAGCGTTCAGTGAGACCTGCTCCTTAAGTTTCAGGTCATTTTGCAACATTGAAATCTGAAGATCCATTCAAAAATCCAGCCCTTCATATCACTGTAAGATGAACACTTTGGATTTTTAACTGCTGGTGAACTATTTGAAAATTAAACAGTTCATCTAAAAACAAAACTCAAACTTAAACACTACATGCACGTTCCTTCAAGGTGTTTCTGAAAAGCACCTTAAAGTTCTCCCTTTCCTCCTTTGTAACAGATGGGCCTTCGTCCACTATTGGTGACTGCATCATGTCTGCCTTGTCCATTCCGCCCTCACAGAAGACGAACATCTCTGTCGGGCCGGAGTCAATCCACAACTACGCTAACGTGCTAAACCCCGTCACTTTCGTCGGAACGGACCAGTGCAGTGTCGTGGCCGTCTACGCCGAGATGGATGCATGTGAATCAGACCAAGAGGTGATCGAATTGGCTGAAGTGCAAATTCAAACAGATTTCTACGAGGAAGAGATAGTGGCCAATAGCGCTGGAGGTGGGGAGGCGGCCAGCTCCAGGGTGGAAGAAAGCTGCGAGACTGTGGATGTCGCTAAGGCTCTGGAGACTCTGACTAAAGCTTTTGCACTAAGGAAGGAGAGCATCGGTCAAGATGTACTGACAGGAAAGAATCACGATGAGCTTGGCTCAGCCAATGTTCTAGAAGAAGGAACAGCACATGAAGGACGTGACACGAGTGATCAAACTCACGAGAAAAGAGAAATCGTTGTTGGGGACGTGACAGAGGACCTCCAGCCTGGAGACGTGGAGAAAATTTCCAACTCTTTTACAAACATGAAAGACAAACATGAGTCCTTTTCTGTCGACATAGTTGACGAACCAGTTTCTGAATCACAACAGACAACCTGCTCAGCGAATGTGCGGCGATCCACTCGTCTGCAAATGAAGACCCCCAGTCAGCAGGAGCCGTCAAAGATCAAATGGTCACCAAGAGTAATTAGCGAAGAACCAAAAATGTACAAAAACCTTCTGTAACCTAAATCAGAGGGGTGTGACAATACATTTTGAATCGTGAAAATCGTATCGTGTAGGCCCAATCGAAATCTTATTCAATCTGAAAACGTGTATCCTGATAGTCTGACAGTGTTAAATATCATCTAGTTCAGTGTATAAACCACAACTAATTTTGCAAGAACTGCATAAATGATTTACAGTATGTGCAGGTAAGAAGCAAGAAACCTCCCAAAGGTGACATTTTGGTCAGTCATATTTTTCTGCAATGGTAAAACATCTGTACTATCCATTTTACTACTGATCAAAGAATTGATTAGTAAGAATTTTGATATGATTGTGTCCTGATACATATCAAGTCGTGTCCCATCTATCGTGATTTGTAAAAGCTCGTGAATGTCGTGTATCGTCACACTCCAAGTGGTTCTTGTTTTGACATCCTTATATTACTACTCCCTTCTTTTAGTTTGCTTTCTTTCTTTTTTTTTTTTGTCCTAAGATATGCCTTTTTCCATTCCAAGACGCCTATAAATAAGTTGAAGTTTTGGAAAATACACATATTTGCTCTCTTGCTGAGAATTGTATGAGAATTTTAATCTCATGTCTGTTTGTTCAGGCTACAGCTAGCAGCAGGTCATCTTAGCTTAGTTTAGCTTAGCATACAGGAGTGTAAAAGTAGTTCCCGGCCACAAGGTATGATGGAGCTTAAAACTATGACATGCTCAGCTTGTTTGATTAAACCCAGAAAAATATTATGTCTTACTATGTACATTAGTGGGCTTTAAAGGTGATAGTAGGCAGATTTTGCTGTCTTTCCAGTTTTTAAGCAAAGTTAAGCTAATGGATGCTCCATAATGCAGAATTTAAAGTTTAATTAGCTGCACTATTATTTCATAAAATGCTTTAAAAAAATGTGAGTGATGATCTGCATTTTAAAGATCCAACGTTTTTCTTTCACCAGGAGCAGGGCTGATTTATCAGCATCGTCCTCTGTTATAGCCGTCAAAGGAATCGAAAAAGGTATTATTTTGACATAAAGAGGAAAAATCTTTTAACGTTTAATAAAATCCACGTGTTTTACTGATATCTGTACCTTTTTTTTTGTTTTTTCAGGCGATTCAGATGCAATGACATCCATAATCTTCACCTGCTCACAATGTCCCTTCCACAGCTCGGATGAAGCGAGCCCTCCTCACTTCCACATGCAGACTGTTCGCACCGAGGAGTACAGGACTCTCTCTGGGGCAAAGTTTACACCGTCTCCTTCCAGCACGGATGACATTTTTACATCCATTAAACTTTTCTCCACCAGAAACACAGAGCAGAGCAAAGCAGAACCGTCTGACAGCCAGAGCAAAGTCGACGTGTCTCCTCCCCGCAGCAGGCAGACGGCCCTCACTTGTGCAACTTGTGGTAAGACGTTCACTCGGACGTCAGACGTCAGGAGACACCAGCTCACCCACACTGGAGAGAGACCCTTTCACTGCTCGCAGTGTGAGCGCACCTTCCAGCACTCGTGGGATCTGGCCAAACACCAGAGCAAGCATGGCGGCGTGGCCATTTCTTTCCCCTGCCAGCTGTGTAGGAGCTCCTTCGCCAACCTCCGCGCGCTCACCATCCACCATAAGACGTTCCACTCGCAGGACAGTCAGCTTCCTCAGATCTGCTCCATCTGTGGCCAGAGCTTTCCCAGTTCCTCTGACTTAATGGAGCACAGGAAGTCCCACGTCTCCAGTAAGCGTTACTTGTGCCACCAGTGTGGGGAAGGCTTCGACTCCCTGCTCGCACGCTCCCTGCACCGGCAGGCGCATCAGGTCAAGCGCCAATTTAAGTGTCCACATTGCGAAAAGACGTTCACCAGGAGGTCCGACGTAAAGAGGCATCTGTCTGCACACACTGGGGAGAGACCTTACCGGTGTGACCAGTGCAGCAAATGCTTCTCGCTGCGCTTCATGCTGATGAAGCACCTCCGCGTCCACACGGGCGAGCGTCCGTTCCAGTGCTCTCACTGCCCCAAGAGGTTCACCCTGGTGTCTGTGCTGGCCAGACACGAGAGGATGCACACCGGGGAGAAGCCTTTCCTATGCTCTCAGTGCGGGAAGGGCTTTTTGTCACAGGGGGAGCTTTCCAAACATCACAGGTCACACGTGGATGATAAGCCCTACTCCTGCCCTCAGTGTGATAAACGTTTCAAGAGCAAGAAAACCCAGAAGGAACACATGGTCTCCCACACTGGGGCCCGGCCGTACCCCTGCACCTACTGCGGGAAGGGCTTCACCAAACCATACGCGCTGACCAGACACAATCTCATCCACACAGGAGAGCGGCCGTTCCCCTGCGGCCACTGCGCAAAATCATTCCTCACCCTCAGCGAGGCCCAGCTGCACCAGCGCATTCACACGGGGGAGAAGCCATATCCCTGCAACACCTGCGAGCTCAAGTTCAGGAGCTCGTCAGAGCTGGCGAGGCACAAGCGCAGCCATTCGGGGCTGAGGCCTCTGAAGCCACACTGTGAGCAGTGCATGAGGACGTTCACATCCAAGGCCAAGCTGAAAAAGCACTTGGAGACACACAGGGAGGAGGAAGAAGCAGCACGGTCTGTAAACTCTGTACAAGCTGAGGAGTCAAATACTCGTAGTCGTAGAGACGAGCTCAGTGGTTAAATTTGTGGAATTGTAAAAAGCATGAAATTGTTTCAGGATGCTTGAGCTTAGTTATGCAGTTTCAATCAGTTTAAGTTCTGAATAGAACAGAATACTAAGTGTGTGAGTTCCATGTGTTGCCCATAAACTGACGTCTGTATAATTATATAGGTCACTATCATGCAAGAAATGCTGCCTTCATAAAATGTATAATTTTCAGTTTTTAATGAGGCCATTGTTCAAAAAGTGTAGGTTTGCTATAAATTAGAGCTAAGATTCTCAGCTGGAGTTGAGGTGTTCCGAATTAAAATCACAATAGGTCAATGAATGGTTAAGGATTAAAAATCTATTTTAAAAAATGTTTTCTTTTTCATTCTATATTTTTTGTTCTGAACTGTCTCATAAAGTAAAACATTTTAGTATTTCTTTGTCTACTATCTGAAAGACTTCACATCGATGTTAGCTCTAAATCTTAGCATGCTAGCCTGGTAAACTAAGATGGCACACATGGTGAACCTGATACCTGCTTAACATTAGCATGTTGGCATCGAGCTAAGTACAGCGTCAGAGCTGGCTCTTTAACTCTTGTTTTTAGTGATTTAGTTTATGGACATTACTGTGGTAACTATTCAAAAAGTACTTTTGTTAACATGAGGACTGGTAGCAATTACGACATGTTAATCAACTGTCAGTAAATACTTGTTACTGCATTAACTAATGTGAATTAATGTACCCTTATTGTAAAGTGCTACCTCAAATATTCAACTGTTAATAAAAGCTGTAACCTGTACCGATGGTTTATTTAAAGGTCATAAGCAATTGTACAGCTGCAGAAATGGAGGCGTGGTTTTGCCACACCTCTTTTCCCCAGGTGCTCTGTTTTCAATGAACAATACCGTATGTGCCTGAGACATCGCCTCCTGCATGGATCGCATAAAGTGTTTCCTTCATTTCTGTCCAGGGTGCACGTAAAACGCAATGAGCCGATGGTCATAAAGAAAAGATTGATTCCAAACATCATAAACAAAAGCTCATTTCCTCTACGGTCCTCCAGCTGTCCGTGATGAAAATCCTTCCTGCCTGCTGCTGTGTCTGCGAATGTGACGCTGTAGTTAGTCTAAAAATGCTGCAAATCAAAACATGAGCAATTAAGATGGGTTTTTATGGAAAATACACCATGTGACTGAATCAAAAAAATAACAGGTGACACAAACCATGCATTCACGGGACCAATAAGACTTAAGGACATGATTGTATGTAATACATAATTTTTGGGGGGGAGTAGGGGTATTTTTATATAATGAGTAAATAGTTACTCATTTAAAGAGATGTCACATTAAAAAAAACAAAAACAACAAAACACAGCCTTTGTTGCATCCTCAACCCAGTACAGTTATTTCTACGTTGACCTGTTAATACCGCAGTCAATGTATGGTGATTTTTTTTTTTTTTTTTAAATTGAACTCAGAGTTATATCTCCTCCCCACTGAGATCTGGTGCTCATGGGGAGAGAGTTTGGGTCTTTCCCACTGCGAATGAGTTCATCCTGACCTTAGTGAGGGGCGGCAGCGAGGGAGAAATAGACGAATAAATAGGGTGGAAACAAGGGTGCTGTAGACGCAGATAATGAGCACAAGGCGACAGCCATCAGAGTGATTTACATTGGTGGTGTTGGTGGCAGAGATATAATCCATAAAGAAGTAGGGGGATTGTGTGTTGCAGGAGAACGAGCCTGAAGGTGCTGTTAGAGGAAGGTAGAGAGAGGAGGAGGTGTGAAGGAGAGAGAGGGGAGTAGATAAAGACGGGGCTGGAATCATGAGCGTTGCACTTCCTCACGGCTCACTGTCAGCTCCACCGAGCCTGCTGGCCCTGTGGCGCTTCTCCTCTCCACGGGGTCTCAACCTGCTCACTCCACCACCTCCTCCTCCTCAACCGTCTTTGATCCCTGACTACCTTCTGCCACCCTACGAAGAGCGGGAGGAGCAGCGACTGTCCTTGTCCATGCCCTCAGAGGCCTCCTTGGCGCCCCCTGCAGCTCCACCTGTGGGCGCCGCCCCACCCTGCTGCCGCCCAGTTGGAGTCATGCACCTCCTGCGACTTGGTCTCCTGGCCTTCAGCTGCCTCTTCTGGGCAGCTGGCTTGGCCATCTTCACCCTGGGTGTGTGGGCGCAGATTTCCCTGGCAGACTACATGCAACTGTCCGCCAACCGTTACCCAAACGCCCCACTCATCCTCCTGTCCACAGGTGCTGCCGTCACTGCCTGGGGCTTTCTGGGTTGTCTGGGGGTGGCTGCAAACCTACCAAGTGTGCTAAGGGCTTATGGGTACTTCCAACTCGGTGCACTTATAGCCGGTTTGGCAGCTGGTCTCTCAGGTCTCTTCTATCGTGAAGACATCGCCGGAGGATTTCGCAGTGGCTTACAGCGAGCGGTGGCCAGCTACACAGAGGATGAAGGTCGTGCCGATGCATTAGACAGCTTGCAGAGGGCCCTGGAGTGTTGTGGAGCCGAGGGTTGGCGAGACTGGCTCGCTTCAGACTGGACAATCCAGCATATGACCTTCCAGTCCACCGAGAACGGCACCTCGGTGCCGCTGCCGGACAGCTGCTGTGTGAGACGCAAGGGCTGCAAGAATCGACCCCTACTGTCAGATGACAGTGGAGGAGTCATAGCTGCGGAGATCCATCCACACGGCTGCTTCTGCAAAGTCTTCAGTTTGGTCAACGACAATGTCTTCCATATTGCAGCTACCGTGTTGGGACTAGCCCTCACCCAGATCGGAGGCATCGCTCTGGCTTGTCTGCTGGCTAACAAACTGGCACCAAGACAGAACCGACGTGTGGTGGCACATTAATGGTAAATAAGGCAAACTTGCACCAAGGAATGAGCATTTTGTAGATAATTAGGATTGGGAATGAACTATGTTATTGAACAGCAATAGTGTTGCAAAGCGAAAGGGGCTCTGCAAAAAGCAGAAACTCCTCACTCTTTGCTCTCTAACCCCAGTCTTTTGCCTGAATCTGTCTCCTGCTCACTTTTAAAAATGGCTTTGTGGGTGAGTGGTTTGGGTGAGTGGTTTGGGTCAGGGAATATTGGATCTCACCACTGAATGCACAGGAATGTTCACTGGCAGTTTTCCACTGCAGAGGATTTTATTCTGACCATATTCAACAGATGCTCATACACACCATTTAGTTTTCCCATCACAAAGACTGCTGCCTTTGTCCGCGGTAACCTATTTTGTGCCGCGTGACGTCATAGCTGTAGTTATTTCCACTGTGTTTAGGTGGTTTGGTCTCTGTGTTACTTTATATTGAGAAACTCAACATCTCTGAGTAGCCTCAATTTGAATGTAACTTCTAAAATGCTAACATACATTGACACGCAACACGCTAAAAATTGAAAAATTGAATTGAGAACAGATTTCTCCTCATCGTCTTCTCCATCATTGCACTCAAGCTTATTCAAATTAATGGTCATACCTTTATTTGGCTTCTTGTCAAAGTTTAAAATGATGGACGTCACTTTTGTGTCAGTAAACTAAATATTGTGATAATGCTAGCAGCTAGTTTGAGTAGCCGGGCGGTTGACTCAGACATCTGCTTGTTTTGTGCAAAAAAACCCAAAAACAACAATAAATAAATGCGATAAAACGTGTTAATTACCAAACCTTAGAAATGTTAGAGCCTGGCAAGCTCTTTAGCTAGCTAACAGTGTCCTAGATATTTAGACTCTCATTTCCAGGAAAGACATCGGCTTCTTTAAATTTAAAGTATTTTTCAAGTGTTGCTGCTAAAATGCTATTTCAAAAAGATGTTATTTGTTAAGTGGCATTTTGTGCATGTACATATCTCCAAGTAGTTTGCGAATGCACCCTCATCACCTGTTATATTAAAAGACTTACAAATGGTTAGTTTTAATTTCCACTTAAATGAACTCATTAGGTTATTACATGATTTATCATTTTGGTAAATGCACTGAGGCGATTCGAAACCATTCCTGGACCTTATCAGCATCGCACCTTTCCTTTGCAGAATAGGCCTTCATATTGCTCTTGTAATTATAATGTGTGATTTACTTGTCCCATCTTGTGTGTAATGTGTAATGTGTTTAGTGCAAAAAAGCATGAAACTGTAGAATATATCTGTCACTCATAAACGCCTTTGCTTAATTATGGTATATTACATTGATTATACACTAAAATGGAATGGGAATGTGAAGGTTTGCTGCCCTTGAATATATTAACTGTAATGGCAGTAGCTTGCTGATAGTCTAATAAGCTGATGTAAACAACAAAAGCAGGCATGGAAGGCACTTCTTCAATGTAATAAACATCCTGTAATCACTGATATTTTTGCAAAGGGCATCCTTTATTTAGTAGAAAATAAGCAGAAAATAAAAATATCCCTCATCAGAGCGGTTTGAACTTCCTGTCAGCAGTTTAAATACCTTTAGAGGCAGCTCCTTATTTTACGAGAGCGGCCCTGCTGGAAATGTTCCAGAGTGGTCAATTGTCAGCACTGGGAGTGTTAAATCCTAACTGGGACCCCTGGCTGGGACAATTCTGAATTATGGCTAACTTTCCACCACCTGAGACACCAGTGATTGGTCGTGACCCCGAAGGGCAGACAGTGGGGCCAGACGCTCTGCAGGACGTGCCGGAGCATGACAGCCTGGACCAGCATCGATTCATTTATGGTGCAGAAAATCAAGTCTGCTTCAAAAAGGCTGATATGAAGCAGATTCTCAGAATTCACCTCAAAGTTTAGCCCCAACATGTATCATTGTTTCAAGACAGAGAGGCTTTAGGCTATGGCCTGTAAACAATGACAGCCATTTCCATGACCTGATAATGGCATTGATTAGCCTACATTATGCTCCAATATGCTTTATGTGTAATGACACTGTCCCCGTTTAACCCTGTTATGCCTGAGGCCGCTGCATCCCCACCAGCAGTTTCACCACACTAAATGTGCGATATGAGTGATGCTCGAGCAACACCTAAAGTAAGATACACCACAGGGGGAATTTTACCTCTTAAAAAATACTTTGAGTGGGTGTCTTTATTCATTACAAACAAGTGGTTTTGGGGGGGGTGTTCTATTCTATCTTAATGTGTGTTTGTGATTGCTGTGGGCCGTGACCATTAGGTTTGAAAAATTAAAATGCTTGATTTTGTGTAATTATTCAACATGTTCTGACTTTTGAGGCTGAGGCTCCTAGTTTGTGTGCGGACGAATTTTAAATGCTTCAGTGGACAATAAGTCCTTTGATATAGTAATAAATAAATGTAACTTCTCGTGCTGAGCAGGTTACATTTCTCACTTCGGCTACATCTGATTCTCACACTGAAGAATCTTGATCATGAATTCACGCTGGTGTCAAAATTTTGAAAGATGAAAATAAATAAACATGGCTTCAGGCTGTTTGCACGAATGGGTGTGTCTTTAAACCCTGACTTCTGACTGTGACTTCAGGAATCCCTCTTGTTTTGTCCTTGGCTGGCAGCGCGGGAGGAACCCAGAGAGTCACACCGCACCGTGTTTGGCATCCGTGAAAACATCTCTGAGTAACTGTATTGTGAATCTCTCTGTACTCTCCGCCTCTTCAATCGTCCCCACAGTTGACTCCTCGTGGTCCTTTGCAGTTTGCACAGCATTCTGATCTCTGTCCCACACTGTATTTGGCGGCGCGCGCCCGTCGCTGCGTAAAAGCTGGCGCGCGGCGCCCGGAGATGTAGCTGATTAAAGCTGTTGAGGAAAGATGGACTTAAAATCCGAGCTCCTCAAGTCCATCTGGTACGCCTTCACGTCGCTGGACGTCGAGAAGTGCGGAAAGGTGTCCAAATCGCAGCTAAAGGTAAGCAGGGAGGGCAGCTCTGTGGTCATTTACGGGTCAGGAAACGGCACAGAAACGACTGACGCGGCGCTGCCGTTCGCTTTGGACTACTTGCTGTGGCTGAAGTCAGATCAGTATGTGTCGATGGACTTCAGCCAGTTGGGAAATCTTAGAATTGTATGAATCGGTGTTATAATCCAGGGAGCACAGTGACACACAAGAGCAGACAGGTCCAGATATTTGGGGGGAAAAACAACCCCTAAATGGCATTTAAAGGTGACCTTTAATGAGAGTGCTCGGATTGGAGGTAAGGGAAGTTTGAGCCAGCTTCAAAAATCAAAGTCCACTTTCCTCCAGGCTGCAGAAACTAATCAGTGACATAATGCCACCAGTGTGAGGGATTCAAATAAAAATGCAGGGCAAAGACCAACAAGAAGGTTTAACAACTCCTCACACTGGGTTGTGTATTCTTCTTGTCTGTCCAGTCGCTACACGCCTGCCAGAGCCCCCAGAGGAAACAATAATCCAGGGAAATAGCAGAAAGCTGTCCTGACATGTTCGACCGTATCTGTGTTTTCGTGTGAAGAAATAAGGATTGCGCTGCAGGAACCACCAGAGTGTAACCTGCATGTGTTTGTGCTGACATGATACCTGTGTGACACGTCCCCTTCAGGTGCTCTCCCACAACCTGTACACGGTGCTGAACATCCCACATGACCCCGTGGCTCTGGAGGAGCACTTCCAGGATGACGATGATGGGCCCGTGTCCAATCAGGGATACATGCCATACCTCAACAAATACATCCTGGATAAGGTAGAGCCGCTGAAAGCACCTCCGCTGTAGCAATAACATCAATGCAGAAGTACAGAAAAGGTGGTTTCAGCCTCCATGTTTGTCTGTTTTGGTTTTTTTTACTTTCTTCAAAGGAAACACACTCATACTCCTCCATTTTGAATAACTATTGCGTAATCTTGAACGTCCTGTGCATTTCTTATCTTATCTTTATCTATTCATGCATTTTACAAGTGTATGTTGCTAATTGTAATCTAAGTAACATAAACAGTGAACGAGTACTGACAAATGTAAAACTAAGGTTACTCAATACTCACATTTCATTGATTTTATATGCTTTTTACTAAAAGAAATATGTAACATTATGAGCAACCAGCAGTGGAGTCAAACCAAGTACATTTGCTCAGGTACTGAATTTTGAGGTACTTGTACTTTACTTGGGTATTTCCATTTTCTGCAACTTTAAACTCCCAGTCCATTGCATTTTTGGAGGCAAATATTGCACTTTTTCTCCAATTCATGTATTTAATAACAGATTTCATTCTGCGTCAGCATCAAAGTAGTACATTTTTTGAATATATATTTTTATTGAAAGTCTGATAAAAAAAGAAACACTGACCTTGATAATTGGCCATGATGATAAGCATTGTATATAGCATATGGTAAACAATATAGAGCGTACATGTAAATATATGTACATTTACTTTGACTTGTACTTTAAACACTTACTAGTTGCTGGAAATTTGCTTTCACTAACATCACTAACATAACATCAAACTTTTACTCAAATAAGTCATTTTTTAATCTTTACTTTTACACAAGTAAGAATTTTAGTCACTTTTTTTTAATAATACAGTTATATGAAAAAGAGACATCAATTTATAAATGCTTCAGTTTTGGAAGAAAGACTTTTATTGCAGGGTGGCTGCAATAAATATGGTGAGGAGTTCGGAGGTTGGGAGAGGCTCGCAGTAGAGCCACTGCTCCTCCGCGTTGAGAGGAGCCAGTTGAGGTGGTTCGGGCATCTGGTCAGGATGCCTCCTGGACTTCTCCCTGGGGGAGGTGTTTCGGGCAGGCCCATCCGGGATGAGACCCCGGGGCAGACCAAGGACATGCCGGAGAGATTATATCTCTCGGCTGGCTTGGCAACGTCTTGGTGTCCCCCCGGAGGAGTTTGTGGAAGTGGCCTGGGAGAGCAGCGTCTGGATCTCCCTGCTCGGGCTGTTGCCCCCGCGACCTGGTGCCTGCATTAGGTGCCTTTGTCAGTGTCGACAGTACATTATGTACTTTTATTTTAGTGGTAAAACCTATTAGAGTGCCTGCAGTTTAAGGAAGTTATTTTGCTTTAGTGAGAATGTGCCACAGGCACATTAGGGAATTCAGATAGGGCGGAGAAATAAGGTCAGTGTTTGACTGTTTTTCTGTCTCTCTAGGTCAAAGAAGGGATGTTTGACAAGGAGAAGTTCGACGACCTGTGCTGGATGATGACCAGCAAGAAGAACTTCAAGGTGGCACCAGAGGGGCAGCTGCTGTCCGAAAGAGATTGTTTCAAGCTCTTCTGTCTGTTCAACCTCCTGTCTGAGGACCGCTACCCACTGGTGATGATTCCTGAGGAGGTACATTTGATTGACGCCTCAATGTCAGCTCGGAAGACCCGTTTGATTGCATGAAATGTTTATACCCCAGAAAATAAAAGCCAAACATTCTGACACTGTGTATCCGGAGAGAACTGTCATATTTTGTGTGTCGGTGAGTTTGATTCAGTTTAATTAAGCTCAATTTTCTTTGTTCTCTTGATGATGAAATGAAATAATTAAAATATTATGGTCCACATAAACCAAAGTGTGTCCCAACAAAGTCAAGAATTACATTTTTTCATAGCAAGTGCAAGTAAGTGAATTAATGAGTCTCTTCCTTCCTGCACTTGGTTCATAATGTTTTGGGTTTCCTGTCAACAGAGACCAAAATAAACTGCCTCTGAGCTGCCGACACAGCTTTCCACACTAAATGTATATCTCATGTCAGCAGACAATATCAGCAGTCACACACTGGCTCCGGTTTCATTTTTTGCCTTTTTTTTGGCTTTGTTTTCGCAAGCATGTACAGCTTTGTAGTATTTGAATGCTTTTTAGGTGGAGTACCTCCTCAAGAAAATCTCCACAGCAATGAGCCAGGAGTGGGATGGGAAGCCTTTGGAGGACTTATTAATGCAGGATGCCACAGGGCAGGAAGAGGGCATGTCCGTATGGAGCTTCCTGGACCACATGGGCAAAGGCCGGTTGCTGAGGGTTACCAGCGCTGAAGCCTTTAGCCTGGCAGTGGACGAGGTCTTTCTGGAGATGTACCACAATGTCCTCAAGAGGGTGAGTTTCTGTGCTCACGTCTCCTCCCTGTACACCTTCGTCCATCTCTAACTCTGCCCCTCTTGTCTCCAGGGTTACATGTGGAAAAAGGGGCACGTGCGCAGGAACTGGACAGAGCGCTGGTTTGTGCTGAAGCCCTCGTCCATGGCTTATTATGTCAGCGAGGACTTAAAAGACAAGCGAGGGGAGCTCTGGCTGGATAAGAGCTGTGTTGTCGAGGTAGGGGAGGACCTTTCATCATGTAATCCTAATAATTGCATTTCAGCCCCGGGATCTAGACTGAAATGTGTATTTTTTGGATTCCCTGAGTGTCTCCTCCTTCTGTATCAGCCTTTAGCAGACCGGGAGGGGAAGCGCTGCATGTTCTGTGTCAAAACCCACAACAAAAGCTTCGAGATGAGTGCGTCTGACCAGAGACAGAAGGTGGAGTGGACTCAAGGTGTGTTGGCGTGCACAGGTCGACAGCAGTGACATTTGGTGTGTGTAACATTTTATGAGGTACACTGTGTCCAAACATTTGGACATGTTGTGAGGTAAATTCTGTCAGCATTAGATAGAGTAAGCCTAGTTGTTTCCACCTGATTCAAGTCTTTATTCTTAGCTGTATCATCAATCTCCTTATCTAACTGCATATTTAGGCTTACTTATTGTGGTTTGTCAAACAGTAATGTTATGTTTTACTTAATGTTGAGCATTTGAACATCTTTTTTTATTTTTTTGGTGGTTTCGCTGCTCTTTCTCTAGCAACATAGTCTATGGTCAAAACAAAAGGAGATTCTGTGAAAAGATAACGCAATCTAAACTGTGTACAGTTAAACTTTTTTTGGCGGCCATGTAAACTAAGAATTTTCCATTTACATAAAAAATAGTTCTGTTTTTTTTTTTGCACAAGCTCCTCCAAGCTGAAACTCACTACAGTCAGGTCTCAAAGTAACCACGGGTCCCTGTCCATAAATATATATTTATGTATTTGTTACTCTTTTCTACAAATGAAAGAAAATAGTTTACACTTTTCCTAATTTTTAAGTACAACCCCAACATTGTTACGTTCACAAAGTTATGAATCAAACAACAGCAATAAATGTTCACATAAGAAATGGAATCACAGATTTCAGTAAAGAAATTTAATGGAAATATACATTCCATTAAATTTAAGGGCAATATTTAGAATATATTATGCATATTCATGTTTTCAATCGTATTTTATCACCAGAAGCTAAGAACCACTGTGTTTTTGTTACGTTGGAATTAACCTTTAATATCTACAGAGGGAGGACGTCATGTTGCACCACTGTGTGTGCAATAGGGCAGAATGGAAAACCAAACACCAGCTGTAGATAGGGCCTTATTATAATAGTTAAAAGGCCTAAAATGATTTAAACTTTCTCTCAGGAGTAACAAAACAACGTTATTTGATGTATATCAAGTGTAATGTTGAGTGTTAGTCCTCACTCAACATCTACACCTGGATCAGTCCCTGCAGACAAAACATGTGTTATTGGCAGTTTGCTATATTTTTGGTAGAAAAGTGACATAATAATGCTCATATGACATGAATCAAAATAAAGAAAAAACAATAAGTGTGTCTAGAGTCTCCACAGTTTGCCTTATTCTTATTCGCTTTCACTTATTAAGCTATTCAGACAGCCCTCCATCTCCAGACTGAGAACAAGTCCTCCCTGCACCATCAACTCAAAGTGAATAGACGGGTCCACCGGGAGCACAGCCAGCGGGAGCGCAGCCGGAGCGCCCACAGCAGCTGCAGCAGCCGGAGCAGCCAATCGGACGACTCCAACAGTCAAGAAGCAGAGAAGATGGAGAAAGGGAAAGACAAACAGGACTTAGAGATCGAAAGTATCATTCAGGTAAGAGCAGAGAGATCACTGCGGGGAAGATAAATTGTAGTGTGAAGTCAGTTTTAAATTTGCCCCGTGCTTCTCGCAGCATGCGCGTGAACTGGAAACGAGGAGACGGGAGGCAGAAGAACGAGAACGGAGGAAACAGAGGGAGGTGCAGATGGAGCTGGAGAGACAGCTGAAAGAGGCCAAGATGGTAAGAGAAAGTTTTTCAATTGGCAGCCTTTATTTACAACTCGCTGAAAAGGGATTTAGAATCCATCCCATTGACTTTGATGTCTCTCAAACAGCACAAAAGCATTTGGCATTATAAAACCCAGGCTCAACCTTCAGTGATTTTTAGTGGTGGAGAACCAGTAATGACGTTCCTGGAAAAGGTGATTCAGGAATAGGTCAGTTCTTTCCACCCAGTGGGTGTGTCTGTGTGTGTGTGTGTGTGTGTGTGTGTGTGTGTGTGTGTGTGTGTGTGTGTGTACTGCGTGTGTGTGTGTGTGTGTGTGTGTGTGTGTGTGTGTGTGTGTGTGTGTGTGTGTGTGTGTGTGTGTGTTCTAGATGAGCGACCACATGCAGGCAGAGATGAAGGAGAAGATGAGGGAGGCTGAGCAGCAGAAGAAGAGGATCCAGGAGTTGGAGATGACGCAGCAGAAACTGGAGGCTGCTCTCAACATGGAGATCCAGGCTCGGCATGAGGAAGAGAGTACCAGACAGGAGCTAGAAAGGGGAGGAACCATACCGCAAACCATGTTTTTCCTCAGTATATACACGATAATTAACATGGGGAAAATATTAATGGATACAAGAGGGTTTGCGAATCTCTTGTTTTTAATAAAGGTCTGTCTTTTAAGTTGTAATTTGGGGGTAGTCATGCATATTTATGGAGTGATGCTCCCACAACACTTAAAGGGAGAAAAAAAAAACATAAAGGAGGGTTAGCCTCTTGTGAAAAAAATGTTGGAATTAGGGGAGTATGTGAACTCAATTTTTTCTTTTTTTCCTCAGAATTGTCACTTTAAACTCAGATTTTTTTTCCATGAGAATTCTAAGAAAAACTGACATAAAGCTCATAATTCAGAGATTAAAGTCAGAATTCAGATTTTTTTTAAAAAGAAGTCATAACTCAAATAATTTTTTGAATGTGGCAGTAATCTTACTCCATATGGGTTCACTCCACTGTGACATGAAATTCAAACTTGGGAATGTTTTTTTTTTTACTTATAATTCCCTAAATGCATTTGTGAATTTTATAGACTGGTGTAACTTCATAGATGATAAAACAGTGTTGGCCTACAGGTGATTGTTGTAGCAAAAAGTTTATAAAAGCACACACACATCAATAGAACAGAAGAAATGGTAATAACAGTACTGTATGTACTCTCCTACTACAGTACAGTACATTTCTTGCCATTACAATATACAAACTTATTACCACAATAACCTTAGGAATAGTGCCACCTGGAGTTTTTAACCAATCTTGGCATCTGATGCAGCTCTTAAATCGTAATCAGCATTAGCAACTATTAGCAATTAGTAATCAACATTAGCAACACTCAGTTGGGACTCATTTAGCCCACTTAATGACAAAACACTTAAATTTCACTCATTCATTCATTCATTCCACACACCGTGAACTAATGAGAGAGTTAAAGAGATAAATCTCTGTCAGTCATTGCATTTGGATGTCACGGACGCATGTCGCTACGCAACTGCAATGTTCACCTAAAGTCGAGCTCCATTTTTAATACCTTGTAACAAGTTACAGCGATGGAGCCATAACCTTTGATTAGCTCACAGTGAACTTGTGCTTCACAACCTTTATTTTGAGTTCAAAACCTTCACCAAGACTTGTGAATGCTTTTAATTTGTATTGTTTATTTCACATTTGTAAATGTATAATTGAGAAAACCAACTTGCAGGTGTGTTAAATAATTTCAAGGCACTTCACACTTCAATTCACTTCGGTTCAGGTGGTTCTTCGCCTCCACATTGTGCCTTTAAACTGTTTAAAACACACACCTACAAGCTGATTATCCCTTAAACACACCTTCATAATTCAATGCGCCTAAAGAAAGTAAGCAAAAATGTAGTTTGTTAGTAGCGTCAATTCTTCAGTCTACTCAACATAATGTGGTTTCTAAACAGGAGCCAGTAAGACAAGAAAAGAATAAAAAACTACCTACAAAATGTTAAGAACCCAGAATATCACAAGCTACTCTAAAAACAACCACACTTGTTTGCAATGTACCCATTAATGTGCAGTCATTTTAGGTAATACGAAAATATAAATCAAGAATTTGATAAGGCAACTTCTGGAGCACCTTTGTTCATGATACCTTTACGGACGATCACCCAGAACAAACCACTCACTTACATGATTCCAGTTGTTGCATCTTCTCTTTCTTCTCCTCTCCAGGTTGCTGCAGGTGGAGGAAGAGAAGAAGAAGCTTTTCAAGCTCCTCCAGGAAGAGCAGAGGGTCCTGCAGAGTCTCAGCCCCGTGCAGGAGGTATCAGACGAGGTCACCCCCTTAGCTCTTTACTCGGCCTCTCAGGAACTCCAGGACCTGCAGGCTTCTCGCCAGAGGAGCCACCAGCACCTGGAGGTATGGAGAAGACTGAGCGTTTGGATTGGCTCAGCGGGCAGCATGTTTAAAACTTAAAATAATCACAAGGAACGTTTTGCTTGGTTACACCTTTGCAGGAGGTACAAGAGAAGCTGAGGAACGCCAGCCAACACGTACGGCACTGGAACGTCCAGCTGAACCGTCTGATGGCACCCATCTCTCCTGGAGGTGCGGTACACTCGGACACTGGCCTTTTCAGGCTCGATTAAAAGGGCAACACATTTTTCAATGAAGCTGAGGGCGAACATGGACAAAAAAGAAATTGATTCCCTCTTTAGCAGTGATAATAACAGTAATAAATCTTTAATTACATGCTCTAAAACTTGAGTAAAACTGAACACAGAAGATAAGTTTAATGACAGGATTAATAAGATGCATTTATTTTTTTAATAGCATATAAAATCTATGGCTCAAATCGGCACATTGTGTGTTTATACATTTTTTTTGGATATGTTTTAGTATTTTAATCTTGTTAAAGCTTATTTACTCAATGGTAATTCCATAAAAGGATACTGGTATATTGCAATGGATAGATTCATTACTAATGAGATCTTTAAAGGAAGCGCGTGCTTTTTCCCACAGTAAACTGCCAGCACTTACATATCTCCTCATTTCAACTGCACAGTTAATGAATGTAAAAAACATTCTGTGGGTATAAATTTGCCACCTTTGCATTAATAATAAAGAAAAGATATGCATCTTATTAATAACACACAGATTCTAAGCTTTTTATCTCTTCAAGAAAGTGTTTTAGTTAGAAGTAAATGTTGTAAATGTAAATTAAAGTGGATCTGGACACTTTTGAAAAACAAAGCATTTGTTCCTTGCACCACGGTGTAACCCACTTTTTCTCCTTTCTGTGTTTTTTGTAGAGCGTTTGACACATTGGCTGTCATCAAAACAGTCGTGTCCTAAAAAGGAAGGAGCGCTGGCGAGCACCGAGTTCATCTCTAAATTCAAGATAAAAGCCGAATACGACAGTCAGACACCAGAGGAGCACGAGACACTTGAGGAGCAGCTGGAGGCTGCCAACCTTTCCGACGAATCAGATGATTCACAGGGAAATGCCAACGGACAAATGTAATGACGACGGCTGGGGGGTGGGGAAATCAGGTTTTCAAATCTACAACTTTGGAAAAGATGTTAAATGGTATTTTTCATTTGTTTGAGACGACTGAATGTGGAATAAGAAAAATAATTTACAACGCAAAAATGCTGTATTATATTTATATGTTGAAATGGGAGGATGACAATCGCAGGATTTGATGACAACACATTTCACTAAGATCAGCACAGATTTACAGTTTTGCACAATAACGTTTTTTTGGTGAATAATAAAATGTGATTTTATGATAATTGCCGTTTTACTGGTCCTTATCGAAGTACATTTACTTACATGTTCTACTTAAATGTTAATTAAAAATACTTGTATTATACTTCGCCCTTTTCTTACTAGAACTCTGTTGCATTCATTCTAACAACTTTAGTGACTTATACAGTAAGCAAACAAACCAGAAGAATTAAGATGTCTTGCTATCAATTAAACCGCTTAAGAATATGCACAAGTACAGCTGAAAAAGATAAGAAAAGTTTCATGTTTTTTGGGGGTTTGTTTGTTTTTTCCCCCTACGAAATTCATTGACAGCTAATTTGTTATATTTTTAGGTCATTAAATGTTAAAAAAAATGGTTTACTTCTAATTATCATTCATTTTTATTTTGAAATTTTAATTTATGTATAATTTTGAAGTTGGCTCTGTTGGTTCATAATGTTTACAAAAAATCTAAAAATCAAAGTAATTAAGTAAATAATCTGTAGTTTAATCAATATATGAAAGCCAACTATAACAATGTACTGCTGTCATGCTGCTTTTAGAAATATACGTGAGTAATTGAAATCATGATATAATTTTGTATAAACTGTCACAGGGGACATTTTCTATGCTGAACTTTTTACAATACTGTTTCTTATGATATAGTTGTTTTTTTTTACCATGTGGTATTATTAAGGTTACTTATTTAATGGATTTGAATAATTCCTGTACCACTGATAAAGAGAGTGATGAGGTAAACTTACTCATCCAAACTAGTGTATCTCAAAAAAAGTAGAACATTGTTATAAAGATAGCTTTTTCATAATTAAATTCAAAAAGTTACACTTTCATATGTTATACATTCTTTACAAATTAAATATATCGTCTTTTTTCTTTCAATCTTGATGACTATGGCTTATATAGTACTTATACAATGTATACACATAATCTAAAATATATTAAATTGTTCACTTTCATAAATAATAAAATCTCGCGATATTCTAATTTTCTGGAGCTGCAGTAATTCATTTTATCGATCAAGTATTATAGTCTCAAATAGAGTAATAACATGTTACGACCCGAGGGGGCGCTGCAGCAGTAAAACACTGAAACGTTACCCGGAAGAAAAACAACATTAACCCTGTCACTTAAATCAATATGGCGACTCCCCTAGATGTCTCATGCGGACCGTAGAAACACCGTCCGTCAGATGCGAAGTGGAGATTTTCATGAATTTCTTACAGTTTTCTCCACGTAGGTAATGGGTCTCTCTTAACCCGTGAAGACACCGGTAGGCAAGCAGTCCGCCATGTTTCCGCCTGTGGTTGTCGGAGTGACAGCGGCTTCCAGAAGGAAGGTCAGGTCGCTGTTCTCCCTGGGCAGGAGACAATCCACCAGCCAGCCCGAACCCCCCGCCTCTCCGCGGGACACTGAGCCGTCCGTCGAGACGCAGCGGAGACCCGGAAAAGACCCCAGCGACTGCTCTGTGCTCCTGTTTCCCGGCCAGGGCAGCCAGTTCGTGGGCATGGGTAGAGGGCTTTTGAAGTACCCCAACGTTAAAGAAATGTTCGCGGTAGCCCGGAAGATCCTCGGGTACGACCTGCTGTCTCTGTGCCTGGAGGGCCCCGAGGAGGAGCTGATGAAGACGGTTCACTGTCAGCCGGCGGTGTTTGTCACCTCCCTGGCTGCAGTCGAGAGACTCAACCACGAGAACCCCAAGGTAGCTGCGAGTCCTGTAATATGAAGGTTATTCAATACGTCTGTTGTCAATACATTAAGTGTTTATGGAGGAAAAGGCTAGTTCAAATTCAATTTTTCAATTTTTAAGTTTGGGTTTTTTTTTTTTTTTTTTTTAATTCTTTTTCTATCCACAGGCCATTGAAACATGCGTTGCTGCAGCTGGTTTCAGCGTTGGAGAATTCGCTGCCCTGGTATTTTCCGGTTCCATGAACTACGCAGAAGGTGAACACGACTTTACCTGGGATGATTAAAGCAGCTAAAATGATTGTTAGTCCATATGTCATATTTACTGTTTTGTCTTCTAGCTCTGTATGCAGTGAAGGTACGAGCAGAGGCCATGCAGAAGGCTTCAGAGCTGGTTCCTAGTGGGATGCTGTCAGTCATCGGGAGACCACAGGCCCAGTACAAATACGCCTGTGTGCAGGCTAAAGAGCACTGCAAGAGTGTGGGGATCAAGGAGCCGGTCTGCTCAGTGGCCAACTATCTGTTCCCTGACGGCAGGGTCATCGCAGGGCATAAAGAGGTGCGAAGCAGTAGCAGCCTCGAAAACAGTTCAGAAATATCCTTCACATCTCTCCTACTTTAGCTGATTTACATGGTGCGTAAAAGTGCTCTTCTTGTGTTATTTGTATCTTCAGGCTCTGGATTTCCTCCAGCAAAACTCGAGACATCTCCAGTTCATGAGGACCAAATCCCTCCCCGTCAGCGGGGCTTTTCACACCGAGCTGATGGAGTCGGCTACTGAGCCCCTCAGAGAGGTGCTTAGGCAGGTGGAGGTCAGTCACAAGCGTGTTGCATTACCACGCCAACCAGCATATGGCTTAACCAACTATCTAGAAATGTTTTTTTTTTTAATTTGGTGGTTTGATATATTTGAGATATAATAAAAAATGTAGTTATTGGGCTGAATAGCTCCCACTTGATCTAAAAAAAACCCAAACCTCTAAAGTCTAATCATAATCATTTGGTGCACCTCTAAAATACACATATAAACTAATTGCATAGAAATTGTAATAAAAATCTGTAAAAGCTCAAAATGCTGTGGGAAAATTCTCATCACAATGACCCAAAACTGTGTGACAACCCAAATCCCTTCTTTTTATTCAACCAACAGCCCAAAGACTCTTCATTTACTATTAAAAGTGACAAAGAAAAGCAGCAAATACCCATTTTAAAGAACCAGCAAATGACAGCAATATTCTATCGATTTTACAAAATTGTTGGCAACTAATATTCTTTTTATTGACAAACTAATTTATCACCTAATAGAGTAATCATATACAATCATCATCAAAAAAAAAGTCAACATTTGGAAAACAGATTGCACCAAACCAGATCTGGAACCCACGATAAAGGCTGGAAGTAACTAATTTTCAAATCTTTTTAAATTTGTTTATTTAGCTCGATAAAAGAGACTACACAAATGTTTTGAATAAGATCGAGTGGCCAGTTTTTTAACGTGACCTTCAGTGGCCGGAAACCTGCCGAGCAGACAACACACTTCCGGTTCTGAGCCGATCAGTTCGACGCATCTCAGTCCTACACTCCATACCTGCTGACAGAGAGGTTGCAGTACGGCAGCTCAGACAGAAGAGGGCAGAAACATGTCAACACAGTGTCTAGCCAGCCTATTTAAAGAAGAAGTCCTGTCTATGCGCCCCGCCTGATACGCACCGTTGGCACGTAAAAAAGTGCCAGCCGCTTACACACATTATCACGTCAGTAGTGTGGAAGTTGTTCACTGTGAGTGGGGACTTTTAACTCCCCGCTAACTGCTATTTCAACCACATCCAACTAACATTCAACTAACTTTTGCTCTATTAGACGTAATGGGTATCACCTGCTCTCTCAAAGGAGCCGCGCTGCTCTTACAACACAGCCTGAACTGAATTCATTTTAAACATTTTGAGTAAAACTTCAATGAATTGAAGTGATTAAAGTGTTTCAAGGCTTTTCGTCTTTAATCTTACACAGCTTCCAAAATTAGGACTGATTTGGAAGTTTGTAACCTGTGGACTTATTTTATTTTGAGACGAGTAAGAAAAAAAAAAAAAAAAAGGTCGATGTCCTGTTACCTGGTAAACATATTTGAAAATGATGTAAGTAACCGACATTTGAAGTGTTTGATGTGTACAAATCTGCTGCAGCTGGTTTTGTTTGGTAAAGTAATTAAAGTTCATAAGGTTATTTATAGTTCTTTCCAGTCACAGAGCACTTTAAGAGTTTTGTATAAAAGTACGTTTTGTATTGTGGAAAAGTTAATTTTTTTGTCTGTATGTTGTTAATAAAGTTTTTAGCAATACAAAAATCACAAATGTCAAAAATTGGCATTAGCAAATCAGACTCCCAAAAGAAAAAAAAAGGTCATCAGAATCGGCTAAGAAAATTGAAAATTGTAACCGGTGCATCTCTATTTTCAATGCTTTTCTTTGTCACACGGTACATAAGCGAACAAAATGGTCTGACTGTCCAAAACCCATTTCTGCCTTTCGATGTGCTCACCAAATTCCTTCTATTCATTTTACACCTTTTGGGTGGCCATCACGTAATGCCCCCGTCTCCCCCCACTTCAGGTCCGCCGCCCTGAGATCAGCGTGTACTCCAACGTGGACGGGAAACGCTACATGAATGAGAGCCACGTGCGTAGGCAGCTGGTGAAGCAGCTGGTGTCGCCTGTGAAGTGGGAGCAAACTCTGCACGAGATCTACGAGAGGACGCAGGGCACCAAGTTCCCCCACACGTACGAGGTCGGCCCGGGCAAGCAGCTCGGCGCCACACTTCAGAAGTGCAACAGGAAGGCCTTTGTGACTTACGCGCACGTGGCCGTCTCCGCTTACGGAGACTGATGATGTAGAGACGTCATGGACGTTTGATTGACCCGCAGTCCGACCTGGTCTGCTCTTCTCTGCATTTTGTAAATATTTTAAAAAGGATTTTTTTTAAACAATGAGACGACAGAATGTTTTGAAGTTTATTTGCATTACATGAAAAAGCACTTTAACACCTGACACAGAAAGTCCAGCTCCCCTCATTTTATATTAAGCAGACCTACTTATCATTTGTAATAAAAAAAAAACAAACAAAAACAATTTGGCCTCTCAAACCAGCAAGAAAGTAATGTGGATACAAAAAGACTGCATGCCAGCAACAGTCCAGTCAAGGGACATTAATACAACTGTGAGCCAACATGTCACTGCTACAATATGCTGGCCAACACTGTAAAGCTGATGTTAAGCAATTTCCACCTATCCAGACAAATTAAAACAGCGTGGTTTTGTTTGTCAGCTGTTTCTGGGCACGTCATGTCAAACTCGGCGCCACTCATGAAAGTAGTATAAAAAGAAAAGTCAAAGTAAACAGCAGAATCAAATCAGAAGTATTTGTCAAACGTTTTTGGCTTTAAAGCCTACAGCCCTCCAGGCTTTAGGTTCCAGCCATAGTGCAGTGAAAATGTCACGGCAGCCACCAGTGCCACGGTCAGCAGCCCTCCTCTGGTCCAGCCAGGGCAGGGAACTGGGCTTACACTGGACACCTGGAAGTGAAGTTGAGCCATTATTTTACTTTGGGTTTTGAATCTCAACTGCTTCTAAGCTAAGATCTTTTTTAATTTTTTTTTGTAATCAAAGAATTTAATTAGGAAATGTGCTAAACAAAAAGAACAAAACACTAAATGCTCATCAATTCCTTGCACTGCACACCGGAAAGAGCCTCCTTTAGCCCCAGTTGCAGAACATTTAAGAACAGGGGCTAGCAAATTTAGAGATGTCTCTGTACAAAATTCCTACAACAAAAGAATAAGCTCGGAATTGCTCGCTAAGGGCTCAGCGTTGACTCTTCACTAACTGTGCCTCCCCAACACGGACTGATCATCAGTTTAGCAGCCATGTGCAGGCATGGGGATCCTGACAAACGGACCTTTTTTTCACAGCAGAAAGAGTGGGACAAACACAGATGTTAGCCATGATACACATGAAGGTTATATTTCACGCAATTCAAATAAAGTGCTGCTTTTGTGCAGGATGGCTCACCCGGTTTTGGCTCTGCCACAGTCAACTGAGCAGGGCCTTCCTTAATCTCACTTGCAGCCCCTGTGTTTACCTGCCATTTCATGTCAATACGGCTACCGTGGAAAGGTCTATTATGGATTCTTCCAAATGAATGATGTTCATGAAGACATGTTTGTACAGAAAACAAGGTGAATTATGGATACTGTGATCCCAGGTGGTATTATATTGTACATCCTTTGTCAACTTGAGAAGAGCAAATCCCTGACATCACAATGTAAAGTTGGAGTCTGTAGGGGGGGGGGGCAGCAGGAGAGACACTGGTCTGCACATTCAGCAAATAAATCCTGAAGGTAGAGGTTAGAATTTATTGGTGTATGTGCCAGGTGAGCATTTCTCATTGGACTGAACAGACGATGTTGTTGTATTCAGTATCTCGCTCCTTTAGGTCTATCATGCAGCGTTAGCATTAGCTTACACTAGCTAGCTAAGTGACATTGAGCATCAATAAAAATCTGCCACCATGATAAAGTTCAAGTGTGGTAGGCGAGGCAACGGAGTTCAAAGACAATTCTGGTATTTTTCAACCTAAGCCCTATATCCCAAACTTTGGGATAACATATATATTTGAAAATTATTCCAGTATGTAATTCAGTCTCTGCACCGTTTGGCCTAACAAGGCTTTTATTTTAAGCTGAAGTAATTTTCAAAAAAGATGCATCTTTTCTTAGACCCCTCGGAATTCAGGATGGGGCTTAGGTTAAAAAACACTGGCACGCTCCTTTAAGGCTGGGTGGAAGTGAACCAGAGGTCAGTGGAGACACTGATGTAGTTACCCAGGTGTTGGCTTTGAGGATCCTCTTCCCAGGCGCAGTGCGCGCAATCCAGGCCTTCACGGCTGCAGAGAGACCCTGGAAGCCCCGCATCTGACCGTGACTATCCCTGGAAACCAATCAGACGCGGAGTTACAAACAGTTGGTCACATAACCAGTTCTTCTTCTGATTTTATACCTGGTCCTGCTCAGTGCAAAAAGATGCCTCAGCCGGTTGGGCTTTCTGCTGGCCCACTCCCTGTTCAGCTGGTCTCCGATCACAGCCAGCCGGCGCCCAAAGGCCCGCGCAGCCCTGTCGTTGACCCTGAAGGAGACACAGACGTCCTTAATCGACAGAAGCCTTTTTAATATATTGTTTGTGTCGGGTACAATTGATCCCGTTTGTCTGAGGAGGTGTCTGTCTGGCCGCACTGTACCTGAGGTTCATGCCAGACAGGGTGCCAGCGCCTACCTCACCAGGTCCAGCCTGGTGGGAGACCACAGGACTCGGCCGTCTGGTTTGCTCCACCATCCTGTCTTCTGAGATGAGAACCAGGATCACGGACATTATTCAAGTGCATACACATGACAAACAGCAGTGAAGACCTAACGCTCTATGCAGCTCAGACAATGGTTTGTGTGTTCTCCTGGCGTCACGCCTAACGTTCATAAACAGGCTGTGTAAACAATGGGCCATGTGACCAGGATAGGTGGCGGCGCGTTCACCTGGAGGAAACCCAGGTTGATAAAACAGGCTCTCCCAGGTTTGAACACATGACATCACCAGCAGATGAAGTCCAACAATGGTAGCAAAATTGCTTCCGTGTACTGAATCGAGGGTGCTCCTTCTGAGACCTTGTTGTGTTATGACGCAGGATGATGCACAGGAAAACTGCACATCTGCTGCACCTGTCTGGATTTATAGTTTGTTGTTTTCTCTTTTGCACCGACAAACCAGGTCTTTCCCTCTTACCTACACCTGTCCTCAGCCCAGTTCCTGGTGACTGTACTCATGTTCCCTAATGCAAATACTTAATTTCCATAAGTCAAATTAACCAAACTGCCCTTCTGTCTTAACCAGAGAGAAACACATCACTGACCCTAAAAAAAAAAAACTCTACTCGCAGGCTTTGCGTATTTGTTTGTTTACAAGCTGATAAAGGGTTTTCCCGGGTAATTAAATAGATTTATCTCCAAACTGATAATGGCATTTCACCATCAAAACAGGTTGTTTTTGACAATCTTGACAATAACAGAGGGTAGCCGTGAGTATCAAACACATACAGTCCTATAGCCCTTCACCATATTGCCATAACAAAAGAGATGAAGTCATCCTTCTCAACCAAAGCAAAGGTCGTTGTGAAGATCATCGCACATTACTCATAAAGCCAGCAGACGCTGGTCTAACCCGCACTCCATTTCAAAATCAACCAGTATTTTACACCACGTTGGAATCGTTGTCTATTACACGTAAATAGGTGTTCCCGTGCGGACAGTGGAGACAGGTGCGTGCTCAGTCAGAAAAAAAAAAAACCTAAAAGCTAAAGCTTACCTTTTTCGTGTGCAGATTAAAGTGGACGCCGCCCTGTAATGAACACAAAATCATTGTTACCATGTGTGAAACGTTTTAGTTGGGATTAATTAAAGACACGTTGATAAGGTGTACTCACAGCAGCGTCCTTTAATCTCGTCGCTCTCAGGTAACTGCCGCTAAGGTGCTTGGCCACGCCTTTACCTGCTGCGTGCGTGACCACCAGGGGGCGCGTCGGGAAAAAAACAGGAAGCGATTGGGTGTTGCTCAGTGGCTTTTCTTTCGCAAAGTCTCTTTTTTAATGAACGCATTATTTTTTGTTTGTTTCTGCCAGCAGCAATAACAAACCTCATAAAACCCCCTTTTGTCTCCCCAGGACGTAAGAATTCGTGGTTATATGACGTGCCACGAAAATATGGGATGCGGTATTAACACATTGGCAAGTCTGAATGGTATTAATACAAAATTTGAAATATGTGACAGTTTAATGTCTTGAGATTGATGTGTAAAGATCTTTTCATAATTCATAAGTTGCCGGATATCAAGGATAACAGGTCGATATAACGGAAAATGCAGTTTTGGATGTATTGCAGTTAACGCCAGTGTGTTTCATACGGTCCAACAATGACACCTGCTGGTCCGTCGCTGTAATTTCATCCTGCAGTGACATCAGCGCGTCCGCCGTTGCTAGGTTATCCTCTAAGCTCAGAACGACGTCTTTTGCCACGGTGTTTGAGCCAATTCTCATCCAAAAGTTTCCCTTAAACGTAAATAAGCCTCGCGGTGTTGCTGCCATTACTTTTCAGCAAGCCAGACGTTTATTGTGAAGCTTATTTTAACGCAGTGGGCGTTTCGTCACTGTGTCAAGCCCCGCGTCGCCTCGCTCGGTTAGTGTAGCTTAGCTCGTGAGCGGTAAAAGGGCTAGCAGAGCCCCGAGGCGGTGTTTGGTCGTCAGCCGGAGCCGTGGGTGATGCTGGCAAACTGTGGGTGGCCACGAGTGACCGCTGCGTGGTGAGACAGCATCACTGAGCGGCTCGTGTCCGCCCAGCCTCTGCGGCAGTCCGGGGGCGACTCAGCAGCCGGCTAGCTGATGCCGATGACTGGCTCTTTCCGTCCCGACATCCACCTGCAGGTGTGTGCACGGTAGCCACGCGGCTACACGTTGTTTTTCGCCCTGTCCCTTTGTTTTTTTGCTAGCTTTTGCATGTGTTTACCTGTTGTTCTGCGCTCTGCCCTAGTGGGAGGCACCATGGCCGGGAAGGTGAAGTGGGTGACCGATATTGAAAAATCGGTGCTCATCAACAACTTTGAGAAGAGGGAATGGGTTCCAGTGTCAGAGAACGAGGACTGGAATTTCTACTGGTAGGGCCTGCATCAAGCAGAGGAAGCTCACATTCTCTTTGTTTGAACTTATAATATTAAGCCCACGCAGAGGTACATTGGTCCCAGTGGCTCTCTGTCATACGTTTCACACAATTACAAGCACAGATTCATCAACCAAGAGATGTGACAATAAAGAAGAAGATGAGAAAGGTTAACAAAACTAGCAAATACCTGCCAGGGGAGACCAGAGGACATATTAAATTAGATTTTATGCTTTGGAAGGAGAGAGTGGTTTTATTATTCTCCCCCTGCCCGCATTGAGGCCTGTTTTCTTCCCCGTTGACCTCATATGATGAGTTAAGGACGCCTATTTTAAATGAAATGTTGTGGTGCACTAACAATGATAGATTGGAGTGGTAATTTAAATCTCGAAGTTGCCGACCTGTGTTTCAAAAACTAGAAAAAAAACAACAGGATGATTTCTTTGTTTAATATTACCCGTAATTTATGTTGCGGCTTTCTTCCTTTTCTCTGTTGTAAGTGATGGTGCCATGTAAGGTCATTTTGGGCGGGGCATATTATTATTGGGTGACATGATAATAAACACTTACCATCATCAATTCATCAATAATTCAATGTTTTACATGAGCTTTTAGATTTACTCAAATTGGATTTGTGTATCTTGAATGAATCAAATCAAACTTTCTGTAGACCTAGAGTGAAATCAGGATCAGTGGTGTCCCTCCAGCCAGTCACAGGATCAATATGTGGGGTCATTAGATAATTAAAAATTTTTTTTCAGATGCCTGTGTATTAACAATAGCTTAGAGTCATCTCAGCCCCACCCTCACAGAAAAATTAATTGACTGAATTGCATAATCTTTTACTGTATTTAAAACAGGGTAAATGTCGAGCTGAACATCTGAGTCAAAGGAAAAGCAACTGAAGTAATGAATATCCATAACAAATCCTGAACTGAACGTCCAAATCCAAGCTATGAAGTAAATAATCAAGCATATCAAGCTGTTATCTAGGTATCTTAGCATATATTTTTCATGCAAAACACGGATGTTAAAAAGAGTCGACTGACTAAAAATGTCAAGTAAATATTGTTTTTTTGGCGCTTGTCACCGTAACGCAGGTGTATTTGTTCCCACGTGCAGGATGAGCATCCAGACCATCAGGACTGTGTTCAGCGTGGACACCGGCTATCGTCTGTCAGATGAACAGATAGTTAACCACTTCCCCAACCACTACGAGCTGACCAGGAAGGACCTGATGATCAAGAATATCAAACGCTACCGCAAGGATCTGGAGAAGGAGGGCAGTCCGCTGGCGGAGAAGGACGAGAACGGGAAATACATTTATTTAGGTATCTGTCGGGGCCGCTGACAGGAGCGGGGACCGGAGACACCGGTGTCTTCCTCTAACGACACGCTCTTGCTGTTTGCTCCGTGCTTCATGCAGATTTTGTTCCCGTGACGTTCATGCTGCCATCTGATTATAATCTCTTTGTGGAGGAGTTCCGGAAGAACCCATCCAGTACCTGGATCATGAAGCCCTGCGGGAAGGCTCAGGGCAAAGGCATCTTCCTCATCAACAAACTGTCCCAGATCAAAAAGTGGTCCAGAGACAGCCGCACCTCCACGTGAGTTGAGAACACAGTCACCGGCAATCACTTCCTGTGAGGAGTTTACTCAAACGCACAGCTGTGTTGTCCAGTTCTGACTGATTTACACACACACACACACACACACACAGTGGAACAAGTGAAGTGATTGTTTTCCAGATAAATGCGTGAAACATAGTTTTGGTCAGAGGCTTGCGGTTTTGCTGATGATTGGACTTCTGGCTTTTTGCCTCCAGGTTTGTCGCGGCATCAAGTGGCAAAGAGGCCTACGTCATCTCCCTGTACATCGACAACCCTCTGCTGATTGGAGGGAAGAAGTTTGACCTGCGTCTCTATGTGCTGGTGACCACTTATCGGCCTCTGAAATGCTACATGTGAGTTCTGAATTTATATCAAACGTGGATGCATGCTGGATACAACCACAGTCCAGTTACAGTACTTTGTTTACTGTCAACCTATAATCGAGAACAGGGGTTTTGTTACAGCAGTAAGCTTTTCATTATTTTATGTTTAATAGAGGACACGAATATTGACAATAAGTGATTGCTCCGAACTGGTTTGATCCTCAGGTACAAGCTTGGCTTCTGCAGGTTCTGCACAGTTAAGTACACCCCCAGCACCAGTGAGCTGGACAACATGTTTGTTCACCTCACAAACGTGGCCATCCAGAAACATGGGGTAAGTCTGTGTCTTGTCCATTGACTTCCAAATAGAGATGAACACGTGAGCTCCCCAAAAGCGATGACAAAACGTGTTCATTAATCCGAGTGGTCGTTTAGATTACTGTTGTCAGTATAGGATATACCTGTAACGCTTCATACTGAGGTCCTTAGCTAATAGTTAATAATAAACTCATAATGTTAATTAGCATAAAGTAAACTATAGAAAGGTAAATAACATTTCAATTAGCACATTTTGCCTGTAAGACACTTTATAGCATTTGTTATACTCTTATTAACTGTTTATAGATCATCTATGAATATTCAAATGAAGTTCATTAACGTTAATAACTGTTAAATAGAAGTAACAAACACTTAAAGATGCTTAAAAGTTACTCATTAGACACTTGTTGACAGTTCCACCTCCTCAGCCAAGTCTATTCAATATGTATTTTGACTGTGTACTTTTCAGGATGACTATAACCACGTCCACGGAGGCAAATGGACGGTCAGTAACCTGCGTTTGTACCTGGAGAGCACCAGAGGGAAGGAGGTGACTAGCCGACTGTTTGACCAGATCCACTGGATCATGGTGCAGTCGCTGAAAGCCGTCGCTGTGAGTGGAGTTCACTCCAAAACCACATTTCAAAACATTTTGACAAATGTTACTGCATTGATCTGGGATTAAATAGAGCATATGAGATGTTCTGTTCCGAGCGACAAAATCGTCTCTCTTTTGAACAGTGCAGCATTCCTTCGATAGCTCAGTTGGTAGAGCGGAGGACTGTAGTGGGTCATGTAGATATCCTTAGGTCGCTGGTTCGACTCCGGCTCGAAGGACATTTTTTTTTGTCCATTTTTTTTTGAATGGTGCTTTGTCCTCTAACTCATTGTATTGTTCTAACCCCCGATATGTTTATATACGCAAAATTTCTTAATCCCATTTCAAATTTGAGGGATCTGAAATTCGGAATCCGCTGTTTATATGGACACTAAATCAAATTTTCTGATCATGACTTACGTTTACATGCACCAAGCTTTAATCAGAATAGCAGCATTTTGACATGCGCAGATTTGTCTAATTTCCCTAAAATAACTGCAGAAGAAGAAATTGTACTTCCGCCTGCGCTGTAAACACACGCTGATGTAGCTACACTTTCGCGCTTTTCCCTGCAATTTAAACTCTGCACTCTTAAAGAACTGACCTTCGCCAGGTTCAGAAAGCCCTACTTTTGTTTCTACTGTTCTCTGTGATAAAGCTACGGGCTCAGCAATACATAATGCTCCTGCGTTACAGGAGGAGAGAGCAAGGAGACATGAGCGGCATACATGCGCAGTGAGGGTAAATCTACCCCAAACAGAAAGTCTCATTCGGGATAAGTGTGTACACGGACGCGGTTCGGGATAAGGATCAGCATAAACCAACCATTTCGATCGGAATATAATTTCTTTCTGAATGAACCGAATTGTATTACAATCTTCCAGTTGACGTGTTTACATGGAGCATTTTCATCCTGATCAGCCCTTAATAAGAATATTTGTGTGTTTCCCTGCTTATGTGCTGTTTTATAGCTCAGTTGGTAGCGCAGAGAACTGTGGTGGAGGCACCTTAAGTCGCTGGTTCAAATTCGGCACGAAGGAGTAGTTTTTGAGTTATGGCCTTGCTGACATGTCATGTCCTGAAGGCTGCTTGCAGAGCAGTAGAGTCCACAGAGAGATAGATAAGAAGATTGTGCACCATTTGTGCAGTTACTAATTAACCAGCACTTTCCAAGTAGTAATAACATGTTTCTCTCTGGATATGTGACAGATAACTTTACAAAGGGAAGAAGTTTACATTCTTTATGAATATTGACTGGAATTCTGAATCTGTAACAATTACTACTTGATACAGAAAAGCAGTAAAACAGGATGGGAAGGAAATATAGATATTAAAGTGATGGAAGACATATTCTAAACATTTTTTTCCATATTTTTCCATAAAACCTGTAATTATTATTATTACTATTATTTTATTTTGCAAACATTTAATAAACACACCATAGCTTAGCTTATTTGCTCATTCACAATTCCTATATTCACTCATTTTAGCTCTGTTTTTGGGCTCCACCACCTTCTAAGAGAATTATGGAATCTTTATCTGCTGATTTCTCACTTAGGTTTACCAGATGATAATAGCTTCCGGCGGCAGCAGGGTAGTGTGCTCTTAGAGTGGTGCACAGAGATTAAAAGAGCTCATCTGTGGTAGCTTAAACTCACAAGGAAGCTCTTTAAAACCCACAGGAGCAGCAGATTCACATGAAAATTCTCCATAGGTTTGTCAACTGCATCATAACAATAGCTGATAACATTTTACAACAAAGGTACATTACTGAACATTAGTTAGTTCTGTAATATGCATTTACAAACAGTACATGAACGTGCCATGTAATCACCATCCCAGTCAATAGTTTCTAAACATATTATTAGGATTATTTAACACTTTAATTTCCATTAACTAACAGTTAAATAATGCAGAAGTGTTTGGGCAAGAGAGAGCTCCTTACCGATAACCATAACAAAGCATTTAGCAACCTGAATTAACCAGTTATTAATGTCTTTTTGATCCTTATTGTAAAATTTAAAATATGTATCCCTCAAATTACACTTAATAACATGGTTTTTAGGTATTGAATAATACATCTTAGTTAACATGATGATTAGTTGGCACTGTTGGTATTTAATTAACAATTAGTAAATGTTTGTTACTGCATCAACTAATGTTAATCACGTACCCTTATTGTAAAGTGTTACCCAATAGCTTAAAGTGCTAACACAACAATACAGAAATTCTCCATTAGAAGTCCTGACCTTGAAATTTAAGTCAAAGTAGTAGTATGCATCATCGTGTATGCATACATTATTAAAATACAGTATCAGCACATTAACTTAAATTTGCATTTTAATATTGAATCTTTTGACTATGTGTACTTTCTGTTTCAGTTAGGTTGCAATAATTCCGAAAGAAACAAAATTTACACAACCACTCACTGACCTTTCACAAATGCAATCACAAACACTTACTTTGTTCCTGTTATGATGCTGTTTTCATTGCTGGGCCCTAAGTAATTTAGCACTCAGAAACTTACAGCTGTTAAAGCACCAGAGTGTGTTGATATGTTCTCCTTTCTCTCTTCACCTTAATGCACACTTCCCCTTTTCGACTAAGTGATCCAACTCACTTCTCCTCTCAGGCCACAGCGCACAGATTGTGTACTAATCATTATGTCCTCAGCTGTGTTTTTACTCTGGTCATTAAATAACACGTTTCGCCACTGCATCATTTGGCTCTGGCATCACAAAAGTTCCCAGTGTATCACAATCAACCACAACGCAAGTGGGTTCCTGTTTCTGATTCAGCATCTGTCTTTTCTCTCTCCCAGCCTGTGATGAACAATGACAAGCACTGCTTTGAGTGTTATGGGTATGACATCATTATTGATGACAAGCTCAAGCCATGGCTTATCGAGGTGAGAAGTTCAGTAGTAGGAGTTATTATGTGCACGCACATCTGAAAACTCATATTAAAGGGTTTAATACACTGTAAATGAACCTCTGTTGTATGATACCTGCTGGCTTTGCCTTGTTCCTGAAGACACTTCTATATTTTGCCAAGCCCTAAGATACTTCATATGCTTACACAATGACTCATTTTCTTTCCAGTGTTAAGCAACTTTAAGTGCCCTGGAGGCTGATCTTTGTGTGTTAATGTTCGCACATGTTGCACATGTGCGAGCAAATGCTCTTTTTAAAGTAGGTTATACAGCCAGTTACTGGCTATTTCTTAGCAAGTGGTAAAGCTCAAAATATGAAGCTTTTGTTCTCATCTTGTCTTGTCTTTTATCATTCTAAATATTATGGTTATTATGAACCTGTTTTATTTTACTGGACTCCTTTTGTCAGTCGTCCAATCAGTTGCTGGGTTTCCAGGCTAGATCTGAGCTATTTCTATTAACTGACACTGATCTCATCTATTTTGGGTTTCATGAAGTTGGTTGTAGGACATGAACGGTCCACAGTGAGGTACTGAACGAACCTGTGACATAAACTTAGTCAGGGATTCTTTCCTTGTCCCTGTCAACCCCATGAACAGGTAAACAGGACACGACAAAAGCTCAGAAGTTCAGCACTTTCATCACACCAGAGGTCATAATGGAAGTTTTCCATTGTGTATCAAGGCTCCTTCTTTGGCCGTATGAATCTTCTGGACCACAGTAAAAGGAATTTCCTGCCTGATAAGAGCTTCTTTCTGGCGTGCTCTTGCCTGTTTGGATCTGTTGTGTCCGTCTCTTCAAATATATATCCATTTTTTTCTGTGCTCTGCTCAGGTCAATGCCTCTCCGTCGTTGACCTCCAGCACAGCCAATGACCGCATTCTGAAGTACAACCTCATCAACGACACTCTCAACATCGTCACGCCAAACGGGGAAATCCCAGACTGCCGCTGGAGTCGTAGCCCTCCCCGAGAGGCCCTGGGCAACTATCAAGTCCTGTGAGTGCTGTAAAAAAATCCCAGTCATGCAATATTATTTAGTTCTTTTGCCGATTCATTTTATAACTCATTTGGTAGAGTGGTGGACTGTAGTGGCACTGCCTCACTCATCCTCTGATCACTGGTCCAAATCTGGTTCAAAGGTCTGGTTAAAAACTCTTAACATATTCTAAAGCTGCAGTTTGAAACTTTGAACATCTTAAAGCCCACCTGAAATGAAAAACTGTAATTTTATCCCATTTAGATCACCTCCTCGACTGTCACCTATTGAATGATATATGCAAAAAAAGAGACAAAAAACACATTACTTTCTATTTTCATATTAAAATCCAATATCATTTTCCTCCAGTAAAATCACGTGTCACGTGAAATTACATCACCATTTAAGAGTCAATTTCAACTGGCATCGGGTTGTCAGTCAATCTTCAGCGTTTAGTGGAGCTACGACCGTTGCTGTAGTAACCAGCTATCCAGATTCATCCTAACGTGATGCCCCGGCTTCTATCTTGTGATTGATTTGTTCCAGTTTCAGTAGGAAATACGTCACGACACGGCAGTTAAATACCAACATCCGTTTCAGGTGGACTTAAAAATATGTTCAGCTCATGAAAACATTTCCTCAAATTATTTGACTCCCATCACGTCGACATGAGTATCTGTAGACAGTCATCAGTATATGAAGTACTGGTACTGTCCAGTTACTGAAGCTTTGAGACCGCCCTTTCCTGGGACTATGATAGCCTCCCTTCGATAGCTCAGTTGGTAGAGCGGAGGACTGTAGTGGAGCAACCATATGATGTGGCTAAAGCAGGAATCCTTAGGTCGCTGGTTCAAATCCGGCTCGAAGGAGTGCTTTTTTAATCACTTCATTATACTCTGTGCACCTGGCTATCACGTTGGCATGTTGTGTGCCACTCTAAGAATGTTGATCTTTAATATTAATAACTAACATGTATTTTTTGTGACGTTTTTGCAGCAGAGGTTCATTTTGTTTACTATCAAATTAAAGATCTCACTCTTCTAGTTGTGGGAGGACAGCTTATATTGTCCTCCACATAGGATCACAATATATTGTAAAATATTGAATTGTTGTCCCTGTATCTTTACAGGTATGTTTAAATCTGTGTGAAACAGGTTAAACTAATTGTCGAGCCAAAGTCTTGCTCAAGGAGACTCATTCACCAAACATTCCTCCAGATGCAAAAATTGATGCTAGCCTGCTCTACTCTATCGCACTATTTTATCACATTTTTAGATGTATGAGTCTGTAATCAAGGTAAATCTGGATGTAGGGGGACTTTTATGACATATTGTAGATGTTTAGAAAAATATAATAATAATATAGTGCTGTGGGGGTGCCATGGGTGTCCTTATGTCGCTGGTTCAAATCTGGATCGAAGGAATACAACTTATCAACGATACAGTTTTGCATTTTTTTGGACAAAAAAAAAAAAATTCAAGATGATGGAGTTGTAGGAAAAGCCGGAAATAGTAAGAAAAAGCTTTGATTAGTGAAATCTGTTGTGCGGACATTTAGAATTGCTGCTATCAATAGTTGATAGTGGGACATAGACATTAGACTCAAGGCTCCGAAATAAGCAGATGTTATTTTAGTACATTATTTAACAAAAACAACAACAACAAAAAAACATACGTGCAACGATTGCTCACAGCAATCCTTGAAAATCCATTTAAATCATTCAATGGGTCATTGATGACTGTGGTAACATAGATTTTCACTTCAGATTCTAAATGTGTCTAATTACAATGTTTGTTTTTTATTTTGTAAGTTAGTTAATGAAGAAAATAGTTTGTCATGCTCCTGAAAAAAAGAAGATTTAGAGTGTTATGACCTCTAGTAATCAGGCTGGCAAATAGGCAGAACATAAAGAATCAGTTGCGTGTTCGTAATTTATTGGTGAAACATAATAAACTCCAAAAACAAACAACAGGAAGATATAGCCACCCTGACCCTCCTCTACCCTACTGTTAACAAAACAACCATTAACTAAGCCTAAATCAGAAGATAAAACTCTGGAAACACGACAACCAGGACCATCGGAAATTAAGGGCAAAACACAAGCAAAAGCAGGAGTCCAGCAGTGGGACACCTGTGGGAAGAGGGGGTCCCTAGACACAATGGCCAGCAGTGGGGTGTAAGCTTTGTGCGAAATCACTCCTCATAGTGCACTATATAGAGTGTTCACCATTTTTTAAAGGTGTCGGAATGTATAGTGTAAAAACATTAACCCCTGTATAGTGCACTCAAAGAATCCCACAGTGGATTGTGAAAAGTAGTGAAAAACGATGGCCACTAACCCAGCACGTAATAGCAGATAGGCTAGAGGAGAGAGATTGGAGCAATAATAAATCTTATTATTCTACTTGTAAAGTTCCATCTTCATAAATGTAAATGAAACCAGCACCAGTTTAAACAGCAAATAAAGCTGTTCTTTGATACACAGAAAGGACTTGAGAACTTCATCAGGACTATTTAGCAATGATGTAGGTATATTTTGTAACTTCATCATGTTATAAGAAATCAAAGTACCTCTCATAACACTCACATCTAATAAGGACTAACTGGTTAATGTACTACTTGTGGTTTTCCAAAGTTATGACGTTTGAGTGGTACGACTAGTACTGCACTACTACAACTTCCTCCAGGCCTTCGATAGCTCAGTTGGTAGAGCGGAGGACTGTAGAGGGGTTGCCAGACATCCTTAGGTCGCTGGTTCAAATCCGGCTCGGAGGAGTGCCTTTTCTTTTCTTTTTTTTAAAAACATTAGTCAACCTTAATCCAATGATTAGTGAGTAAAAACTGAATGTTGGTAATGTGCGTCTCAGTTAAAGTGAAAGCAGTGTCTTATGGCAAAGGTCCTCAACACGCTGTGAAAAGAAGTGACTCACTAGCTACCCACAGCTCACTCTCACACACTAAGAGCTTGTTTGACTAATCCGCGCCCCGTTCGGATCACAATGCTGATGGTAATGTGTGCTTTAGCTCCTTGTTGACATAGTAGGTTGATGTAAAAGAATCCGGGGCGGGCAGGGTAAATAACTCTGATACTCCTCGGTATCTATCTGAACTCTCTTTAGGTTTGTCAATTTTCTGTTCTATTAATGGCATTCCATTTTTAGAGGTAGTTGGTAGAGTGGAGGACTGTAAAAAATTACCCAATAAGGTGATAAATGTGGGAATTCTTAGGTCACCAGTTCAAGTCTGGCTGGAAAGAGAATTTTAGTCACTAAATTATACATAACAAAACTCAGCCCACCTGGCTATCACAATTTTTTGTGACACTGGACGGATATAAAATTTTAGTTAATAATTTACTTATTTATTTATGAATTTGTGAGGTCTTTGCAGCAGAGGTTCATTTTATGTACTGTCAAATTAAAGATCCCACTCTTTTGGTTGCATAAAAGAATGATTTTATTCACATAGCATGTT
>KV751334.1:18480375-18495100 GCA_001698575.1 Mola mola
ATGTTATACACAAAATGACAGAAAATATTTTCTTTATATATTTTATTCTTTATATTTTATTGTCTTCTGAACACTATCACGATGTATTGCAAAATTGTTGTCCCTGTATCTTGACAGGTATGTTCAAATCAGTGTGAAACAGAGGTTAAACTAATTGTCGGGCCAAAGTCTTGCTAAAGGAGATTCCCATTCACCGAGTATTCCTCACGGCCTCCATTTTTATGCTGTCAAGATGCCAAAATCAGTGCTAGCCTACTCCATTCTATCTTCAAATTCAAGATAAATTTGGATGTAGGTGACTTTTATGATGATATGTTGTGGGTGTTTAGAAAAGTACTGTGGTTGATTCAGAATTAACTGCGGTTTAAGCGGTCTCCATTTATGCTGGTAGTGCTGTTGGGGTGTAACGTAATGGTAGGCTAGTACTGCTCACATTTTGCTACACTGCACTGCACTGCACACCAGGCTTAGTTGAGGCTGATGGTGACATAATCAATTTTGCATAATATTGGACAACATTTTTTTGATCAGATGACAGAGCTGGATGTGTCTACCAAATACTGTGCCAATCTATCACATAGAAGGATTATATAAATATATCATCACCACAAGTGAAACTCTTTGGGTGGCGCTGTTGGAAATAAGGAGCCAGGGGTCCAAATTCTTGTGAGAATATACAGTAGACTGTAGACAAAGCTATACGATGCAACAGCACTGGCCATTCACGGAACGTCGGAAATACTATGAATCACTTTTTCACATCTAAATGCACTCAAAATACAAGTGTCTGGTAATATGGAGTAGATACCAGATGAGATTTTTTTGACTCAGTAACTGTAAAAATGCTGTATTAAAGGAACCTTTCTGCTTCCTAGCCTTGTGGAACTAAACAATTGCAGCAACCAAAATTTTTTATGGAGTAATTTCGAAAAAAAAGCAATATTTGGAACATTTTTGGACACAAAGTTAAGGACATAGAGTTTAGGTTGGAAAACACTAGAATTCTCCTTTAAGTGTTAACTTCCATGGCAATCCATCTAATAGTTGCCCATATGACCTATTAAAACCTCTGGCGCAAAATGAAAACTCAAGGCATAACCAAAGTGAAAACCATCCTCTGAGGACCATGACTTTGTGTATAAAATTCCATTATCTCCTGTTTCAAAATACCTCAGTTTGCTCTGTACTTTCTACAGAGACATGCTGCTGAAATGGCTAATCTCTACAGATAATCAAAGGAATTTACTCATGGCACTTAAAAAAAAAAAGAAGGAATTCCTTCGAGCCGGATTTGAACCAGCGACCTAAGGATGCCTGGGTGTTTCTCTACAGTCCTCCGCTCTACCAACTGAGCTATCGAAGGGACATGTAGCTATTTTGCTGTACAATATCAAATGATTCCCTCTGTATGTCACCAGGTATGACGAGGAGCAGGCTCAGAGCGAGCACACCGACCTGCGTGACCTGCGGAGCCGCTCGGGTCAGTCTCTGGGGTCAAAGGGCACCAAGGGGGGTGCAGGCGTTCGACCTGTCACTGCAAGCTGGAAGTGATGTGATATCTCGTGGGACAAACAAAAAAAGAACCACCCAGACTGTTTTTTTTTAATGCCACCCACTCAATGAGGGACTGCACCCTGTCACAGGGGACGACAACTCTGCATGGAGGGAAATCAATAATCCAGACATATTTGGAGAGTTTAAAGGCTGGCGTGTGCGGCTGTTTGTATGAATGAGTGACTAAAAATGATGTTGGTCTAAAGGTTGAGCCCAGCCTCGCATATTATAACAGCAGGGACATCAGCTCCTACCCCCTTCCCAAGCTCCACATGAAGATCAAGGAAGCCCCCCCCCACTCCCCTATGGAAAATTCCACATGAAGAGCCCTCTTCTTGGACTGCAGTATACATCAGTGGAACTAAAATCAAACAGGAACAGGGAGGAACGTGAACTATGCATGATAACTGAGTCCTAATGCTTACACACAGGTGCTTTAAAGAAGTGACTGGTACTGACAAACGTTAGAGAGACAAGAGACAGATAACTTTAAAGGTATGAAGATATAATTTACTTTGAATTTAATCTACATGTGTCTGAATCCCAAATTACAATCTAATAAAGGTTTTTTAAAAGTGCATTATGAGTAAGTATATGCAGGGTGGTTTCATGCAGATAAATAATATTCAGTACTGAACCCTATTGCACTTTATTTCTTTATTTTTGCTTGAATAATACCGAGATATGTTGTATTATGAGTCGGGCCATCATGTCTGCTATACATCAGATATCATAAATGCTAATGTTTTGGGAATGTAGAGGCTTTTATTTGTTTATGTCCTGCCGGTGGGGCTATAGCTCTCACTTTTACAACCTTTCGGAAAGAATGTATCGCTTAAGGACTGATGAGGCTGATTTTAATTAAACGAGGGGTATTGTTCAATGTTCTGTCTTCTTTTGTTTTCCTGAGTGCTCTCACTCAAGGGAACGGAGGAATGGGAGGTGAGAGGGTTACTGTGAAAGCATTTCTGTAACCAAACTAATTTAATCATTCTCTTCAGCCCTGCTATCATAAATGAATACATTTGCTCTTCTATGAAATTAAATACTTGGTTCATGAGGTGAAATGTACTTTTAATAATCTTTCTTGCTTCATAAAATTTAAATAAGCTAATAGTTTTTTTTTCCTCGTCACTTTTCCGAGGTATAAGGCTTTAAATCCTTTGTTGCATCTAATCTGTCTGGACTTTAGATCAGTCGGAGGTCAATTCTTCAAAAGGATAACCACTTCAATGTCTTCATGTCTCTGCGTGGCGCCGTTACTTCACTACAACTACCTTGTCGCTTCCTTCTGCTGCTTGAATTACTTACTACACGCAGAACAGCAGCACATCAAGGTGTCCGAATTCCCCTAAAATTAAACTTATTCCTCCACAGTCATGGATGAGGATCAGTAACGAGGAAAACGTCTCAGGATATGACGTCAGAGGGCCGTGCCTCTCCATATTCTACATAAAGTGAACCACTTTAAATATAGCAAAGTCGTCGGAAGTCAATTTTTTTGGCCACTTTCATGACGCGGAACAGCTGTGGCGGTCCTGGTGTTGAAACAATGGCATACAAATTACCAAAAAGCCAATTAAGTCGTCAAGAATGAGTTGTTATTGTATTTAGGTAAGTAGTTTTCATTTTGTTTGCAAATACGCTTAGATATATAAAAGCTATTTTGTATATGCACTTTGCAAAGTTAGATACCCAACGTATGATACATGCAACAACCAAACACTTGATTGAAAAGTACACTGCATAGTCCGTGAGCACTATACGTCATGGATTATTCTCACTGTCGCATTCATTTGTAGCTTAATGAACGAAACGAAACGAATAAGGTTATAAAAATGTAATTATTCAGATAAAGGCCAAAGATGTCTTCAACGACAGTCTATGTACTTACTAACCGTGCACCCTTCGCAGCACACGAACCGTGTTATTGCTGCTGCTCTTATTTGGAAAGTTGTGAGCGGATGTGGCGTGCCGCACTGCGGCTAACTGACGGGCCGTGTCAGTCAGTCACTCACTCGCTCACTCAGTCGATGGTGCAGTTGCAGGGCAGAAGAAAACAGGCAAAACGTTTAGGAAATTGGCACCAACAGCAGAATAAACTCCTCGGCTAACCGTACACAGTCAGGGGGAACCAACCCGCGCCAGGTAAGTTTAAACCCGGACTTTACAGTGTGAGTTTTAACTTTTTCGTAAAGGGCTAATTCGCTAACATTAGAGCTACTTAAGGGGCTAACATCTGAGTTGAGTGACCCCCCCCCCGATCCGAAAAAGTGGCTTTAATAAGTGCTCGAATGATTTAATCGATTAAAAGTTACAATAAAAGCAGTTTTGAATGATCATATGTGTAATACGCTATCAAACAAAGGTCAAAACAGACTGTGTCCCCAACACGGATGCAGTAACTTGGGTGTTTCATGGGTATCAAAAGTCCAAAAAATGTATGCTAAGCTTGCACAGTTAGGTCGTTTTCTTTCTTTCCTTTTGCTTTCTTTTTACTAAACGCTGCTGCCGCTAATGAAGCTTTTGTTTGTTCTTATGAGCAAACTCAATTCGTGTAGCTGCCCCAAGGCGTTTCGGCACAGCTACTTGATTCTCGCCAAGTTAGTGGAATGAAAAGGGCGAGGCGGGTTTCGCAAGTGAAGATAACCTCCTGGTCCATGTCAGATCATCCCGCGTTCACGCTCTCTACACGCCATGATCGTGTCATGTCTCTACGGGGAGAGACGACCCAGCTCCTGCCGTCTACCTGGTCTCATTCCGATCCCAGACCAGCCGGTTTGAGCAGTGCCAGCTGGCTGCCAAGTTCAGCTCGGACTCTTGTACTGTACATTTAAACCTATTTTGCATGTGTAGAGAAGGACGTGGTGGGGTTTTCCTCGCAGTTAATGCGTCGCTGGGTGCAATGCGTCGAGTATTTACAGTGAAATCCTGTTCGCCAAGAATAAATTAATCATGTGAAACGGAACCTTCTGAACACGACAAACAGCGCTAGTCATATTTTCATGAATCAGTGGGAGGTATCAGTCATCGCTGTCATGCAGCTTGTCTATTTTGACGTGCCTAGTGATAATATATCTGTTGTGGGGTTTGTTGTCAGGGTAAAACAGTAGTGAAAGCTCTCGGAAGAGGTTGCCGCTTCTCTTTTTTTTTTTTTTTTTAAATTTGTGATTGCTAATTGCTCTGTCACTAAACTGAGTTTATTTTAGAATAGGTATTCCAGCTTATTCTGAGGCCACAGCTCTTCATTTAGAGGGATCTTTTCCTGGAGCACTTACAGGGACATGATCTACTGCCCCGAATGTTAAAGTTCTAATAGGCTCTCTAAAAAACTACAAAGGCTGTTTATACACTCACTAAGTAAATTCTGACACCCCCAAATAGATAACTGTTTCACCACAGCTGAGGTATTTAGTCTGCTTCCCACTGTGTGATATCTATATATGTAAATCTAATAATAGATTTATTAATTTTCCTACGGGGATTAATAAAGTCATCTCTATCTCTATCTATCTCTAAGAGCTGTTTTTCCTCAGTCTTCAGTGATGATAAACTGCCAGAAAGACAAGTAAGACAAAATCAAGCCAGTCTGGGCTTTGTTCTTTTGTTTTGTCATATTCTTTTGAACAAATATGAGTAAATTTATCAAGGATCTTAAAGACAAAAACAGACGTTAACAGACAGAAAATTCACTAGCAGGAGTTTTGATAATTGTAACAATATTATAGGATAATTATAACAGGCATTTCTCTGACACTTTATAGACTAAACTATGAAAATTTTACCTGATAACCTATGTTAAAATTGCTGTTGTGGCTGATAGTTGATATGCACCTGTGTCAGTAAAATTTCTATAAAATATGTTTCTATGATAATTAACGTGTATAAAAACATGCAAGCAATGACATGGTTAAAAAATGCCCAGACAGCGGACGTGGCCTCCTTCAAATGTTATGTATGCATTACATCTGCCCAACAACAAACACATCCTCACACACTTGTTCTGTCTCATTTTGCTTATCAGACCAATACAGATATGACTGTTGATAGACTGTGCATCCATAGTCTACACCATTAATCATGACAGTAATCAGTAAATGAACTGATCATGTGAGTAGGTGTTGATAACAGCCCTTCTTCATGGGTCTGTAACGCCACTTCAGAAAGTTTCATCTGCTGAAGTCAGGTTTTAGGTTGCTCTGTCATCCCTGTGTTTGTATAAGCATTTGCTAATTTTTGCAGAGCAGATTGTGTTCCTGGCTCTTTCCTGAAAAGTCTGCCTCTTTAAATGCATCACATGAGACACCGCTCTGCGTGCAGGACCGGGAGCTTCTACGGGAAAAAGTGCCTGCCGGTTACGTCAGGATCTCCCCTTCCCTGCCATGTCATAACAAGTTTCCCTCCATTATGTTCCCGGTGTGTCCACTGGAAAATACCTGAATGTGAGGAACAAATGCCATTGTTTCTCCTTGACCATGGAGCATGGGGAGTGTTGAACAGGCGGACCAGGCAGTTATATTGAGTCTACAGTTGACCTGTTGTTGTCGGACTGACAGTTTCATTGTCCGGTGTTTTGGAGCCTTCTGACCACAGTTTGAATCTCTGTCAGTGATCTATATAAAAGGCTGGAAAGGTGGGAATGAGTAATTGAGAGATTCCACTTTCTGGACACTGTATTCCTATGAGATCAGCAGTTCTGTGCAGCTGTTGAGCTCACGCGAGGAAGGAGGGCAGAGGTGATTGACTGACGGGGAAATAAAATCAAGGTCATAACCCATGAATGCTATGGAAACTTCTGACCTTCGAGCTAGTGTGCAAATGTGAAACAAGAGAGTTAAAGAAGCAAAGGAATGATTTTTTTTTTCTCTCCTAGCCCAGGCAGGATTTAGCAACGTCCTGCTGTGAAACTGCAATATTTGAAGGGATAGATCAGCTCAGCTGCACTCCCTGCCTGTGAGACATTGCAGGCGGTTTATGCAACAAAGGAAGGAAATGGAAACGGACAAAAAAACATCATGCATCCGGTCAAATAAGCATTTTTCTTGTGATTTAGACATTGAGGCACTGCATAGTATAGCATAAACCTTCTTATTGTGTAATCACATGATCTTCCTCCGAACACCATGATTAATATTTACAGTCAGGATTTATGTGAGTTTTGTCGAGTGTCAAGTAATGGACTGTAGAGTATTAAGGATTTTCACTATTGATTGTTTACTTGATAAATATTTGAATACTTGAAAAAAATACTTGAAAATTAGCTTTATACGATGGCTAAAGCATAGACCTTTGCTTTAGTGCAGCAACAGGTAATTGAGCAATTAATTAATTGATGTCTTGGAGCGTTTAGTAGGAAGCAACTGGACTTCTTATCTTGTTTGAAGACGTTTCGCCTCTCATCCGAAAGGCTTCCTCAGTTCTGGGACAACAGCTCCTATGTTGCCTATGTTATCTTTCAGTTCATCAGAACTGAAGAAGCGTTTCGCATGAGATGCGAAATGTCTTCAAACAAGATAAGATGTCCAGTTGCTTCCTACTAAACACTCCAATATTAAGATGACCTGGATGACTGAGAACCTTCACGGACTTAATTAATTGATGGAACATTAACATACAGCTATTTAAAGAATTGATAAAGATTAAAAAATGTGAGCCATTCTCTGGTTGCAGCATCTCTAATATGAAAATTTACAGATTTTTTTTATGTGCTCTTTGTTAGACAAAAAAAAAATTAGATATTTGAAGATATAAGATGAAAACATGGGATTGGCAGGGAATTTCTCACTTGAGAAAAAAATCTGCAAATGAGTTGATACTGAGACTAATAGTCAAAGGAACTTGAACAAAGATTACTTGGCATTGTCTTTTATATAAAACCTGTACATAGTCCTTGTTCTTGTTTACATGATATTGACATTCATACCCACATGGCTTGGAGGGGTCAGTCTCCAGCCAACAGGATAACTCCATTTAATGCACACATTCTCCCTGTGACATTAATCTGCTGATGTCCTTCTCTGTGTCCTATGTTTATAAGCACCTCTCAGCTTGGTTTCCTGGCACTGTGACAACATTTTTCACCTACTGATCTAAGCACACACAGTCTGGGCATAGGTATGCACGTGCCCAATAGTCATCTATAAGTTCATCTCTTTGGTCTCTGTTGATTCCTGCTCCATTCCTGAAACTGTTTCTGCATGAGAACTCCTTGAGCACTCTGCAGAGCATATCCAGAGGGGGAATAGGCAGTTTGCTGGTGGTTTGTGTGCAAGTGTATGCTTGTATAGGCTTGTTCTTCCAACGTTTTTCAACTTTGTCTTTTGCTTTTGTTTTTGTTTTTGTATTTTATTTGTCTTTGCATCTTCTTCATTTAGCTCCGTTTTCCTGTTCCTTGCACAAGTTGAGACAGTCGTTGACCACTCACTTGTCTGTTACTTAAATATGACTCAGGTCTTCTCATTTCCAGCGGCATAACACTGTAAGCTTTCATATGCTTTCATAAGACACATGGTCATCTCTTGCATTTGCTGTCTCAATCACTGTCCTCCCCAGCTTTCTCTTATAGCTTGCAGCCTGCTGCTACTCTCTGAGTTATTTGCCATAACGTCAACAATTTGGTATTTGTCAACCCTATTAAATTTGTGCCTTTGTTTAATAAGTTAAATGAGTGATAAAAGTGCCAGCATTGAAGAATAAATGTTTCATGCTGTGTGCAGCTAAATTCCAGCATGATCAATACATTTACATATCATACTTAAGTCCATATCATTGTGTTTGCTTGCACAACCAATAAGCCTGTTTTCAAAGTACCCAAATTCAACCATGTTTCTGCAGACTTGCTGAAATAATACATGCCCTTGCAGGAAAGACAGTTTCATGTGTTTGCTACTTGAAATTTAGATGTCAAAATCTATTAGGTTGTAATTTCTTATTCTCAGGTTTTTTAGTTGTTCCTAGCAGCACACAGTATTGGATTCTCTAGTGGTGTCCTCGAGAGCAACAGGTTGTTTGGATATCAGACCTGAGTCAACGGCATTGTTTACAGCAGGGGTCAAGCTGCGTTCAATTGTTCAGAGCGGTCCCCCATGTCCTATAGAACAAGGGTGTGCAGACGGTTGTTCCTGTTTGATGTTGATTACATCAGATCTTGGAAAACGCTTTTGTGATGAAGGAATTTACAGCATTGTTGTGGCTTAAGATCATTTGACTGTGGTAGTTTGTTTGTCATACACGTGCATCCTTGCAGTTTACTTGTAACTAATGATAGTAGAGCTTGATTAGAACTTGATTAGAAATCCTCTAGATCCATGGACTGCAAAACCTACAGTATAGCTTGATGAAGAACTGGGAGTTGCTGTACTTCAGTGTACAATAGAATAATTAAAAAAAGATAACAAAAATGTGTCTTTAAAAAAATTGTTTAAATATGTTTGATAGGCCTGCAACTATCTATTATTTTTGTAAATAATAATAAGTTAATTTATTTCAAAATGAACTGTTGAGTCTATAAAACGTCAAAAAGCTGTCAATAGCCACAAGGTCCTGCATTATTATCATTAATGACAACAAAAAGCAGTAAATCAATACAATTAAGAGGCTTGAAGCTTAAAATGTTTACCATTTTTGCTTTAAAAATGAAATCAATTATCAAAGTAATCGAGGAGTAATAGGTGATTAATTGATTAATTTTGGAAGTTATACTTAATGGTGGCATTACGTGTAGTCGATCCACGATATGATCAATTTTCTAAACATTTTGCTGTGCATATCTTCTAAAACCATGATAACAGTAGCAACTGAAGGTAAGAGGTAAAGTGACATTTGCCAGTCTAAGTCTTTACTTGACACACTAAACTTTTCATTTTTTTTATAACATTTAATGCTGTTGTGGTCATGCTGTTAGTGGAAGCTCAGCAGTATTTAATGCCAGAAGCCTTGTTACCATGTTTGGAGAAGATATTTGTGGCTCAGTTGTCCCGTGTATGCCCTTCAGTGTGCTGCAGCAGTGATTGGTGAATGATGAATATGGACAACTGGCAGTGAAATGCAGGGGCTGCAAGAGAACTACATAATATACAATATTTGTTGTATTTCTGTAAAATTAAACATGAGATTTTCTGTCAAAACAGTCATAGACCGCATCTGTTTGTCAGTGTATTTGGCCATTTGACTGACCCGATTGTAAACTACAAAAACGATTAAAGGTGGGATTGTTCCCCAGCTAGCAATGATCACAATACTACCCTCTGTCCGAGTCCTGCCCGGCAGGGAACGGGCCACTGACCATTGAATTGAGCAACATACACACACACACACACTCACTTAGCCCTCTTGCTGTCTCGCTCAACTGAAAGAGGCCTTGTGTGTTCACACTTGGCACTAAAATGCATCCTGTATGATCCTTTCTAAAGTTGAAGGATCCAAATTAGAGATGGGCATTTTGACAGACGTAATTAACGTTGAATGAGTCTAAATGAAAATCAAAGTGAATGACAGAGAGTTTTGTGTCTTCACTTGACACTTTCTTGTCATATTAACTTATTATTGCTTATCGTTTATTAATAATTATTACTTATTATTGCAAAGGTTTGGAATAATGAGTAACGAAACATAGAAAATGGATGGATTGATAGTAGACTTTATCATTAAATGTAGTCATAATTTTGCAATAAACATTAAGGGATCTGTTTTGTGTTAATGTTTAAAATAATAAACCTTCTGTTATATTGTTATCAATTTTTTTTCATGTCACAAATCCACATATGCCTCCCTCAATAGATAATGGGCTATTTTAGTTTTTCATACTTATTTTATCAATCATCGTCGCTTAAGCATAGCGTCAATTATTTAATCTGTGTAATTTTTAATGACATTTGATTTAGATATCAGTCACTAATCATTTACCAATCACAGACAGATAGATAGATAGATAGATAAATAGAGATGAATTTATTAATTCCTGTAAGGATATTAATTAATCACGGTTGTTTTGGTTCTGTGTCATGTGGTTGTAGTGATCCTAAAGTTGCCGTTGAATGTAATCTGAAAAATAAACATTGATCTTTAGTGGTCATTTGAGGTGCATTGAAGCCAATTTTTGGTGCATGCCGTTGGTCTCAGCTGGACATCACAGTGGCTGGAGAGAGAGCAGATGCTCCAGACTGATGAAGAAGGAAGGAGAAGAGTGATAGTGTGTGCAAAGAGGAAGAGGATGAGGGAGAAGAAGAAAGAGAGACTGTGTTTAGAATAATAGACGGGGGTGGGGGGTGGGTGACCGAGGATTGGCTTTCATACTCGTCGGAAGGAAAGGACGATGCCCGCTGTGTGCTCTTTTTCTCGCTGTCTATCAGACTCACACACACACACAGTTTAACTTAGACTCAGTGTGCTGCCAGCAAGTACTGTGGTTTCATTTTGTCAGGTGTTCAGCGTGATGAGGTTAAAGAAATAGATAAGGAACACACCTGCTTCCCTGTCTCTCTCAATCACTTCTCAGAACTATTTATTTTTGTGCTCATGGTGTTCACAATCATATCAGTGTCTGGTCCACACCTGTATTCTCTGAGCAGTGTGACTGTGGCTGAATGATGACATTAACTGGACACTGTTGTCCTTCAGCTGCTGGTTTCATAGTACAAGAAAAGAAGTGAAACTGTTGGTTATATTTTTCGGTGAAGGTATGCTCTCCACTAAGTGCCATTTAGTTTCATGCTGTATTTTAGGAGCTTCAACTCTAAATTTGAATAATACAAGTAAATCATATGCATTATTTATGTATGTGTGTGTGTATACTGTATTGTATACTGTCTGTACTATATATATATACATGCACAGACACACAGACACACACACACACACATATATATAGATAGACATAAATAGAATCCATAGGAATTAAAAGGAAGATTTGGAGGTTGCAAAGAGGACAGGAATATTGCATTTAACAACTACAATTTAAGCTAAAAGACATATTTTACATAATTACTTGAAAACAATGCAGTTGGATTGCAGGTGTAACATTTCTTTCTCATTACAAACTGATTCAGATGATTTCATAGTCAATCTACACACCACATTTTATGTAAAAAATTGTCAAATGCCTATTTACTTACTTTCTTTAAACTTTAAACTTTTACTTTCTTTTTTTTCTGTTTTAAAAGTCTTGACTTCACAGTCAGAAATGTTCAATAAACACATAAGCACAAAAGAGGAAAACTAAAACTTCATGCACAGTCAACACAAACAGCTTGCTGATAGCTATTAATGTAAATTTTGCCATTATTGGGTTAATGTATCTTTTTCTTTCCAATGTTAATATTAGGCCAACTATATATTATGCATCCCTCGATTTATTTTCTTCTTATCAATTTATAACAATTTATCTGGGGTTTTTTTTGCTGCAGTTCTAATTGGGAAAAAAAACTGCATAGCTTTAGTGTTGTTTTAAATTATTAATACACCCTCATCAATATTGTTGTTTTTTGTTTGAAAGATGTAACCAGCAAGTCATTAATATATCTATAAAATTCTCACTGTCAATCTACAGGTCTGGGCAAAACAAATCTGATCTGTAAACATTTCTAAGTATTCTATTATCATAGTGAATGAGGTAAGAGGTTGTACAATTAAATTCTCCCATTCTCACTTGGGTTTATGTATCATTCCAGGCCCGCCACACTGAGTGTAACTCAGGGCAGCAGCAATGTCAGGCTCCATGGATGGCTCCATGATTGACATTTCCAGTGACAGCTTTTGGGAGGTTGGAAGCACCCTTAAATCCATCACAATCTCTCCTTGCCATAAATAAGATCTGTTATAGGTGTTTGCAACTGTCCTTCAGTTTTTTTTTTCCGTCTGTGTTTCTGTTGCTGGTTCTTCTAGGTTGGTAACTATAAACGAACAGTGAAACGGGTAGACGATGGCAACCGACTCTGTAATGACCTTATGAGCTGTCTTCATGAACGGTCACGTATTGAAAAGGCCTATGCACAGCAGCTGACAGAATGGGGGAAGCGCTGGCGGCAACTCATAGAAAAAGGTTTGACTATATCCAACTCAGACTTTACATTTCATATGGCAGTTTTTTTTCTAGAGTATTTTTTTTATTTAGAACAACATCCACGCTAGAAAAAATGAGAACCTAAAATTACACTGATGCAAAAATACAAGCACATCCTGGAAAGATTTTCTCAGATGCTGACTGATAACTGTCTCTTCAGGCCCTCAGTATGGTACATTGGAGCGTGCGTGGTCTGCGCTGTGCACAGAGGCAGAGAAGGTGAGCGAGCTCCATATGGAAGTGAAAGCAGCACTGATGAGTGAAGACTATGAGAAGCTGAAGAACTGGCAGAGAGATGCCTACCACAAACAGATGATCGGCGGCTTCAAAGAAACAAAAGAGGCCGAAGATGGCTTCCGCAAGGCTCAGAAGCCCTGGGCCAAAAAACTCAAAGAGGTTTGGATTTCATACTTTTAGGACCACAGAGCCTAATAAGAGCTTATGATTTGTAGCACCTGTTGAATTTTATTTCTATGAAACAATCCCAAGCTATAAAAAGCTGAGCAGTTACTACATGCAAGCTATGTTTCAAGACTGTAGCCATAACTATCAGTTTTACCCCTCAGTTCACTTGGTTACATATTTCTGACTCACTTGTTGTTAAGGCTTGTCATGGAAGGATAAACACTAAGCAACAGGGCAGAAACACACTTGATCTGGAATAAAGAGCTTGTGGCAGTCATTATTCACAGTGTGAGATAGTGGCAGTCATTTATAGTGTCATTTAAGTGTTTGAAAACAAAACGCTTCAATGCAGACTGGCACCTCATAGTACAGCATCAGATAAATCTATTTCCTGCTGCTCCCATTTTAGCAGTCAAATTTTTTTCTGTCTGTGCATGTTTATTAGAGCATGTACATGCAAGTATTTTATGTTTAAGACTCCTTTCCGTGCTTTCCTGGTTGTGAGCAAGTGAAAGTCAAGCGATTTCACCGGGAGGTGGTGACATCTTGGTCTCGTTATTGGCAGAACAGTAAGGTCAATGGAGAGCTTCCTCAGGGGAGCTGAAGTTGGGTCACGAAAGCACTGGGGCATGTGCCTCTGATTGGGAGTGAGCTGTGGTGTCTGGTCGCTGTACGGTAAGACCGTAACAGATTGGTCAGTGCTTGGCTGGTGGCGGTCACTGTACTGCTGGTGCGTATGGGGCATTGGGCAGAACAGTTTTGTCACCATGGTGATTTATGGATTGACCAGACATACAGGGATGTGTAGTAAAGGGCAGAAAAGGATGAAATGAGGCTAATTAACTGGTTAAGAAAATGGGTTACTGACAGGGGTGATGTGGATGTTATGTCAATAATAGACACGTGGATGCTAAACTAGATACAGTTTTTTACTCCTAGTCCATCCGTAGTGGATTCAAATTGTGTTCTTTGCACTCACAGACAGGAGGACTTTCAGCTTGCTTGTCAAATTGTGAGGGAGGACAGGCTGCTAATCTTTATTTTTAAGAATGTTCTTTTTAAGACCAATAGTCTATTCATTAGAAACATGGCTGCCCTGGCCTTTACTTCAGATATGGAGGAGTTTGCTACCTTAGTACTTGTAGGAGTTTAAATATAAACAAAGCGACAGAGGAGTGGCTACTTCCTGTTATCATAAATTTGGCATCAGTGTTTCCTTGTTACCTCCCTCACATGAGTTGGTCCTTTTTCATTTATTCCTGCATTGGTATGTCTGGGATATCAAATATCCAAGCTTTTCTAAGGACACTGGGGATCCCAAACAGACGGATGACTCAAATGCAGTGAGGCTTTTATACGCAGAATTTAACATGTTATCAATCTCACTAACACTGGCAAAATAAATCAAAATGTTTAATCAAACAGACAATAGGGCAGCAACATGGGTGGATATTTTAGGAACACAAGACCTTATTGTTGTTGTTGGATCAAAATATGTAATATTGTTGTGCATTTCAAAAATTAGTATATCATGGTTTTTCATCAGTGATTTGAGAAAGTGAAACTTGATATATTCTAGACTCAGTTCTAATCTTCAGACTGTTCTAGACAACTACAATTCTTCAAGCATTTCACTATTAAAGTTTGATACTTATGGGCTCCAACCCAAAAAATAAAAATATCTCTATATATTTTACTGTAACTGAA
>KV751334.1:18495269-18505433 GCA_001698575.1 Mola mola
ATCAATGATAATCAAAATTAAAACAAAAAGGCTTGGAATATTTCCCTTTTATATACATACATATATCTATATAACTATACATGAAACTTTATCTTTTTATATTAAATTAGGAAAAATGAACTTTTACATGATATTCTACTTTAATGAGATGCACTAATACAATTCATAATATAATACTTTAAATGTGTAACTGGCCACTTTTCCAAAAAACAAAACTCATGCTTAACTCTAATACTCTTTAAAACCAGAACCATATATTTGCATATTTGATGTGTAAATAATTTATACTTGTATTACGCAAATGTTTTAGAACCAGTCCAGTAGCAACAGTAGCAAGTTGGAGCAAGTCAAATTGTCAAAGTAACTTCCACAGAAAATTCCCCATTATATCCTCTGTCAGACACCAGTGTTTGCTCCCCACACATACCTTTGCCACCACAACTGACTGTGTTTTATTTCATTGTTTGATTCAATAGATGGAGGCAATGAAGAAGTCTTACCACTCTGCCTGCAAAGAGGAGAAGCTGGCAGCCAGCAGGGAGGCGAACAGTAAACTAGAGAACAACAATCCTGAAACCCAAAAGAAGCTCCAGGAGAAGGTGGAGAAGTGTCAACAAGAGGTGCAAAAGGTAAGACTGTCTTTTGAAAAAACAACCAGATGGGGTCAAGGAAAGCTGTTTTCCTTGACTTATGAGGGTGTAATATGCAACAACCCCACTGAGGGTTCAATCTTTTAATCTTTAATTGTGCTTACAAGATGTAAATCCTTATTATAAGCAAACCTATTACAGGCCTTAGTTGGGCTACCTTATTAGTATTTCAGAACTGGCAATGCTAATCCTCTTTATTCTTTGGTAGCTGTAGAGTTTTGCACCAGCACATATGTATGCATCTGGATAATAATTTGTCCCAGTCTCTTTATACTGCCTGCATATACTGAAAAGGTGAAAGCTGTAATAGCCCTGTTAATTGATTCTGAATATGAGCTAAGATTTGAGTATTGTGTTAAATTTAGTCAACAAATATCTGCCATGATTTGCTTTTTTGTCTCTCAACCAGGGTGTATGTTTCTGAATGTTCTTAGGGGGCGTTATAGTTGAAACCAAGAATCTTTTGTTTTATGGTTGTTTAACATAAGTAAGAACTGCACCTACAGAATGACAAAAGTTCTTGTTGAGATATCAGTGATGTGTGACCTCCTCACACTTCTGCTATTCTTCAGACTAAAGAACGCTATGAGAAATCCCTCGAAGAACTCGATAAGCTGACCCCTCAGTATATGGAGAACATGGAACAGGTGTTTGAGCAGTGCCAGCAGTTTGAAGACAAACGCATCTGCTTCTTTAAAGAGCTGCTGCTGGAGGTTAAACAGCACTTGGATCTTTCAACAAATCACAGGTCAGACGCCATTTAACAACAGTGACAGTTTTGCAGTTTCAGCTGATGCAGATCTTTAAAGAGATGCTTACGATTTCAAGTATCATCTAGAAAATAATTTAATGTCTTCATAGATTTCAGACAATCTACCACACACTGGAAGACACTATTTCTGCTACTGATGCTGAAGAAGACCTGAAATGGTTCAGGACTAATCAAGGCCCTGGAATGCCAATGAACTGGCCCCAGTTTGAGGTACTGCCCCCATGATTTACACAAAAAACAAGTTTAAAGACGGAGGACAACCTTTTAGAGTGACCCCAGTGTACACGACAACGTTTTCGGGTGAAAACGCAAAACTTAAGTTGTGTTTTGCCTGTCCATCTACACGAAAACGGCGTTTGTGGTGCTTGAAACCGGAACAATACGGAAATGGGCTCCAGACTGTAAGGATTTCAAAACACCCCCCGTCTCCGTTTCCATGTAGACGAGGAAAACGCAACATTGTGAAAACGGGCATGCACACTAAGGTTGCGGTCAATTATTTTCACTCGCTTCCGTGTTTTTTTTTTAGTGCGCCGAGAAATGTGTCTGTCGCATGCGCGGGTTGTAGTACATCACACAATCACACCGCCAACTACTGGCCTGGCAAGTGTACTACATCGTTTCTGGTGTTTCCTGCGGTCTTGTGTGCATGGACATCATTTTCACAACTTTGCCGTCTGCACGTGGAACTATTTGAAATTGTCGACTGAAAATTAAGCAATGTTGTCATGTAAACCGTGTAGATCAAATAAAGATTTCCTGTCACAAAACCAACAGACACACGAGAGCTTATACTCGCTCACTTTATTTGAACACATGCACTCTGCAAGAGGTCCTGTATTATTTAATTAGGTCATTAGGAATGAAACGTGAGGACAGTGTAGACAACATCGGAAATAGATATAATGGTAGTGCTGAAAATGCTTTAATGCGCTAAAGGAAGAAAATGCTGCATGCTTGCAATAATACAATTTACAGCTCTTGCTCTTGCAGACATAGCCATGTCAGTGTGGCGTCTTCTTACACTTTGACACTCACTTCATTTTGTAAGGGTTTTTAAGAAAAGAAATAATCTCTTCTGTGTCAGCAAAACAAAAATAGTGCAACCTGTCAGACAATTCTAGTTGGGAAGACATCCCAAAAATCAATGCAGCATACTCACAAATTAATTATTATGCAAGCCACTCTCTCTTCAGTACTTGTTTTTGGAGCAATTCCCTAGAATAAATTGCTAGTATAAATGATTCCTGAATTCAGAAACTAACATTTGTGCAGCTTACTTGTATCCTCTCTAGGTTTAGGATTAGTCTGTGTTGCCAACATTAACCCTGCTTTACACCTGCTTCCCTTTCCCGTGTCTGACAGAATATGGACTGGTCTCATCCTCGCTCCTTTAAAAGAAGGTCCATTATAGTGAGTTCTGCATGGGAGGGCTGTTCTTTTCACAACAGCCATCGAGGGGGGAAGATACTTTTTATTTTCTAACAACACACTCACCCTTTAATGCTTCCATCTCTGTCTATGTGTGGTTGAGGTGGTTGTGCTTGTGCCTTCTCTTCAAATGTTGATTATTAATGAGACAAAGACAGCACAGCACTGTTCCTGCGTACTACCTTCATTCAAGTTTAGGACATATCCATAACTTCAGGAAGTTTAGGTTTTCCTGGATATCAGAATCCCTGGAATTATTAGTGCATACCATTATAACACAATTCTGACTGTTTGCTCTCTCTAACCTTTGAATTCTGAACTCAGCGGCCCCTCCACTCATTTTTCTGTCTGTGAACCCTGCTGTACATCACATGATGCCCAGCAAGGCCTTTCAGAGGTCATGGGCCTGACCAAAAGACTTGTTGATCTTTAGAAGTTTGAGAGGCTTGATAAATCAGAGGGGGTTCAATGAAGCTTAGAGTTCAACGAATCATTTATATGATAGAGGGACAGTACGACTGCTGTCTAATTTATTTGAGATGTCTGCCTTCAATGTCATGCTTTGATGGATGCTGAAAATTTCATTCAGTTAAGTGCTTACCAAAAATAAGTCATGGAAACCAGTCAAGTGTATTTTTCTAGTAAGGCTGGTTGGTATGGTTTTAAGATAATCTCTTTTTATTAAGCCATATCATGATACATAGATACATATTCCAATATTTTTATTGCTATTTATTTAGCATACATAGCGTCAGTACTATAACAGTGTTGTAGAGGATGACTATTGATCCTTTGACAAAAAATAACTCAATGAGATTTTTTTATAAATAATAATCAGTAATGTCGATTTAATGACTAAAATGGCTGACAGCAAATGATGGAACAGGTTGAACACTCTTATAAATTCAGAAAATCCATAATTTTCCTATATGGCAGCCTTTAAAACCTGTGAAAGACAACACTTTTGCCCTGTCATGATATAACAATATCCAAAATCTCAGAAAGTACACAGTTTTTTCTGTATGGTATACATTGTATATTACTACTTTAGTGCTATTACTATAATCCTTGATATATGGTATTGGGCTCTCTCTTTTTCTCAGCTCTGTCTGGTTAGCCTGTGGTGGAGGGGTGACTCCGTGGTCCTGTACTTCTTTGCCTCAGCTGATGAATATTGTACATATGTGTGTGTGTGTGTTGCTGTATCAGCTGCACAGTGCACTGTTTAAACATACATGAATGTACATTTTCCAAAAAATATATTCTTTCTCAGCGTGGGAGCTGTTTGACATGTTTTTGGACTGTGTTGAAGTGCGTGTATATTGCTGTGCACGTGCCTGCAACTCTCCCTATACTATCTGTGCAGGCGTGTTTTGAACCTCTCAGTTGGCCAAGTTTCAAATGGAAGCCCTCACTCTCTCCTCTGTCTGTGTGTGTCCTCCAGGATTGGTCCATAGACCTGAACAGAACCCTGAGCAGACGGGAAAAGAAGAAACCATCAGAGGGCATCACTCTGACAGGCATCAGTCAAACTGTGTCAGAACAGCCTGTTCAACCTGCCAAGAGCAGCAGCAGGTAGATACCTGATCGCTCCGATTTTTCTGTCTCAAACAAACCCCAAAAAAGCATCTTTTCTCATAAATTCTGTCTTATACAAATAAATAGTCTGTTCTCATCCAAACCCCTCATATCAGAGATAATTCACCACGGAGGGTGTCCCCCTCTTAAGGAATGCTCGTAATAGTAAAGGAAGCTCCTGGAATGACGTATGCGCCTGTTTCCATGGTTGCAGTAAACATTTTGTCACAGTTTGTTGGGAAAGAATTCATTGCTTTGAAAGTGGAGTTGGCTGGTACATAGCTGACAGAACGCCAAAAAAGCAATGTGGAAACATTACTCACACTGTGAGAACCTTCGCAGCATGATTAGTAGTACTGGAAAGTTCAGAGAAGGCTGGATTAGTGATGAATTGAACTCATGCACATATATTCAGCAAGATTATGATCAACAAAAACAAATCTTAAAAGAAGATGAAAGAAAACATGTAATTTTAAAGCCTATTTGTCTTCCTGTATATAGTAATTTATTTAGCCCCCTGATGAGGTAATGATGTATAAAATAATTTCCCTGTTCTGCCACTACATGTTTGATTGGCAGTTCTCAGTAGTATGATGTAGTCTCTCTAAGATGAGATAAAGAACGCACCGCAAAGAAATGTGACCTGTAGTGCTGTGGCAACAGCACTAAGGAGAACATAACAGAGTTTTGTGCAAACAGCAACAAACTGACTTGGATAAAAGCCTGTTATGTATCCATCATCACGGTGAAAAAGCACATCACACAGTCAGAGCACAGAGATATAAAGATGTGTGTATTGTTGAGTTTATTGCTAAAGTTGCTATGTTTGTTATTGTTTGGGATTTTAAGCAGTATTAGCTGGGATTATATAGTCCTGTGTCTGGCTAATCTTTTCAAATTACTTGTACTTGACTCATCATCCTTTTTGCCCCATAGTAACGAGATCCCTTTTATTTGAATATACAAACGCCTGCTGTTTCCCATTATCCAGACAGCAGCGTAAAGTGATGTGTTTGCACAAGTGACGAGAGCACGAGGGGAGTCAGCAAAGGGAATGTCAGGCACAGAAAGCATTTGACCTCTGAACTTGGAAAAGTTGACTGCACCTCCCCCAATCAGCCATAACCATTTAATGTTTTGTATCGTACATCTGTATTTGAATTTTGTGCGCATATAGGATTCAGATAGGGTAGATTAGAAATGATTTGTTAATTTTTGAAACCACCGAACATTGACGTAGGGTCACAAAAACATACTTCAACGTGAAGGTTGTTATAGTTATCTTGACTGAGGTTGCAGAAGTATTTTATCAGCATCAGCAAAACAGCCCTCATTTCTGTCAACTTTAGCTAGCCTGTTTTGCCCCCCACATTATCTATTGTCCGAAGCTTGACAAAATATTGTTCGACACAGTAAGACAGTAACAGATCTCTCCCGTTCTAGAGGGAGGTTTGTTTGTTGATTGAAGCCATCCAAAGTTACATTGTGCCAGACTCCCAATCGAGCAGTGTTTGTTGCAATAACTCGGGCTCAACTAATGGCAGAGCATGGCATGACTATGCAAACAAAGGCGTTTACCTTTCTCTGCTTAAGTGTGAGGGCTGACTGCTGGTCATGGTCCAGTCATTCCATAAACAGGGAGTCAAAACCCTGGGTTTCCTCTGACACGGATGAAGGCCTAATCCAAGTGCTGTTCCTTGATGTGGAAACAATGCTAGGAAGTAAACTGCCCTCGTGACTACTAAAGACTTATTTATTTATTCATTTATTTATTTATTTATCAATCAATCATATATCTACACAATGTGGAGCTGACAAGTAAGAGTTTCATATGCTGCACAGAAAGTGTTATCTCAATGCTTCTTCATATTTGTGTTAATTAAGATGGACAAGGCCTGTGGGATTTAGTGAAAAGCAAGTCAAAGAGTCAAATTTTTTCATGGTGGATATGTGTTTAGTTTATAATACACTTGTTTTGGTGACTGTTTTTCTGCCTTGTTGTTGTTACGTAAATTTAATATTACCTCGACAGACAATAATTACATGGGTGACTATCTCTTGAAACGAAGCCAAACTTCACTAAATCCCATCCACCTTAGTTCCTGTTGCTATATGGTGCTTCTAATGTCTAGTCATAGCCTTTAATGATTGCTTTAAGCCAGCTAGCAAACTACTTAAGCATGATTTTCAAACTTTCTATTTGGCCAACTTTGTTTTTAGGTGATTTGTTTTAAAATAAGAAACTCTTAAATGGGCACTGTAGAACCAGTTAGTGCTTAAGTTATGTGCTAAAACTGAACACTAGCTTTATGTATTACTGTTCAAGTTAGCTGAGGTTGCTTAAGAATAACTAATTAAAGCCTATACATTGGGGACATAGCTGCTAACATTACTATACTATGTGGATGAGCTGTCAGTGTAAAAATGCATAATAACATGGTTACAGCTAGTTAGCTAATTAAATTGCTCCTCACCCATGGGAATAATGGTGCTTGTGGTAGATTTTAAACTTGTTAGCTGTATAAATTCAGGCAGATGTTGTTTAACCATTTCCTTAATCTATTCTTGGTTTAAAAAAAAGTTTAAAAAAAAACCCATACTGAGTATTTACCTTTCAGAACAGATGCTTTCAGCATGACCATTGCGTGGCTTCTTCACAGTTTGAATTTCAAAGGTGTGTCGTTTGGTGTGTGTGTGTGTGCATGTCAACAACCCATCTCTTACTGTGCCCCATGTTGTCAGCCTGACTGTGCCCACTATAACAGCGCCAGTGGGCTCTAACCCGTTTGAGGATGACGAAGACGAGGAGGAAGAGGAAGAGATGGCCATGGAGCAGCAGACCACAGTCAACCACATCAGTGTGAATAAAGAGGAAATAAAAATGTTGGTGAACAGGAGCAAACTCTCTGCCAACCCACAGCCTTTTCTCTCTCTTTGTTTTAACAGGTCGCCTTTCTCATTCCTTTTTTCCTCCATTACTTTTCTCCCTTCTTTCTTGTAACCCCCTCTCTCCTTCCTCAGGTGGCAGGTTGTTTTGTTGCTCTGCATGGTCAGTGGAATGGCATTGCACACAAAGCCAGTGTGTATCTGTCCTTCGCTCCTAACAGTGCCGTGCCTTGCAGAACATTTAAGTTGTGCGCATGGAGGCGCATGTCTATCCTGTGGGATATAAAATATGTTCCTGTCTTACAGTCAAATCTAAATGTTGACATATGAACACATATAAATTGGTTATTATTGGTCAAATAAATATGTGAGTTCAATGTTTGAGCAAACCATCACACTGCATTTATGTTGCCATAAAATCAGCAAAAATGTTGCAGAAAAAACCTTGTGGATTTGCAAGGAAAGACACAGAGTAGATCTGACTGTAATTCCTGAATGTATTTGCCAGTGAGCCTTTTCTGTTTTTCAGCGTTTTTTCTTTGTCAGAGCAAAGTCCTGTCTGGTGTTTAGGTGGCTCCCTCTGTCGGCCATTCTGGTTAAAACTCCAATCATGCATTCAAATCAATGATTTTGTCTCGCTTTGTCTTCTGTTTGCTGAATTCTTCTCATGCCTTGTGATAAGTGGTCATGTTGTTTTGTTGCATTACCTTGCCTTAGCATCACGCACATTCTCACTTGATCTTTAAGTCTCACCAAAGCAAGTTTTTAAATGCTTGTCATACTGCCTGAATGAATTGCTTGCTTTGTAGCATTGATGCCATATGTTAGAATGTTTTCCACTTATTTTGAAGTGACCGGAGAACCATTCACAAAGCTGTCCCTGGATTCTTACATATTTTTGTGTTTTTACTATACATCATTTATTTTGTCCCTGCATTTTGCCATCAGTGCACAGTGCCTTGATATAAAAAATATTTTGTCTGTCCACCCAGTGCGAGCAGTATGGAGAAGACTCCAGACTGGTCTGATGAAGACACAAGTGGTAACCCTTTCACTACCAACGGTGATGGGAATCCATTTGAAGATGAGCCCGCGTCTCAAGTCGTATCTGTCCCTGTCAGGGCCCTCTATGATTATGAAGGACAGGAGCAGGATGAGCTGAGCTTCAAAGCAGGTGCATAATGAAGGGGCCATTTTTTTACTTACATTAAATCAAAGAGCTACTGCAAAGAGAAGGGGCATGTAATGTACAAAGACAAATTGTATGATTTATTTCCTTTAAAGGAACATTTCAGCCAACAATGAGAATACAGTCAATCGACTCACCCCACTGCCTATGAAAAGTTTAAAGCAAAACCTGCTGGATGATTCCAAAGCTGAGGATTTGTTTTAAAATGTAATAAAAATAAAAAAAAGAGACTGTTTGATGGTATCTCAGGGCTGCCAGGGATTTTATGGTTATGCAACATGATTCATCTTCCCATTTTAAAACATGTCCTCAGCATCCTATTGTTGTTTATGAAAATGCTGCAACACTGTTTTTTGGAGCAGCTCCAAAAAAAAGCATTATGGACTAAGAATCTTTTTTCTTTTTAGGGTGAACAGTTCCTTTAAGAAATAATAAAGAGAAGGAAAAAAAATATCATGGTTCTTTCACTAAGGATATGCACCAAAATTTCCTGCCAGGTGCATCATGGTCCTATACAGGCCTTTCCACTTGTATAAACAAAACATAAGCTAAATATAAATCTGGCAGGGGAAATGTTATCTAATGCTCTTACATATTATAAGAATTGAGTGAAAAAAAATTTAAGATTACTAAACAGCAATGTATTAGTATTCTGTCACATCCAAATCACTAAATCCAGCAGAAATATTCATCTGGTCCGCCTCCTTTCTCTAGGCGACGAGTTCACCAAAATTGGAGAAGAAGACGAACAGGGCTGGTGCAAAGGTCGGCTCAAGGATGGAAAAACAGGCCTCTATCCTGCTAATTATGTGGAGGACATCGAGTAAATGATCATCACCAAGAAATAAATGTGAAAACAAATGAAGAAAATGGTGTATTGTTAATTGGCAATGCAGGTTGGAAACAAGAATCATTTTTTTTAACCCTTTTCTTCTTCTTGTTGAAGATGTTTGCGGGAGAAGGACAGATACAAGAATTTGCAGATTTTTTTTTAAGTACCACTTAAGATTTTGATGCTTGCCACTGATTGACTGTCACAGAAACTAAGACTAGAAATGGAAATTTGCCACGTTTCCAGATGATTCCAGAAGAAGAGACCCGCACAAGAAAAATTATCGACAGTGTAAAATATGTTACGTAAATATCACCATTTATACTGTTACAAAAACATTAGCTTTTCAGGTTTAAGACAAAATTCAATGACATTTTTTTGTGAATTTATATATTGTTTTATCAGAACACTGGGATGATGACAGTCTGATAAAGCGCCTTGCAATGTTGCATGCAGCCTTAATAAGTAAGCCACTGTGGATTCATTAAGGGAGATGACCCTCTGTAACCTGTATTATCTGTCTTTGGTTTAAAACCTGTCCATTACTGTTAATTATGTATTTATTTCCTGAGAAAACTTTGTAGCCATTAAGCCAAATTTGACTTTAAACTAGTGCTTGTGTCGTTCCTTTTTAGGGTTTTTCTCCATTCAGCTCATTAACTGTTGGGGTTATTTTATAAAGAATGATAACGATCAGTAGAGCTTCATCCGGACAGACTATGTAGTTCACAGCGGGTAGGTTCCTCTGGTCACTGTAACTGAATGTATGTTTCACTGCTGGTATTTTCTCTCTCAAATTGTTTACATTTGCAAATTTTTTTTTTTT
>KV751334.1:18505477-18525078 GCA_001698575.1 Mola mola
GCACTGGCCCATTAACCTCCTGAAGCTTTTCACAAAAAAAATCCATCTGTGTTCTGTTGATCGTAGATCATAATAATGCTTTATGGGTTATTGTTGATGTAACACTGAAAGTTTATCATAAACATGTATCTCACTTGAAGAACAATGTTTTAATTCTCTCATTTGTTGAAAGTCAAGTTATGGGAGTGTATTTTCTTAAGTGTTTGTTTTTATGAAAATATATATATATATAGCAATAAAACCACAGCCATGTGTGGCGTCACATACCTGCATGTAAATAGCCTGAATGACACATATTAGAACAAACTAACCATTGAGATCAGACGACATGTAGCTGGAAAGTTGCGATTGTTAATTTATGATGCCACAAGTGCATTTGTTCTACTCTTGTTAGAATGCTGTGACTGAGAATCATTTTGTATATTAATTGAATATTTTATGGCGAATATCCCATGAATCTGTCATTTTGTTATATTTGTAAATATGATTATTTTTTCCCCTTCACAGGGGGTCATAGTCGCTGAGATAATCCATCAGTACCATGTGAATAATGTTACCTTTCTCTTAGGAGATGCATCATGAATTGATATATGTGATTTCATGAGCTAAATACATTGTGTTTCGATCGTCTTTTTTGAATCGCTGAGATGAACCTCAGGCTTTTCACGTGTGCAAGCTCCAGATTCATAAATTGTCCAGCGTAGCAGTGAAATCTTTGAAACAAAAACTATGTTCTGCCAGAGGAAGATGATTTTTGTCATCTTTAATACCAGTGAAAAATGAGGCATTTTTGCTATGTTTTCAGGTCATGCTGTCGTCAATACGCAGCAACAGATGTACTTGCACAGTAAGGTTTGTAAATGTTGGCCTGCAACATAATAAATAAATTTATTGTAAAAAAAAACCAAAACGTTTTGTCCTGAATACCAGTTATTGAGTTTTTCAAAAAATATACTGGATTTCAGAAAACTTGCTTAGTTTGTGTAGACAGAAAACTGAATCTTCATTATGTTAAATGTCATTAATTTATTCTTACATGTCTGTTGCAATGTCCTGTTGAAGTAAATGTCAAGTGAGGCTTAGTACGAAGTACATACATAGTACAAAGACAAAGTTGATCTTACCCCATAAAACCTACTTTACAATATAACTAGAAAAACTGCATTTCCTGAATTATAGAAATGAATAGCCAGAAAAATCATCTATTCCAATGTCAGTTGACATGTAGCAGTTGGCAGTGGCAGCATTTCAGCTTAACTAATGTACTAAAACGTGAAATCCATTGCTGAAAATGTCCCTAATGTCTTTTACGTTAAATTTAAGGAAAAAAGCATGGGATTGAATTTAGGATATAGAAGGCCGATTCCGGGTCAGGACGTTTCTGTGTGGAGTTTGCATGTTCTCCCTGTGCCTGCGTGGGTTTTCTCCGGGTACTCCAGTTTCCTCCCACATTCCAAAAACATGCAAAACTGGGGGTAGGTTAATTGGTCACTATAAATTGCCCGTAGGTGTGAATGTGAGTGTGGATGGTTGTTTGTCTCTATATGTCAGCCCTGCGATGAACTGGCGACTTGTCCAGGGTGTACCCAGCCTTCGCCCCAAGATGTTGAGATAGGCTCCAGCCCCCACCCCGCGACCCATAACGGGATAAGCGGTAGAAAATGAATGAATGAATGAATGAAGACAAAATCAGGGGGGGGGGAAAGGGAGAATATAGTATAAAATAAATCCAAGAAGCAGCTGGATATTTCAACAAATTTAAAGGCAGAAAAAAGAAAAGCGTCAGCAAAGTTCTCTTTTAACAGATGAACATTTAGATAGTTGAAAGGTTTCAAGAGTTGAAAAGTGTACAAGGGGGAGCTTATAATAACAAAAAAATAAAGAGACTCAAGATAGCAAGCGGTCCAGCGGAAATTCGCGATAAAACAGCATAAGGCGGTCTGATTGAACTACATTACCCAGATGGCCTTGCTACAATAACAGAACCACGGGAACATGGGATCCAATCAGATTGAGACCGCGGTGTTCTCCGACTGACGTGTCGCAATAGGTTCCCCGAGAAAAAACATTCTCATTCTCACGTTATTACCTCGGCGGCCGGGAGTTACCAGCACTCAGAACAATGTCAGAGCCGACCAAACAGGACATTTCAGCTATTTTCAAGCGACTTCGATCCATTCCCACGAATAAGGTGAGCATTTTGTGCGACATGCGCTGTGCTGTTCTTTAACAAGGAAGTGAGCTGATCTGAATAGCTGACACGTCGCACCCCGACAGAGCCACGGCCAGCTCTAGCTCGGCAGCTTCATTTAACGGGGGGTCGCGTGGCGAAAGTCGGTGATGTTTTTCGGGAAAACAGAGGCAGTTGTAGCCCTGACGACATATTTAGAGGAAGACTCTGCCGGAGCCAGACGTCGGGCCAGCGGAGTGGTTGACAGCCAGGCTGGCTTCACTTTGACAGCTGACAGTCTCCGTGTTTGTTTACGACTTAACTTCGGTTTGCTCGAAGTATTGTCAAGGCCTCCGGTCCCCTTGTGACTCTATTAATACGACAGTGCCAACATCCCGGGTGATGAACCCCGAACGAAGTGTCCCGGTTGAAATAGTTTCATTACAGAATTCAGCCCACTTTCCTAACAGCTGTTGGAGGCAGCAGCGGGCCATGTCGGCTGCGTGTCCGGTGAAATTAGGTCAACAAACACCTTTCACATTGTTTTACCTCCACGTCTCTCTTATTGATTTTAAAGCCTGATCCGGGGGAAGAGATGGCCGAAAACCTCAATCAGATATCCTCATATGTCCCGAGGAAAAGCCGTATTTGAACGCGTCTCCTGTGCTCTCCTCCCTTTTTAGATTTGCTTTGACTGCTCAGTCAAGAATCCCAGCTGGGCCAGCATCACCTACGGTGTGTTCCTGTGTATAGACTGCTCTGGGACACACCGCTCTCTGGGGGTTCACCTGTCCTTTATTAGGTGAGTGAGCACTATTTCAATAATTAAGCAGACACAAAAATGTATATACAGTCTGACTTTTTAATTTCTGTTTCATTCTACGTTGTGTTATAATTGCCTGAGCACCAAATGATGTGAGGAGCTTTTTTTTTTAAATCCGTTCTGTCCCGTGTTACACAGGTCCACCGAGCTGGACTTTAATTGGTCATGGTTTCAGCTGAGGTGTATGCAAGTGGGGGGCAATGCCTGCGCGGTGAGTAGCTGAAGGCCAAAAGAAAAAGTAGCTGCACATGCTTTAGAACCTGAAAGCCCAGCAATGCATGATGCTCTCTGCTCTGACTTGTCATGGCAGGTTGCGTTTTTCAGTCAACATGGGTGCACAACCGGTGCCGCCAACGCCAAGTACAACAGCCGATCCGCTCAGCTGTACAGGGAGAAGATAAAGACTCTGGCCACGCAAGCCACCAGACGTCATGGCACTGACGTAATTTTTATCTACTGTTTTAAAAACTTCCCTCACGCTTCCTGCGTACACTTTTTCCTCACCACACTTTGTATAAAACTTGAATTTAAATGCACAAATATCTGAACCCGTTGCACATCTCTTCTTCTGTACAGCTGTGGCTTGACAGTCAAGGTCTTCTCACCCCAACATCGCCCGAGGACAAGCAGCTGGACTTCTTCAGTCTGCATTCAGAGGTGTAGTTTGGCATCTTTATATCCACCCATCTGCTTGTTGGATGTTAGTAATTTCACTGTGTGACTGTTTGACGTTCCCACAGTCCGACGATCTGAACATGGCCAAGATGAGTCTCGCCTCCTCTGCATCAGAGGCAACTGAAAGTGCCAACAAACAGGAAGAGAAAAATGGTATTTGACACAAAATTTAAACGTCAATTAGTTGTTGTTTTTTTTTTTTTATATTAGTGCTGTTTGCCTTGTGACACATGTATTCAAACCATGCAGGTAATGTTGAGGAGGGTCCCAGTGTGGATATGCTGAGTGCCTCTCCTAAAGCAAACCCAGGTTGGTGTGTGTTCTTCACGTGTAGGATTCACCCATTTTAAAGCTGTAGGAGGTGTAACTCCACCATCCTTCTGATCTCCCCAGAGCTTTCCTCTCTTCTGAAGAAGAAGCCAGCCGCTGCCAAGAAAACTGTATGTACTGTGCTAAAGTTCTGATTGCGCAGAACACATTCAGGCATTTTGTTGAGGCCTGTGCTTGTTTGCAGCTGGCCTCTAAAAAAGGTGGTCTGGGCGCTCAGAAGGTCAGCAACAAGAGTTTCTCCGAGCTAGAGAAGAAGGCTCAAGCTGTCGACAAGCTCAGAGAGAGAGAGGAAGCTGACGCTGCCGTCAAAAAGAATATTCAGTCCGAGGAATCCATGTGCGTGCTCGTGCTTCTCTTGTTTCCCTTTGTTATTTTTGTGGCCTGAATGTTTTTTTTTGCCTTCCTCCTCCTCAGAGCTCCTTCCCTTCGACTGGCCTACAAAGATCTTGAGCAGCAGAGGAAAATGGAGGAGCAGAAGTTGAAGGGATTGGAGGGGAAGAAGAAAGAGCAGGCTGAGAGGCTCGGCATGGGTCTGAGCATCAGAAGGTGTGATGCCGCTGATGGTGGCGACGAGAGCAGCCTGCAGCAGATCTAAGAATGAGCTTTCATGTCTTCACGTTTCTTGTTTTGTTTCGTGTTTAGCAGCGGAGTGTCTCACTCTGTCACATCAGACATGCACATCATCCAGCAGGAGAAGCCGCGGGGGGCCAAGAGCAGCAAGGGAAGACGCCTTGTTGAAGACGATGATGATGAAGGCTGTTTCAGCAGGTCAGATGATGAAAATTTATAATGAAATATTTTACATAATAATTGGTGTTCTTAAGTACAATATTTATTTTTTTTACTTGTGTTATTATGTTTTGTTTTGTGTGCACATTTCTTTAGAAGTTGCACAAGTACATTTGAATTGAAATCAGTGTGATTTATTTCTGCTGCGTGTGAATATTGTCGCAGCAACAGAATTGTAAAGCTGCCTTTCTTTAGCAAGTTCCCGTCTTCCCTCTTTAGGGGTGTGTCGCGGTTCGAGGATCAGCCCTCAGATAGTTTCTCCTCGCGGTGGGATGACAGAGGCGAGGACAGAGGATGGATGAAGGACAGCGTGAAGCCGGAGCCGGACTTCTACTTGACCCCCACCATCTCGTCAGTGGGCGACAAGTAGGATGATAACTTACATCCTTTATCAGTTGCCATTTTGTATTGGAACCTTGTTGTGGTCACATGATTGTTTTTGTTATTTAATTACCATAGGAACATTATTTTGTATTACACCTGATGATGAATAATAATTTATCCAACAACTTATAGTAGGCTAAGGAAGGGAAACCGCGTATGTTTTAGCAGAGTGGATAACAAATGACAATTGGGTTGTGCAGAAACTATTGAAATGATTTCCACAAAACTTGGTGGGAGGGGGATGGGCCAAGGAATAACCCTTTCCAATTTTTGAGCGGATACGGATAAAGGGGCAGATCCAGTAGTTTTGATTTAAAGGAGGGAAAAAATTTGAGTTGGAATAAATCTACCTCACAGATTCACTTGTCTTTCGGAAACATCGGAACGTGGTAGAAAACAGAACAGCGCCTCTTTGGCAGAACTGCTCGTGTCTGGTGAGCCCCATCAGTGACAGGAGGCGGAAACGCTTATTCTATACTGTATCTTTATATTTACTGAGTTAAAAACAGACGGGTGTTTCACTGTAGCTATCAACTCCATTTATCAGACACTCGCAATAACATTTTAAGTGTAGTTATTTGGGGAAAAGCAATTCATTTCCAACATTACCCATAAAAGTCTGGAAAATAGGGGGCTAAGGTTAAAAAAAATCCCAGAGTTCTCCTTCGAGGGGACTGTTAGGTTCTGCTGGAAGCACTCGCTGTACTGAGTGTGATTCTGTTTTTCGATTTTTTTTTTTTTTTTTTTTTTCATTGTCTGTTTTTAGGCCCACAGCCAGAAGAAAGCCAGAACCGGTGTCGGACACAGGAGAAGCTCGGATAAAGTTTGGCGATGCGAAAGCCATCTCCTCTGACATGTACTTTGGAAAACAAGATATGTCTGAGGTATATACAGTGAAGGGCACATCCTGCACCCTCCATATGGCCTGTATACTTTAGCTTTCAAGTGTTTTAAAGAGCAATGTGTAGAAGTGTTTGTACGTCAGGTTCACACCTTCCTGTCTGTTCTGCAGCCGCTTGGCTGACTGAAGATGGTAGAATGTAGCCATGTTAATGACTGAGTGTAATTTATTTTGCGTGCTAATCAATGTGAACACTCTCCCCTGCTGTGACTATGATATCCAGCGTAATCAGAGCTGTCGAAAGTATTTAAGAATACATCTGTTTTTCTCTCCTTTAGTATGAAGCCAAAACACAACTGGAAAGATTTGCTGGGAGCACCTCTATCAGTTCAGCAGACCTTTTTGATGAGCCAAAGAAGCAGACGGGTAAGAGACTGATGCACTGTCACCGCCTGCAGACATGGCGTGGTGAAATTGGTGAAATATGCCAGTACTTCAATCAAAATGTGTCTGTATGTAACTTGAAAATTAGGATTTCAGCAAAACTTGGGCAGTGAAAAAAAACTACAATTTTAGTAGGGATCACAATAAAGGCCTGGATGCAGGAATTTGACTTATATAAGAATGTGATGGTAATACAAGAAAAAGGTGGAACACAAGCAGTGTCATTGCATTACTTGGACAGTTTACAGCGCAACACGCCATGGTAAGCCCATAATTCACCTTCAGATAGCAGCTGTTACAACTATGTTTTCATTAATGCAGGAATTTTTCTTTTAATGGGGCAAACAGAACAGGTTGGCACTCTCTGAGGGCCTCTAGCTTATTTCTCTGACATGTTTAAACTCAAAATCTTTAATATTAATGCATTTTCAGAGGCAAAACATTTTGTAACTAATATAAAATTGTGGATGCAAGAAAAGCCACAAATTCTATAATTCCACCGCAGAACAAACTTGTTAGTACGAGTGGCTTTCTGTGTGTTCACAGGAAGCTCGTACCGGCTGACCAACGTGCTGCCTAGTGCTCCGGACATGTCCCAGCTCAAACTGGGAGTGCGCTCAGTCGCGGGGAAACTCTCCGTCATGGCCAGTGGCGTAGTCAGCTCAATTCAGGTAGTGCTGCGGCTCATTTAAAACACCCGGTCTAACAAATTCCATTTCTAACAGTGGATTATTTTCTTCCTTTTCCAGGACCACTACAGTTCCTGAGACTCACCGTCATTTTTGTCTAATTTTCCCTGTGAATGGTGAGTGAAAGAAGGAGGAAAAATTAATCAGTGCTGTGAGCAAGTCAGCTCTTTATAACAGCAACAAAATGCGCGCCTGAATAAGCCTATACATCTATATTTACTTTTTTATTAGAATATGTATGTACGAGAGCTGTTAGAGTGACTGAAGTGAAATGTTATCAGCTGGACTCTGCTCCTCTGCACACATGGTGAAAGGAGACCTATGTGTATAATTCAGCTAAAAAGATATTCAGTTCACCATTTATTGCTTTATGGCTTTGAGGTATAAGGGGCTAAATATTTAGATATTCTTTATGTAGCACTCTATGAAGGTTTATGGTGTTATGAAGAAGGAATTTGCTTTTTTTAGGCCCACTTATCGATGAGGTCAAAAAAAGAAGCATTGGAGACTCTTCTGTTTTTTGTTTTGTTTTTAATGGGTTAACTTGCTCATCTCGTGTCATATTGTGCTTTAGTTATACAATCCTGCTGGATTGAAAGTGTCCTATCCGTCCCCAAAGTGGCCTTAAATTTTCTCTTCCACAGACAAGCCCCCAGAAAAAGGACAATGACGTATATTTCTTTATTCCCAATTCTTCCAGTTATGTACATTAGAATAGGCCTCTTTAGCACAGATGCTTTATTGCCTTGCACATAGTTATGTTTTTCTTTGTTTGAAGATACATGAAGCCAATGCAGCTATTAAAAAAAAAATAAGTACATCTAAAGGCTAAGTTTGATATTTTAGATATAGTCAGATTTGCTTTTTTGCTCCGTTTTAGCTTAGCATAAAGTGGTAGGCTAGAATTGAAGTAAAAAAAAAAAAAAGGATCGAAGAGTTGACATTTTAACTTTAGAGCCATGCTTGCTGTTTCCATGCATTTCCAGTCTTCATGCTAAGCTAAGCTAACTGTCAGCTGGCTGTAATGTCATAAATAACGGACAGATGCGACAGAAGGTCTGTTCATTTGTAAAAGTAGGTCAGAACTCGACATAAGAGCAGTACAGTGGCCCTGCTTTATTTAGGTCGGTTGCACTTGTTTGCTATTTGTTTGTTTGTTTGTTTTTTTGTTTGACCGAGGCATTTTAATGAATAACAAGGTCAACATCGTACCCTGTACTTTCATTAACTTTAGGATGTTGGTTTTGGTGATGTTTTGGGTTGAATTTATAGCTGCTCTCTGCTGGCATTTTTTACACATCTTCAATGACTTGCCATATTTGGTAAATACCGTTTGATATTTAATTTAAACACACTAAAATTCACTAGCATCTCTTTGCCGCTTCCAGGCCCCTCCGTGCAGCAACAAACACCCACTAATCTGAAAGTGTGAACACACAAAGGTTCACCTTTTGTTGCTGGAATACGCTGCCAAGGTCCAGGTCTTTAGTTCTGTCAGATATAACAGAGCTTGGCACAAGTAGCACTGCAGATGGTGCTATGCTGTGATCATGGGATTGACATTTTAAAGAAATATAAGAGCAGCTTGATGTCTTTTCGTGGATCTTGTGCTATGAAGCAGCTACAGATTGTACTTTAGCATTTAGATATGTTTTGCCATGATGTATGCTGTTTCAGTTACTGTGCAGAGTTAAGGGACTAGAGGTTTTTAAAAGCCTTGGTTTGGAACAGGATGATTTATATTACTGAACTATTAGCCGCATAAACTCTCAAACTTTTGAAGGAGTTAAATTTTTTGTTGTTCCATCTAAAAACACTAAAAGAAGAAGGCAAAGTGAAGATTGTAGATGCTTCAATGACTAAATGACCAAATATTTGTTTACTCCATCACTCTATGCCTTAGTCCAAAGATCTCTGATTAAATGCCTTCATCTTGCATTATTGTGCAGTCCTCTATTACCCTTTTTGCACATGAATTGTTAGAAATTGCACGTGGCAGCTTTTGTTTGAATGTATTGTATTGCAGTCGGAACTTTTGCCTCTGTTTTGGCGATGCGTCCATCTTAGATTTTTGTATTGATCTTTGTAAGATTGGTTGTGTCCTCTGCTGCTGTTACACGAAAAACAGATGTAGCTGGCTTAATTTGCATGCCCCCAGTTTACGTAAATAGCTGACCCATCCTGAGTACAAGATCGCTGGAACCGACCCACTTAATTAAATAATTTGGGGGAAAAAAACGTACAGTTGTCTGAGGAACTGCTACATGTTGTACAGGGCTTTGAATTACTGTTGTCGAGAGCTCCTGATATTCGAGTTTTGACATATTTTGACACTCAAAATGTTAGCAAGATTTTTAGAAACATGCCAAATAAATGGTTTGTGCTTAAGGTCTATTTGCCTCGTCATTTTGTGGCTGCACTGCTCATTAATATGTGTTTTTATTTTATCATGTAGTTTGGAAGAAATTTACATGTATCAAAAAATTAAAAATGCTGAATTTAAATGGTTAATTTCTGTTTTATTTAAACACATCATCATCTTTCATAATTATAAGTTTCTATGCATGGATTAATCAATTGATGAATCATTGTTTATTGAGAAATCATCCTTTACATCATTTTAACATCATTACAAAATAAAAACATGGGCACTGAGACAAAGACATGTATGACTTTCCTTTTAAAAAAACGTATACTTAGGCAACAACACAGCATATAAAATTTAGGATTAAAAAATGAATCAGGAACTAGAAAAATTTCTTTTCCTGGCAAAACTGCTGAAGTAAAACTGCTGAAAACATTTGCTGAGATGCAGATATGTGCAATAAAAAGCCAGTAAAGTCATGAGTACAATGTAAGTTGACATGTAACAGTGGCATTGTGTCAGCTGTTGACTAATGATCAGCATTCACACCCAGTGATGTAAAATATGTAATAATAGTTTAACGAGTTCTACATTCCAACAGGATTTTACAAACTGCACGAGCACTTGTTTATTGGTTGTGTCCTCTGTACCTGAGAAATTCACTCCTAAAAGCTATAAGTGATGCCCAAGAACTCATTGGCTTTGTGGATGTGAATTTTTAAAACTCGCCATTGTGAAAGTTAAGTTGTTGAGTTATTTTCTTGGCTACAAACTTAATTAAATGTTTTTACAAATACAAAAATGCACATTTTCCTTTCATTTTACAAAGTAATTGGAAAGTATTTGAAGAGCATTAATGCTGCATTTATGGGGTGTCGGAAAAATTAGAATAACGACTTTCTCACCAGGAAAAGTCACTTGAACGGCCTTTTATATCGGAGAGCAACTCGGAAATAAATTTTGTAACACAAATTGCCAGCTCAGCAATGTATAAACATGGCGGGCAAAAGTCACTGTTTTTTTTTAATGCTAACAATTATTTAAGTTATTAATGAATATTAGATTTTGATCACAATTAATCTGAAAATTGTATTAATGTTAACTGCTTTCCATGTAGAGTGACCTAGACTAGTTAAAAACGTAATATTTTGGCATAAACTTTGATAAACCAGGTAAAGTTATTTTAAGCAACTTTTTTTTATGTTTTAACGAATATATTGGTGCAGCAATAAAATAGACTCAGAAACTCCGACACCAATTGAATGCGACATTGTTGTATTATTATACTGGCAGCCGCTTACGTGGCCTGGCGAGGCGTTTACAGTGCCTGCTCCGTGGTCGGAATTCTAACATTTTGAGATTGAAAGACAGTTCAACAATCCAATTGGAAAACGTGACTGTAAAGTGTAATATTACTTAGAATCTTTAAATCACTTGAGGTACAAGTAAGGTCCTGGATAAGTTTTTCCACTGTTACAGTTTTGTTTTAAACTTCTAATTCTACTATTGACGAGTTTACAGCGGGGACATTGAACGCGGCATTTTTCTGAAGTGGAGAAAGGACTTTAACAGCGGTGGTTCCAAACAATTAAGTCATTTCTGGCATTTCACTGACCTACATTATGCGCTTAAATGTGAAGAAAGAATTTTATTTTACTCAGCGACGTAACGAATAGCTCGGTTAGTCTCTTTGAGTGTAGTTCAGCTGAATTTGTTGATAGTCGGGCCGGGGTGCTAAAATGCCTGCTGAGTTGAAGCAGAGGAAGAAACCACAGAGAGCCGATGATGATGTGTCCCACTCTGCGAATGGAAAAGACGAAGCGCAGAAAGCGAAGACGGAAGCTGGAAGAAGCAACGCAGGAGTGGATATCAGAAGTATTTTGTGCCTGTTGTCGCTGGCAGCGTGCGGAGCTCTGAGCTGGTAGGTTAGCAAACGTGCTTCCATCGGGGTTTAATAATAAAGTCCATGAGGTCCTGCGATAAAGTGTTTGTTTTTCTGTGTTTCAGGATGATGCTCCAACAGAATGAGAGGTTTTCTGAAATTGAGGAAAAGTACAAGCTTTTACACAGAAAGACTTCCAGCCTGTTCGACATGGAGGAAGAAGTCCTGAAGGTATCTAAGAAGGTACGTTCACCCAAAACTCATATATATATCTATATGACACTATTGCCGTGTTATTAAAAGTAATCCAATGTAATATTTGAGTAAAACTAAGTATATCATGTCAACCTGAAATAAAAAACTGTAATTTTAACCCATTTGCCTGTTGAAAAATAGATTTTAAAAAAAAACAATTTTTTTCTGTATTTTATACTGATATGATTTCTCTTCCACTAAAACCCTGTGTCATGTGAAACCACCATGCACAGGCCAGTTTCAACCAATAATGTCATGGAATCTAGCTTTAGCAGAGTTCAGCAGAGCTTAGCGGACCTAGGACCGTTGCTGTAGTTACCAGTCATCCAGATTCCACCCAAAATTATGTCGTGCCTCCCATCTTGTTATCGGTTCCTTCCTGTTTCAGTGCAAATGCACTAGGACAAGGCAGTTAGATACTCTCCAATGTCCTTTTAAGGGAGACTGTAAAATGTCTGATATTACATATTCTTTAGATATTAAAAGTTATTTTCTGGCAATAAATGCACTTGGAAGTAGGGATGCACCAATATGAACGTTTTGGTGAAAACAGTTAACTTTTTGTTCCAATCTGACCGCCATTGTTAAAAAGTGCTACTCTCACTCTAATGCGGTTCATCATCTGCAATCTGACTTGTAATTAAGTCAGTTGCTAAATAAAGTTGTTAAATAAATATGTAGTGGAGTAAAAGTGCAACAATTGCCTTTTAAAATGTAGTGGAGTGGAAATTTCAAGTATCAGATAAGGGAAGTGCTCAAGTTAAGTACAAATACCTCAGAATTATACTTAAATACAGTACTTCAGTAAATGTACTTAGATTGTATCACTCTCACTGTTGTGATGTCCAGACATGCAGATAGTTTTGGGTTCAGGATTTTCTTTCTTCATACATCATATTTCAATGGAAGATAATGAAGTTCAATTTGTGGGGTTCAAAATTATGAGGAAAAACAGGGGAAAAAAGTTGAAACTCAAAGAAATTTTTCATGCAAGTTAAATGTTTTTTCACTAATGGCAGTAATCATCTTCCCTACAACAAAACTAAAATGACCTGTATACAGAAGATAAATACCACTCATGTAAAATGGCAAAATATGCTTTGTCTTTGCCTAATTTGTCTAAAACATAAAGTATCAGGGAAGACGTAATATTTGCCACATTCATTCATAAATCCATTCACATGTCATTACAAATAGATTTGCTTAATTCATGGTTTGGTTTATACTATGGATCATGGATCAATGATTGTTTCAAAACTCTGGAACTATATTAGCGCTGTCATCTTTATTGTATCTTTGCTTTTTTTTTACCAAAGTGTGCTCTTTGTCTTCTGCAGTTCATCTTTTGTGTACACGACCTTCCTGTTTGCATGCCACATGTGTTAGTTAAGAATGATGAGGATCGTAGAGCTCCCTCAGAAACAGCCCTCCTGTTTTGTGTTGCGGCTGCAGCTTGCTGTGTCTGAGGATGACCTGCAGGAGGCGCTCTCCACCCACTCCTTGGCAAAAAGACTCCAGCAGGACATCTCCAGTCTCCACGCTGCTGTCATGGCCATGCAGGCTGATGAGAGCTCCGCATCCCGCGACCTGCAGACGGTCAACGCACGTTTCCTCAACGTTACGGAGACGTGGCAGGAGCGCCTGGCCGCCATCACTTCTGACCTGGGCGCCCTCAAGACCGAGTCCCGGGAAGCTCACACCGGAGCGACCGAACAGGTGAACGAGGCTGAGCGGAGGGCCCGGTCACTGGCGGAGAGGCTGGAGGAGCTCGAGGACAGCACAAAGAGGAACGCCCGAGCTATGGAGCGCACGGAGGAAGACGACACCAAGCGAGTGCAGGCTCAGCTGGACTGGAACACCGAGCAGATCCAGCACCTGGAGGAGCAGATCAGCAGCCTGAGCAAGCGGGGCGCCGAGCTGAGCTCTCAGCTGCAGGAGCATATTCCCCGGGCGCAGGAGTGCGAGGAACACCTACCACAGGTGGAGGAGGCGGTTCGCTCAATCCTGAGACTCGGGGGTGACCTGAGCGGGGCGGAGAAACGACTGGAGGAGGTGACGCTGCAGGTGTTTGGGACAGAGGACAGCATGCTGAAAGCCCTCAACGAAATCCTTGACATAAGGCAGGAACTGGACACCATGCAAGCGCAGTACAGCATCCACAAGATGAAGGATGAGCTGTCGGTGGTTAAAGAGGCAGTCCGTGAGCTCACCATCAGCCTGAAGGAACACAGGATCTTCAGCCAACAAGACTCCGACACTCAGGAGGAAGAAGTATGGAGAGAGGAGGAGGAAGAACTATGGAGAGAGGAGGAGGAAGAGGCAGAGGAGTGGGGAAAAGGAGACGAGCATGAGACAACTAAACCTCATCCTGATGAGCTCACTGAATGATTTCATTGTTCCGGGTCAGCTGGTGAAAGGGAGCAACCCTGTCCCACAATATACTGTCTAAATTTTCATGGTTTCGACGTGAACTCATACAAGCACTGTCACACACGTTCAGTCAGGAATGTATTTAAAGTTTAACCGAAGAGACAGAAGAGTTACTGAGGAGGTTCTTCAGTAACTGTGGAAAACAAGACCCATCGCAGGTATATTTTAACTGTGTTTGCCAGTCTTTCCGGACAACATTGCAGCTTAAACAGTCAGTGAATTAATCAGATAGTCGATGTGCAGAAAAACCGGCAACTCTACTGAAAATTGAATAATCGTCACATTTTTTCTACTTTAAAACATTATGTAGTTCTGGCCTCTAAATTTTGCTCATTTGCTGTTTCTGTCTTTTTTTTTATTCAGCATTAAAGTGAATAGTTTTAGGCTGTTGTTTGAGGAAAGACTAGCGATTGAAGTGCCTTTTGTGTTCAGACAATATGAAGGAACATTTTTTCATATCAAGGATTGCAGGTTGCAGTCGTAAAGTGCCTGGCATGTTTCTCTCAAACTGTGGCATTAGATTTGGTACAACAGCTTGTATAGATATATAATGAATTGTCACTGTTACATGTCATCTCACTCTGCTTTTTAAATAAAATAACTTTTGGTTTGAATAGTTTTTGTGTGTGTTTTTTATAAGGGAATTCATCTGAAACAATATTACATCCATCAGTCACAGCACTGTGTGTTTCCTGTTTCAGTGTGAGAACGTGCAGCCGATGCTGGAGAGCCTGGGGGCTCAGCAGGGGGCTCTGCAGCCTCAGCTGGAGGGTTTTGAGCAGGACGTGATCCAGCTCAAGGAGTGGGCCTCTGGACTGACCGAGAAGCGAGCTCAGCTTCAGACCAGCCTGTTGTCACTGCGGGACGCCGTGGGACAGATCGAAGCGCGCACCTCAACCATCGCCAAGGACATTGCCAATAAGGTATGTCAGATTGTTCCTCTGTTACAGAGGAAATGATAGATTTTGTCCTGTTGCAAGAAGCAGGAAAATAAAACTAATTCATGGTGCTGCAACGCTTGTTTACTCCCATTATCAGTTAATCTGCACATTGTTTTCTCAATTACTTTCTCTTTAATATATCAACAAATTTAATTTCTTCAAGTCTTGTTTTGTCTTATCAGCAGTCCAAAACCTACCGCCTTACTTAACAGTCACGTAAGTCACAAAAGCTTCAAATCCTCACATTTCAGATGCTGCAATCAACAAATGTGTGCTATTTTTGCTTTAAATACTAAAATCAGATGATCATCGGAAAAGTTACATAACCAGATATTACATTCGGAAAGTTTTTCTTGAACAGGAAAATCAATTCAGCCTCCTAAACACAGGAGTTACGTATTTATGTTCAATTGAAATAAATGCCAGTTTATTTGTTTTCTTCAAGTATTTTAAAAATACTTGTCTCCGTTCTTCTTCAATATCCCTCCTGCAGGTGGCGTCAGTGAGGACGGACGTGCGCAGGATGGACGGCCTGCGTTCCGAGCTGGACTCCCTGCTGACTCAGGTCGGGGAGATGGAGGAGAAAACTGTGCGGGTGGAGCGCAGCATGGTCAAACGCATCGGGGACGTGCTGGCCAGCAGCATCGACCGGGTCTCAAACCTCCGCGCCACGTCCGAACACAACGCTCAGGCCATCGAGCAGCTCCGCAGGCGCATCCCCGAACTCGCCGCCGCCGACGGACAGATCTCCGAACGCTTGAGGGAGCTGGAGAGCGGCAGAGCGCGCATGATAAGAACAGTGACCTTCGCCAGTGACCTTAAGCCAAAGGTCGCCACCCTGAAGAGGGACTTTGGCGCGTTCGAGCCGCAGCTCTCAGACCTGACTCTGCGGATCGGACGGCTGGCGGAGGATCTCACCAAGAGAGAGCAGGAGGTGGCTGAGCTCAGACAGATACTGACTAACCTCACGGCAGTACAGGGAGACTTAGGTGTTACAACGCAGCAGGTCAGTGAAATAGCCGATTTATCGGATATCGGAGAGACGCCCAAGTTGACATGAGCAGCTTCAGGCCAGCTGAGAGACAGAGTGAAGTGTCTTATTTTGGCTTTTTTCTCAGCAGTTACATTTGTTCAACTGTCATACTGCGGTTTTAATAATAAGCCGTTTTCTTTAAAATTAAATAAATATGAAACTTTGACTGAGCAGCCTTGAAGCACAACGCTGATAATAACCCATTTTTGAGCATTAACGTAACTTGGCAGCTAGTTTGTCAGCTTTTCTAATGTCAAATGTCTCCTTTGCTGTCAAGTTACCAGCCGACGACCTGACTGGTTCCCCGAATCAGTCGATTCTGATGCCACGTTCAATTGTTTTACTTTGTTGACTGTAAGTATTTCAGGGACTGGCAAAATAGGCTATAAAGGTGATATTTCTCTGTTAATCTGTTTGTTTCTGGAAGTTTCATTATGTCTGCACAGTGTTTATAAGACTACAGCCAGCAAAGCTACTGCTCTCATTGGGATAAAGTTAAAGTAAGACCAAAAAAACTCCATCAGACTCATAATCTACTGAAGGTTTTTTTTCCCCTTTGGTTTTTACTCTTATAAAACAAAGAAACTGCAATGTGCAAATTACTGAAATGTGTGTAAGTTGTTGAGCTATAGGCTTTAATTATCAAAATTATAATATTAAAATGCTGGAAACATTTTAGTTAATGTGTCATGTGTAAAATGTCAAAATGTTTTTTTGGGTTTTTTTTTAGATGTGCTTGTATTTGGGTATATTTTCAAGGAATTTAAAATCTTTGACTTCTAAGCCACGGTTGATGTTAAATATCAAAGTTTGGGTACACGTCAAGAACCTTTTGGCTTGTACAGTATGTTGCAATGCAGGAACAAGCTCCTCACCTTACAAATGAGTTGTGTTAAAACTTAAACTTTTAGTTTAAGAGCCGTTCCCTGTGCTGGTCTCCTGCCTTAATTAAGGGCTCGGTTGACGTCCAAATGCCTCCCAGTGAAGATCACTGATTGACCAGTTTGTATGAAGACGCGCATTTCTGCAGAGCACCTGGGAGAGGACCTTCTGTCGTCCGTCACTGCTGAGCTCGCAATAATTTGTTCAGTTGGAACACCAGAGAAAAATATGAGTTATGCAGTTTACATGGAATATCTGTTCGGGTTTAAGATAATTTTTCGGTCGGCCGCGCCTGTGAAAGAGGTGTGAATTTACACTCTGTCCTTCTGCTGGCTACACAAAAAAGCAACAACTTTGGGTCAACAAGATGTTTCACTCTTGTTTGTTTTAAACCAACTGACGAGTGCTCAAAAGGTGCTTATTGTTGCATTTTGTTGGTTTTAAAAGGGAGCACTGGCACGTAAAATTTAAGCAAACAGCGTTACAAGAGAAGAGCTGCATATTTGAGAAATAATTTTACATGAAAACAGGAGAGGATGGTGATGTCAGTTCATTCTTCTTTATATAGCAAGAGTTATCTAATCAGACATACATTTTCTTTTTTTTTTTACACCTTCTCCACCCTCATCTCTCCTGGTTTCTCTTTATCTGGGCAATGGCCCCCTCCAGAACATTATCTGTCCCAAACATCAGTGCACATATTTATCCATTTAAATTGAAACATAATAAGGCACTGTTATACAATAACCATCTCTGAACGCTGGCTGGAGGGGCCCCCCCTCTGAATTTCGGCGCAGGGCCCCAACAGACTGTAGCCTCGTTACTGCTGCTGGCACATGGGTGAGGGAAGGGAGAGCGCTCTGAGGCCAGAGAGGACATGGCTGCTCTGGAGATGGACTATGAGGAGAAGAGTATTAAACAGCATGCATTCCTATGATTAAAAAGGTGTCCACTTCCGTATTGTTTCCTCTGTGAACATTTGTAACGCAGCATCACTCTTGTGAAAGCAGAGCTACCTTTCTCTAGCAACCTTAGTACAATGGAAGAGTGGAACAACTTCTCGTGAAATGGGGAACTCTGGTGGTTAAAGGGTTGAAGTGAAACATTTTGGAAACAAAACAAGTCCCATCAGGATGATAATTGTGATGGAAACTGTACGGTTTGATTTGGTACCACTGTTCTCATCTAATTGCAACATATTTTGCCACAAGGTACATATCTACCTTATTCAGCAACGCATCTTTAGAGAGTAAAAGTTGAATATAAGCCTTTGAGTTGAGGTAAAGCAGACATTCCTCAACACACAAACTTGTGGGAGGACATAGGAGTCTATACAGACTGTGTAGATGAACTTACAGCAGTTCAACAGTATGTGAACAAGTTGATGTTCATTTGATTTGGTTCCTCCACGCTCTACATGAGCTCACAGCTGACTTAAACTATTCCATATTTGCACGAGTCATCACATAACTGTCAGGCTCTTAAAAGATTGTGCGGAAACATCAGAACCGAAATGAGAAAAAAAAAAAAAAGGGGTTAGGTAAGGGTAAAGTAACTTAACATTAAGTGTATTGGCAGGTTCAAGACTTCACACACTTTCAGTTATGATTATCATGAAAGTGACTGATCCGGCTGAACAAGAGCAGCCCCAAAGCCTCTTGTTGCGTTTTAATCCCATTCCCTTTGTGTGAAAGTCTGAGTTTCATCTCTTAGGTCTGTTCTTTCTCATATTTGTTTCTCTCATGTTTCTTTTCTTCCTCATACTTTTCGATTTTGTTGTCCCAGCTCTTTTCTCTCTGAGTTTGATTGTTTTTCCTCCTCTCAGCTGTGTTCTTTCTCAGCCAATCTGTTATTTTTCCAATCTGTCAAAGCTTCTTTTCTCTGCTCTGCTCTTTCTCGAGCAGCTCTTTCATTCCCTCCTCCAGCTGATTCACTTGCGTCTGCCAGCTAGGCCACCTCCTCCAAATTAGTCCTGCAGAGCTTCGTGTTCCACTGCCGGGCCTGCTCCTCTGAGGACGTTCCTGTAGACCCTGAGAACTGATCGTTGAGCTGAGAGGTTTTCCTTCTCGGCCTTTGAAGTTTCTCCCATATTCAATCTCAGGTCCTAAATCATCCACACATGCATTAGCTGCAGCATGCTCACTTCCTTCACTTACTGGTTCTCCTCTTGCAGAGAGATTTCAGCCATATATGAGGCAGTGGGACATGTTGAATAGTCCCGAGTACTAGCATCAACATGTTGACTGCTTTTCTCCTGACCTGTTTGATGACGCAAATGACAACCTGTGCAGCAGATGCTGCCAGACTGTGGCACAACTCAGCTGACACGAGTTCATATAAATTCTGATATGTGCATTCTGTTTACTTGAGCAATTTGAAGGTTTAGGACATTTTGTACTGCTGTTGTGTGGGAGGAGCTTAGTACCTGGCAACATAAAAAGTCTATTTTTTGTTCTAATCTAATCTCCAAATTGTTTTCATTGTTTTTTCATTGAGAATTTTAAAAATAGACAACAAAAGAGACAAAAACAACTCCACTCAGTATCTTGTTTTCGAGTCTCTCCACAGTCTGGACCACTGAAAGTCCTTCACTCTGTGTGTTTGTGTGTGTGAGTCAATCAAACTGGACAGAAAACCACTGAGACTCACTGAGTCTCTGCAACCCGGA
>KV751334.1:18525512-18549351 GCA_001698575.1 Mola mola
ATCTATACAGTGAATCTAAAAAGTTTAGAGGTCTGGAAGTATTTGGACAATGACAATGTTTTTCTCATTTTGCCTGGCAGTTGATGGCATTTACTGTTTAGGTAAATACCATATTTTTGTGTTTTAAATTCAAATCCATTGTGGTGGCGTAAAAAGGCAAAATGATAAGAAACGTTGTCATTGTCCAAATACTTCTGGACCTAGCTGTAAATCAGCTTTTTTAACCTTTACTGTGAGAACCATACCCTATAAATAAAAGTTAAAAACAAATTGGGTTTTATTTTCAGGCAATAATTGACAAATAAAGATACACAATAACCACAGTGTGTCAGTGTTCACACCCGTAAGCCAATGCTTAGTTGCAGCACCTTTAGATCTGTTTTACAGCTTTCTGTCTTTTGGGTAGGAGTCAGTCAGTTTGGTATCGAGACCGAAGAGCCTGCTGACACTGGACTATTTCCTCCAATCAGAATCCCACTTTAGGGAGGCTTTAGAGGGCTCAAAAACTCATAAAACTTTCCATCTGTCAGGCCTGGGGGAAGTGTACATGATTTATGGGTTGTGGCTATTGGTGTTGCAAAATGATGTGGCAACTTGGTGCACTCATGTATTAAGGCAAATGAAGAAGAAAACAGCCGCTTGGAGTCATGACCTAAATCAAACATTAAGTTGGCCGTTTTGTGACCATTTTTTGAGATTTTGCACATATATCAACAAGCTCCTCCTACAGCTTTTTTTCCCCATGAACTTCAATTTTGGCCAGTACAATATGGACGAGATAAGAATAAAAAATTTATAAAAGCTCGAGTTTTCGTTGCATGTTGTACCGTGGCAGGGTGGCCGATGGGCAGCTAAGTTCAATGCCTCACAGGAAACACGCCTCTGTAATAACTCCACTGTGTTTGGTCCAGTTTGCTTTAAAATTTGAATGTTTGATAAGTGCCCAACCCTGAAGACAGCAATATTCACCTTCACTGATAGCACCACCAATTGGGAACAGGAAATTATCATTTTTTTCACATTTATGCACTATTTTTTACAGGATTTATCATACTGTATATGGTCAGACAAGCTTATAACAATAAGGAAATGCTTTATCCCTATAGTTTTCATCAAACTGTATATGCTTGTGGCAATCTGGTGAAGGTCGATGTTTTGCATGAACCAGGAAATTAGTGCTGAATGCCAATGGGTTTAATTTTTCAATTCCTACTTGGGTTTAACTTGCCCTATGGTTTTATCATCCCTATCAAAGTGCAAATTTCTATTGTATGGGAATGCAAAGCTTTAAGAAAGCAACAAAACATGTCTTCACATTAAGAAATACTTCTTCAGTTCTCTGGGTCATCAAGAGTTTTTATTCTTTAAAAAAAATAAAATAAAATGAAAAAGTGAGTAAGCAAAGGATTGCTCAAAAAGAGCTCATTATTACATTTGGCTGGTTTTCAAAAAACAATGGCACACAAAATGTAACATAACATTAACGATCCCCATTGCCACTAATAAAAAATAATTAGAAAAGAAATCCTAAACTACGCAAACTCCCATAAATATAAGCTATCAGAGGCCAAACAGGATCTGTCACTCCAACTGGCTGCCTTAATTGATTCTGGGGCTCCGTCCAGGAAGCCGGATGGGAGGGGATTTTACACAAATTGTGTCATAATGTGGTTTGTCCCCTCGAAAGGGGAATTATCTTGTTAAAAACTTTAAAGGGAAATTACTGACAGACATATTACATGTGGTCATTTTTGATTTCTGAAGTTTAAATGCTTGGCACAAAATGTCCCCTACTTCAGCAAAAGGTCACTTTGTAGCTTCACGTTTAATACTGGACCAGCACTGGGTTACAAAATAGTTGTGATGTCATAAATAACGTGCTGCACACTGGGTTTTCAATGAGCACTGTCAAACTTTCCACTTTCAGATGGTCACTGTGCACAGCTAACATTCAGCTGCAGGAACAAGAGGCAGAACACATTTTTATGTGGAAGGAAACTTGAAAAGAAAAAAAAAAAAAAATCTACAGTGCACAATGAACGTGGATTTGAATTCACAGATCAGTAGTCTGGCCCTGCCACTCTCTCTTGACCACTTTTGCTCACATTTTCTACTTATTTGTGTAACACTGTGACATTAAGTGTCAAACTGGAGAAGTAATTCTTCATGAGAATTGGAACGTGGGTTAATTGTCACCCTTTTCCCATGTTTTGCTATCCTGATGTCACACGTGTAACATCCTACTCTCTACTCTCGTCAGTGGCTTGGGATAAATCTGCCAGTGTCCGTGTGGTCTCCTGCAGAGCTTGCTGAAGAGTAGAAATTGCCTCCTCGTGGTCTTCTAGCTTGGCTGCTTTGGCTTCCAGGCCTGCTACGACGCTCCTCAAGCTCTGCAGCTGCTCCGGCTCATCGCTGCTGCTGCCCTCCAGAGCGGCGAGCCTCTCCTGCAGGTCCTTCATCTGCTCATCCATGTCAGAATGCTCTGAAGTTAGCGTGTTTTGGGCCTCGCCCAGCGCGGCCACGTTAGACTGGACCTCTCCCAGACCGCTTTTAAGTGCCTCCATCTCCTGCTCCAAGCCGGCTTTGACTTGCTCCACAGCCTGCTCCTGTGCTGTCACAGAGCTCTCTGTGGCGTCGTATTTGGTGAGCAGTGACTCCACTTTGCTGGCGATGTCTGGCACTGATGCTGCCAGTGAATCTGCAATCTCCTCTGATACTTTCAATCTGGCTTCCAGGTCGTCTGCTTGTTTCTTGGCCTGCACAGCTACTTCATTCGCCTGCGTCTCCACATGCCGGACAGCATCGGCGGCGCGCTCCATGCTACTCTCCAGCATTTCACCCTTATCCTCCAGAGCCTTGACGCTGGCCTCAGCTGCAGACAGCGCCTGCCTGAGGCTCCCAACATTCTCCTGCACTACTGACCTCACCGTTTCCAATTCCTGAGACAACGAGGTCACTTCCTGGTTACGAGTCTGGAGCTCGGCCCTCACAGTACCTATCTGCTGCCCAAGCGAGTCCACTGAGGTATCAGAAGCCTCTTTGGCTGTTTTGATCTCAGCCACAGCATTGACAATGGCAGACAGCTCCTGCTTGACGAGCGCAGGGTCTTCAGCGTCGCCCAGGCGGGCCTTGATGTCAGCCAGCTGGCTCTGCGCCTCGCCCTGAGCTTCGGTGAACTCCGCCAGGCTGGCCTTGATGGACTGAGACACTTCAGCCAGACGCTCCTCTACCGTCTTCTCCAGAGATGAGAAATCTCTCCCTCTGGCCTCCTTCACCTCACTGATTCCATCTGAGAGGTCCCTGAGTAAGTCGTTCTGAAGCTTCTGAAGGGCCTCCTCCACCCTCCGGGTCTCCAGCTCGTTCTTCTTCATCCTGCTCACGGCGCCCTCCATCTCCGCCCGAGTGATACCCACTGACAACTCCAGACCGTCCACTACACTCTTCAGACCACTTATCTGTACGAGAAGGAATCAATGCACATTTTCATCATTTTTTTTTTTACCCAAATCACACCATCTGTTGTTCTGATGAAATAATATGTAACACAAACATAAAATAATGCAGGAATGATTTACTTTCTGAAACTCGGCTCTGGTCTTCTACTTATTGGACGAATCCAAAACGGAGGCTCACCAAACGTTACCCAACCCCCAACAGTGGGCTACCCAACACAATAACTTTTTCTTATGTAATTGTGCCTATAATCTCTATGAAAAACAACATTAGCCACCTTTATTGTGTTCACGTTCCACTGCGAGTCCTGACAAAGTTTGGGAAGCCTCCGTAGGTACCGTTTACACATCCCGTCCACTTTGAAGGCCTTTCACACCCACCTGCAGGACGATATCGTCCAGTTTGGTGCCCACGTCTGCGGTCCGCCGTGCGCTCTCCTCCTGCCTGGCGGTCGTCTCGCGCATTTCCTCCACCACTTTCTGCAAATAAAACGCAGCGAAGCCCGCGGCGCAGATCAGCGCGACGTAAAACACGGTGGTCGCTAGAAGCCCGAGGCAGCTCCGTGTCCGTGGCCCCTGAGGCCCCTGAGGCCCGGGGCCAGCCGCCCGGGGCGCGCCGCTGCTCGCCTGGCTCTTCTTCGCCGCGTCATCCTGGCTGGATGCGGCGCTCTTCTCGCTGCTCCGGTGCCGGTTTTTGGCAGTCATCGTCCGTGTCAGCTCGCTGGATTTGTGCACGGACGTGAGTGCGTGCTGCTGGTTTTTGAAGTCTGGGGACGGAGAACGTTCCCCGGTTCCCACCGTCCGGACCAGCGTATCAGGGAGCGCGTCGTGTCCCTCCACGGGGCTCTTCGCGTTGAGGTATGCGGATGGGGGCTGTCCTTTGTTTAGGTCCAGCTTCTGTGTGATTTGTTTAATGACTGCAACCCGCTACAAACTGTGAACAGTTTCCACTTCTTATTTGGGGATCAGCCTTGTCTATAGACCTAACATGCTGCTTTACATGTGTCCACCACAAAGTGAAGCTTGCGCAGAAGCATCAGTGCGGAGCAACAGCTGCGTTATCATCCCTCTAAATCAAAACTGGTTTAAGCAAACTTCACTGACTGTCCACGTGTTCCCCAATGAAAATGAGGATGGGGTTAATCTCTCTTTTACAGAACCTGAATTGACACAGCCAAAGGGCGAGAGATTCGCCGCCTTAGCACAAATGGTTGACGCAGCTTTAGTCGCTTTTAATCCGTTGATGCAAACTTTATGCGCGGAGCTGTTTCCTCCCCCCACTTCGCTCCTCCCTTCATACGTGGCAGCTGAGGTGTCGGAGCTGCAGGCTGCTGTTAACTCCCATAGTTACATCTCACCATGGAGAGACGCCCCGAGATCTTTTGCCACGGACAAGAGTTTTCATTGTCTTTCACTCGTTAAAACTGCCAGTGAATTATCTTAAAGGCACAGTTCACTAATTATCAAATGCATATTCATGTTATCTCCCTGGCGTGCAGTGTTATTTATCCATAGAAATTATGTTGGTGTGGCCAATTTGCAATGATCCCTCAAATGAGGTTATCAAATATTGTTCTATCATTATAATAACAATGATGTTTAAAAGAGGCATAATATTTTACAATGAACTTTTATTGTCAACGACAGTATGCACTGACACAGAAAACTTTACTGGGCTTTTAATAATTATAAATCACGCCAAGCATCTTTTTCTGCATTGTGTTCTTTATAACCAAAATATTTTCATATCAGCCGATACTGATAACATCTATGCTACAGTTGATATATCTGTGATAGGCCAATATATGATTATAATTTGGGATCATTTTTTTTTTCCTGACATTAACATTTATATCCCACACTGCCACAAATACATGGCTAAATTATCTTTGTTTTGTACTTAAGTAGCCTACATTAAAATAACTTAAGAGCAGCAATGGCCTGGGTTATTAAAAATACTAGTTTTTTTGTACATAGTTTAATGTAGGTTAAAAGGCAGAAATCCCTACAGTTCACATTACAAAAAATGAGAAGTGCACACCAAAATGATTCAAATTGATAAGTAGCTGCACAAGTCAAAAGGTAAATACGTATATGTTTTTTTGAGTTTGGGGGTGAACTGTCCCTTTAAACTGTGTTTACAAGGAATAGACTACAGTGTTGACAGTAAATTTATTTTTGTGTTTGTGCAGTTCCTATTTATGTTTAATAATGTCTTATCGTTTGCTCTGTTTTATTTTGACTATTATGCCAAATTAAAAAAAACAGAGCCACTCAAAAAGAAAACTTCCTGAATGTGTAACAACAGGCCAGATTTGAGTTTGAACGCCAGATGTCACTGAAAGAGCGTTTTTATGGTGAGAGGGAGGCCCAAACAAGCAACATCCACGATAAAGTATGGAGGCATGGGTACAACTTGAAGCAATTATTCTGTAACTGTGAATGAATGCAAAATAATAATAATAATTGTGTCATCACGGGATTTATTAATAGCAGCGTTAGCACACATAATAAGGCGTTTGTGTCCTGTCTTGTACTTAAAAAAAAAAAAACCATCAACCAGGAAGCAGAACAGTTAAATGCAGAAGAATTTTTTTTTTTGGACAAATGGAGCCACAACAGGTATCCTTTAATGTTTCTTTTTGGAAAGTTTTTCTTGAAGGCTCCTATTTTTCCGGCCTCGGCTGGTGTGTTCAAGTACACGTTACGTAAAGACGTAAAGGTTTAAAATTGTTAAATATGGGTCGTCAGTCAAAACATTTGAATTCAATCTGACTTGTGTGTAATATTCTTCAAAAAAAGCCTGTTACTCAAGTCATTTTTTCGAGGTCACATCAGAATATTTGATTCAAATGTGCATATTCTGTTCTATACAACTATGCCTTACACCGCCACCTCCTCCCCGCCCTCCATCCACGCCCCCGATTATGAAATTTCCTGGCATACACTGAATGTACCACGACGCCCCGCCCAGACGCAGTCCACCGACGCGCTGTCCAGGTGTTCGCTGTGTGATATTGCAGACAGCCTGACCGATTTGAAACTTTATGAGTTTATTGAGATGGCCTGATGAGCTGCGAACCCGGCTTTTACTCTCTCGTCTCTGTTAGAACCAAGCGGGGAAACCGTTGAGATGAAGCCTGGCACAGGGATGAGAATTTGAGGCGTGTTTATACCTCGAGTGGGAAAAGCTAGCGGCTAGGCTAGCCAGCAAGACAAGACCGCTCAGACACCCGGCGGCGGCGGCTTGGATATCGGATGTGTGTGGCCATGGCTGGGCTCATCAAGAAGCAGATTCTGAAGCATCTCTCCAGGTCAGTCCTGAGCGACGGTTCAACGCCAGCCGTCAGGGAGTGGGTAAAAAAAAGGGCGACGGAGGCATTCAGCAGTCAGACGGACTTTAGCTAGCTGTCTCCAAAACGCTAACTTCACCCTATAAGAAAGACGAAAACAAACTGCAGTTGTTCCCGGACGTGGACGCTTCTGTTTGCGGTTTAGTGAGTTGGCTCACATCCTTTTTGGCTGTCACACTGTCATTTTCTTTTTCAGTCGACGCAAGACGTGGCTAGTCGGCTAACCTGCTAACACGGCGCTTTAGCAGGTTCAACCAGTCGAGTCGTTGAGTCAGATTGTTTAAAAAAACAAAAATCTCAGCTTTTGAAGGCAGCTTATCCTTAACAACGTGTCTCTGATAATCACATGATTTTATATAATTGTGGGTTAAATAGGTGTTAATATGCATGGATATTATAATAATAGTAAATGGCAGAGTGCAGGATTTGCACCAACTTGCTTTTCTGCTTTGTGCTGGGTTTGATTGTCACCACAGTGACGGACACCACATGTACACTGGTGCATCTCAAAAACTTAGAATATTGTTATTTTTCAGTCTTAATTAAGGAAGTAAAGATTTAATATACTTAGACTCATTACTCATTGACTAAAATGTTTGTAATGTGTTACTATTTTACTTTTGATCATTCTAGCCTGCAGCTAAATAAAAAAACCTCCCACAGCTCATATATTAGAGTATGTTACTGTAACTGTATAGGCCATAACCATCAATTTTAAACCAGAAAAAGTCTTGAAACCCCTGCACACAGCATAATTTGAAGACTGAAATTTGCTATACTGTCAAATGCATTTGACTGTGTTTTGTGGCAACTTCAAGCTCCCTTTCATTTACCTCCAGATAAATGAGCACAATCCTGATTCAAGGTCTGTTTAATGTCGCTGCCACTCTCTGTGCAAGGCCCCGGTTATTTTTTTAATGTCTTGCTGTTATGGGCAGTGTTCAGTTCAAGCCACGTTTCATCTATTATTTATTTTCCACTGTCCCTCCTGGGACTTACAATGGACTACTTGCTGATTTTGTTCAGGGGGGCTCAAGAGACACTGCGCTGTTTTCTTTCCTCCTACATGCGGAGTTGCCAATGACTTAACTAAAACCAAAAGGCGGAGCACCCATAATGACAGCTGTCACATTTGTAATGTAGTTCACATGTATAGCCTTGTCATGATACAGAAAGACTGGTTTGTGTTCTTGAAAAGGAAAAGGTGACTGTGGTTGAGATGACTGAATTGTGAGTATTTGTAGTTTCACTGGTTAATACCTTAATAAAGTCTAGGATTGTCCTTCATACTCACACAATGCCACAGCCATGGTTGGCATATTCTGCAATACAATGTGAATGCCATTGTCCCAGTACATTGTGTGTTTTGTCTTCATGTGCTGTGTGTTTGTGTCAAGTGTTTCTGCAGAAGGCTGCCCTCAGCAGCATTAGCCTCAGCATTGACTTGAAGAGTTGTGACGTCATTGTGTGTTTGGACTCGTCATCTGATCTTCTTTGTCCTGGCCTGATTGGTTGGGCACTGCGCGGCAGAAGCTGACCTATCTGACATTCAGCCAGCTAGTCCTGCTCCATTCAGTGTGGTGATGTCACGCTGAGAGTGCCAGAATGCCAAATCGGCATCAGCAAATGGAACGTCTGCAGATATGGTCGATTATTACTTTCATTGTGTTCAAGTGGTTTAGTTTGAGGCTGAGTTTGGATTTATCTGTACTCTTGCTGTTTTCATGCTGCTTCAATAGTATTGGCCAGGAAAAGTTAGCACTTCTAGCTAGATTATTTATACATACTGTAGGTGTGCTCATCCAGATAAAGGTTATGTTGTGGGTATCAACATGTCAGTGCAGCTCCTGCGCTCAACAGTTGCAGAGGACACACATCCATACAGTACTGTGCTGTGACCAGCTTGAGCCTGTTAGGTTGAGGCGGCACAAGATCTTTACAGTTCATTAACTCAGAAGGGGCTAAGACGAGTGCAGTGAGGCGTGTGCCACATATTAAACTATTTGAGAGTGCACAGTGTGAGTTACCAGAGGAAACGTTTTGTATGCTTTTTCGTGTACAAAGAACAGTTTTTTTAATGTTAAATGTCACTGCAGAGTCGTTGGCATATATTTGTTCTGTTAGGTGTCCTGATGAAGTGTTCAACTGAATTCATGTTGTCATAGGTGTTTGCCTCCATTAGACAGATTGAGTTTATAAACTGGACCCCGGCATTACAACCAGACAAGGCAAGACCTTAATACAGTTTATCCCCTAGAAATTGTTTTGGGCCCAGTGACAAGAGCTGATGAGACAATGCACGTGTACTAAATTGACCTCTCATTTCTTCCCCCAAATCTGTCCCTCTCCCTTCTTCCCCACCTGTGCTTTGGTTTGGCTCCAGAGATTTTGAGCAAAACTCTGAAATATTGGATTGTCCCCATGTGGCATTGAGAAGGTACAGAGAGGAAGGCCAAAAGAGAGGCATCCAAATGCCAAAACATTATTTCCGAATGAGTAGAACTGGGCGAAATTGACAAAATCTTATTTCACAACATGGATCAGGTCATATCAAAATACAGTACATTTTCTGAAAATTTCATGAAATAATGTCTGTACAAAAATAGACACACATGTCCCATGACAATTAATTATGTTGATAGTTCTGTGGAATAAAGAATATCAAGACCCCCCCAAACCAGTTTTCAGCTGAAAAACAATATATTGGGGTGTTTAGTTGTGTTTTTGATTAAATTATATCCAAATCTTTTTTTACACAAAGAATTTGAATTCGACATATTGTGTTATAAATATGCACAGTGACTGCTCTCCACAGGATGAAATCTTTGACAGAGGGGACAACTGCCCCCCTCCAGAGTATGACCAAATGACAGAAGTCCCCCTTTAGGTACAACTTTGTCTTCATCACGTCTTGGTGATATGTATAACGTGTGCGGTAGAGCGAGAATGACCGAGTCTCAACAAAGCCGAGTGAGAGTGAAGTAACAGTTAGCAGCTAGTTGGCTGTCAAGCAGTGTTTGAAAATGTTTAGTAACAAGGTAAGTCACTTAATGACAACTCCAGCTTCTCTAGACCTAAGTGGAGTTGGCTGTGTGCTGTTTCACTACTGAGTCTGAAAGTGACGGGGGTTAATCCTGATGTACATCCCCTGTTCCCATATAGACACAGAGCAGGAAAACACTAACACTGACATTCAGTCTGCACTGATCGCTCACATTCTGACAGAGTAGCGCTAAAAGCAGTTTAAGGCCAAAATCTTTAGAAAATACTAAGTCTTCAAATATATCCCTGAACATGTGGAGGAGCCATCAGCTGCAGAGCTGGAGCATGATGTTTTGTATGAATGACATAGAATCCATTCCCAAATGGAGCTCTGTAGAGAAGAGGACCTGAAATGTCTGCTTTTCCTCACTCCTCCTTCTTTTTCTCATTCCATATTTCCATTTTGTTTTCCTCTACTTTTCCTTGCCTCTTCCATTGCCGGTTAAAAAACTGTTCCATCAACTTTTTATTTCCTAGTTCCGTTTCCTGTCGCAGCCTGCATTTAGGACTTCAAATAACTAAACATTGTTTTGTATTCCCAGAATTTCCAAAACTGACGTCTCAAATTGCTTACTTTAACCCGATCAATAGTTAAAAAAAACTTCAAAGACTTTATTTGCTGGATCCAGAAAATGTTTAAAATTTGTATTTTTGCCGAAGGTTCCAGAGAGCTCCACACACCCTTTTGGCCATATGTTTATTACATGTGGGTCCTCATTGGATGATGTGCTTTTAAAGGTCAATGCATTCCATTGTGATTAAAGAGCAAATTGCTGCTGATTAATGTCACAAGACTGCAGCACAGAAGGCCTGCAGACAGCATAATTCACATCCTCAGTCACATAGAGTGAAGCTGTTAATAGATAACCTTCAAAGTGTGGCCCCCAACAAACGGATTATCACAATAGTTCATGACCTGGGAGATTACGTGTATGGTCAGGCTGGTATGTGAGGTGCATTTTGGGGTTGAGTTGAATCATTATGTGTAGAAAAGTCTTCTCCTTCTTATGTTAGTGGTACTTTTAGCATTTTATTTCTTTTTTTTTATCGGGCATCGGAAATCTTAGGCCAAGCAGCTGATCCCGCAAGAATGAATGTCCACTAAAATTTCAATCCGTAAAGAGTAGGCTGATGAATTCTAGGAATAAGTATTAACTCTATGTTACTTGGAGCTGAGCATGTAAAACTAGCACGACGCACACGCTCTCCACTCTGTGTACATTTCACGTACTACATGAGTGGATGTTTGGTGCCCATTGGGGTGTGACAGATGAGTCGGTTTATGCTGTTGTGTGTTTGTCTTTGTGATCCCCTTCAGTGTTGACTCATGAAATCCTGCGCTAGCTGGATGATGATGACCATGAAGTCCACTTTTCCCAGTGTTATTATTCACAGCTGGTGGGAAGGCTATTATGGCAGGAGTCATGCCTGACTGTGTAGCTGTGGGTGTTTCATCACTGTGTAGCTGTGTGTGTCGTTCTGTGTTTTTATTAGAGAGTGACATTTGACCAAAGTCCCTCTGTGCATGGGGGTCTAACTGGGGCTTTGGATTGTTTTCTCCTTCCTGCTAACCTTTTCTGTGTCTTCATGTGTTCATAAATATTCCACAACTCTGAGGGCTTTGCTCCCAATATATACTCAGTTCATTCTGACAGGTTGCCTGTGTGTTTTGTGTGGTAGTGTAGGTGTGTGTTTTGGATTTTGAGTCCATGTTTATGACTGTTTGTGTCTTGCACTTATGCTGATATGTAGGCTCAAACGTAATTCAAGTAGTCCCTCTTGATGCCAACTTCGCGATGACTCAGTCTTTTTAATAAATGTTCTGTTAGGACTGCGCCATATTTTTTGTAGCCACCTCAACTTGTATTTCCATGACAAACGTAGACCATTAACAGGAGATTTTAAAGTTCATATAACAACAATAGCGTGAAGCTGGAAAAGATAATATCTGATTAATCAGCTGATGGGACATGTTTCATCGTTAAAGCCCTGGTTGTTAACTCTTGATGAAATGACAGTAAGATCAAGTAAATTTTCTCCTTCAATATTTAAGGTCAAAAGAGGACTCCTTAAGATGCTACATTATTCAACTAATATCGGGTACAGATGGAAGAGTAAGCCAGCTGGTTTTTAAGAAAGCTACATGCATGTGTGAACGTTATTTTTAGGTTGGGCTGTTTTTAAGGTTTCTATTTAATGTACCAAAAAAAACCCACACTGCAGGCAGCTTGTCTCTGAACACTGCAGTGATGCTGTCCTGTAACAGGAGCACAAAAACAAAATAATCCTCATGTGTTTATATTGAATATTTTATTGTCTTTTAGTTACATTGATGGGTTGTTATAGTTTCACATGTACCGCAGCAAGCATCTTCAGTGGCTTTTTCTGTTGTTTTGTCACCTGGTCTGTTAGGTGTCTTCCATGAATATCAGTTTAAGACTTTACTAAGAAGAGCTGTTAGACTTTTTTTCTGCAGTGGTTTCATCACAAAGGTCCTGTTGACACTGAATGGTTGGGATGCTGATTTAAATGTGACAAATTGTTTTTATGGTTGAGCTAGTCCAGCTACTTGGCTACTCAAATGCGCATCGGTAGGAAAGAATGCAGCGACGTCCTAGATCCATTTTGTCTTCTTCAGTGTCTTCTTTGGTCAGCCACATTCCTAAATCCCAGAGGAGATCCCTGAGGATCCCTTCTCTGTCTTTCTTTTCTGTAATTAGTTTCTGTCTCTCTCCTTCCTCCTTTCTTTCTCCCTTTGTGCTGTCTTGGTCTTGCTTGGTAAAAAGCAAACTGGTTGTCTGTCTTAGTCATCTGACCATATTCTCCCAGGCCGCATCTCCTCCTGGCACTGATGTCATCAGGCGGTGCCACAAATGCACCATTAAAGCAGGAAAAGCTGGAAGTCTCCTCGTGTCCATTCACAGGATCCACAGACATCAGCGTAAGGAGTTGCAGACTAAAGTCCCCTCATAGTGTTACGGTTAGAGGAAAATGTTAAAAGATAAATCTACTGTTTTGGACATTTTTAACTTGATGTAGGCCAAATTGTAGATGAAAACTGTGTAAATAAGCTTGAATAACAATAAACTAATGCTGTTTATTTTGTCATGATTCATTTATTGCAATCCATCTAATTTCTTTTTTAACAAAGACAACAGCAACATGACTAACATGTTTAAAACTAACTTTAGTCTGGCATGCATTTTACTGCTTGAGGGTTAATGTTTTTTAGGCTGTTGTCCAGCTACCTCGTCTGAGTCTTTATGTGGTCTGGGATTTGGTCTGGTGGACCAGAATAATGGCTAATGGGATGAAAGGGAAAGATGATGATGTGACAACTTAATACCCTCCTCATCCCTGTTTCTATCTCTGCCTAATTTAGCTTGTTTTAAGTTTGTAGCCTTGATATTAGACAGCTTATACACAGCGTGTCATTTAATTTCAGTATTAGATTATTCATGGTGTTTGAAGCAGAGGAGAGGGACCAAGAAGTGGCCCAGTGGAGGCCGTGAAGCCAGATAAGGAGTGAATGAAGTCAGCTAGCAAGCTGGTTGACACTTGATCAGCAGCGGGGATGAATATTTCACTCGTCACAAGACTGGCACACTGTGCAGCAACACCCATTTCTGAGTATGCTTCTCTCTCTGACCAATATGCACCACACGAATTAAAGTATTATTTTTTTATTTTTGTTTTTGTAGTCCTGTTTCTTCTTGTGCTGTGCTGAGTAGCTTATAACAGTGAACAATATACATGGATGTTCACTTACTGGAGAATCTAATGCTGCTGTCAGGACAGTTGTTGAGTGGATAGAGTCAGGGCTTTGACAAGATTGCATTGTTTAAAATGAAACAGCTGAATCACAATTCATCGATAAACTGGACAGAGTTTCTTTTGTACTGCCGATAGTGAGTCTCTGTGCACCTTTGTTCGTCTCCTGACAGCTTTCCATCAGTAAAGACCATCAGAACAAAAAATACAGTGGCTGAGTGTTTCATAATCACATATTAGAGTGACGGCAGCATTTGTCACAGGGACCAATCCAAGTCTTATTAATGCCAATATTCACCTTCATTAACTGATCACACAAAGACCATGACATTTTTCCAGTAACTTATCTATATCTATTGGTGTCCCAATTGACGATGAAATAAATAAAAAAGAAAATGATTGTTTCTAATAATTGGAATTTGCTGGTTTGATAGTGTATTTTGTATTAGTGTGTATCTGCAAAGTAAACTTAAATTGTCAAATAAATTAAGTGGAGTAAAAGCCACAGTGTTTGCCTCAAAACTGTTGTGGTGTAAGTATACAGTAGCTGGAAATTGAAATCCTTGGGTAATGTTCAAGTATTTTAAAGTTCCATGTACTGTAAGTATAGCACTTAAGTAAATCATACTTGGTTTCTGTATATTCCATCACCATTATCACTGTATTTTGTCATTGTTCTGAATGTCATTTTGAATTTCAGATTTTTACTTTTAATGCAAATATCAGTTCCAGTAATGTGTCTCCCTAATAATACTCACTTTTTGGATCAGCCCTGTCAGTATCATCTATATCATTTGATCCCGTACTTTATAATCACTCCACATCATAAAAAGTCAGTGTTTCACTATTGGTTGCATGCATAATTCAGTTATGGTGGCTACCAACTCATAAAATCCTGCTTAGGTGTACTGTAATTAAAAAAAGCAATATTTATAACTTGTTTTGGGACTTTGAATTGAAGCACTCATTCATACCAGTCAAAACATCATACTGTCATGTATTCAAACGATGGCACTGAATGGGTTTGTTAGATTCTTTGCCCTAGTTCTTGTGTTGCTTCTTGTGACACGAGACAACGTTAAACACTGATCGGTTTAAAGACGTCATCAAAGATGTATTATGTAGAATTCCCGCATAATAAATTCTCCAAGTCACCAATTCTCTCTCCCCTTGTTTCATGTTGAATAAGTACTGTTATGGTATCAATTCTAAAAATTAGTCCTTGCAATGCTACTGTTGTTTTAGAGCTTCAAGTGATTAGAACTGTCGTGATTTAATAAGCTCGCACACACCTTACAGTATACAAGGGCAGTAAAATAAAAAAACTAAAAAAACCTGTAATAGTCTGTTGTCTAAATGTTTGAGCAATGCTTAACGGGTCACTCTTTAAGGAATGTGTGTCAGTAGTTGTAAAACTGTGAGCTTTGATCCATCCCTATTTACAGACACACTTACTTGTGTGGAAGAGATTAGTAGTAACAGGATTACACCTACTTGTATTGTCTGTATACTACCTGTATGTCTGTGTTTTTAAAAGGGAGTGAGTCCTTTTTTTTATATATACTTACTTACAACTAGCTTAGAATTAGTGCTGCTCAAAAGCTTTTTATTCTTATTTTCCCCCGTCCGCATCATCACCAGTTATTAAAAACCAGGAAGATGTTGTGTATTCTGCACCTATACATGTCATAGGATCAAGGCTTTTTGGCTCTTGACAGAGACGCACTGATCAATAAACTATCTGGGATCAGGCCACTCTGCTAACTATTAACCAAGAATCACAGTCAGGTCATTGACATCAAGCTTGTGTGTGTTCAGGTCTATTTACTTAAGCTAACGCGCAAATAGACTTAACACACAGAATCAATACAACAGACAAAGACTTACAGGCACAGAAATATTCCCCACAAAAGTGAAGTTCTAAATGTAAATATTGGCTCAAACATCTAGTTAAAAAGTGTGGTAGGTCCTTATTGAGTTTGCTCGCAACCTGTCCTTGCTGTTAACACACATACCTTCCAACCAGCATGGATTTCACTAACTACAAATATTCTGAGCACTAACTGCCTTAACCTTATCTTCTATTGTGTTTTTTATATTGTAGTTTTTTCATTATCAGATGAAGCAGTGAGTGTGGAAATAAAGCAGTTACCATACCAGTGTTTCCCCTAGAATTTTTTTTCAGGCCCTGGGGCAACAGCTGATAGACGATGACAGTGTACCATATATGTTCATCTCTCATTTGTCCCCTCACATCTGTCCCTCTCCCGTCTTCCCCACCTGTGCTTTGGTTTGGTGATACAATCACGATATAGTAGGTCTTCTTTAAGTATCATGAAATAATCTCTATACATTGTGGATTGATTCAGATCCAAATCTTGCTAGTTTCATGCAAAGTATTTGAATTCTACATATTGTGTTTATAGATATGCACAGTGACTGCTCTCTGCAGGATGAAACAGGTTTCTCACAAGTCTAGAGAACCCGGAAAACTTGGAAAATGATTGACAATTTTCCAGTCATGGAAAACATATGGAAATTTAAAAAAAAAGAAAGTCAAATGTCCTGGAAAGCTTAAGTTGTCGTGGGAAATTATTACTCCTCCCTCTGCATCTCTCTCCCTTGTGAGTAAATGCACACGGGTTAATGGGGTATGTACATGGGTATGTATGTCTGTTGTCACACTGTCTTCAATGGGCAACATTGAGTCACAGCGCCCCATTTGATGCTACCAGCCAATCAAATTACCGTGTCCCCTCAGAGCAGTTCTGCTTCCCAGTGTTTCATTTTGAGTTAATTTCATATATAAGTTCTAGCCATAGACTGCACATCTTGCAAGTTACATCTGTAGAAGGGATGTATGATGTGACAACTTGTGTGTCATACTGTAGCAGCTGTAAATGTCCTTGAAAAGTCCTGGAAAATAATTTCAAGAAATGAGTGGGAACCCTGTTGAAATGGTGTCAACTCCACCCCCCACTGATTAAATGAAGGAAGTCTCCCCTCTTTTAGGTACAAGTTTGTCTTCACTTCATTTCGGTGGTACATATAACGTGTGAGGTAGAGCGAGAGTGAGTGTGCGTTACGCTGTTCCCACACAGGTACGGAGCCGAAAAACACTAGCACTGAAGTTTAGTTCGCCCTCATCGCTCACATTCTGACAAACAGAGCAGACAAAGAGAATATCATCATTCTGCATTATCATCATCTCATTAATGACAGCTTCATGTACATCATAGTTTATGTTATCAATGATCTATTTTTAGCCTGTAAACATCTCGTCTTCATCTTGTAGGGAAGGTCATTGCCAAACATTTTCATCATAGTTTTTTATTAACAAAATTAACACTGCAAGAAGCGTTGCGGGTGTTCGCTCCTTCCTGTCCGTTTGTTACCTGGGACCGTGCATAGTGAACATACAGCAGGAGGAAAATGACGGAAAAATCTACTGTGAGTCAAGTCGCAGACGCAGATTATAATTACATGATTAAATGTAGTTTTTGTTTGGTTTGTTTTAAAATGTACCTTGGAAAAACAATACTGCCTGATACTATTTTTAAAAAATGGTGTCTGCTGTATTGGAAAGGCAGCCTGTCAGGCATCCTGACTTTAGTTATTCCCAGGCTCAAAACTACACTTCTCATCTGCGTTTCATAGATTTGCTAAGAACCTGTCACCAGACAAGATCAACCTGAGCACGTTGAAGGGGGAGGGCCAGCTCACCAACCTGGAGCTGGATGAGGAGGTCCTCCAGAGCTTACTGGACCTGCCCACCTGGCTGGCCATCAACCGTGTGTGCTGCAACAAGGCTGTAATCAGGGTGAGGGACGCTGTCAAATGTTGTATTTGTTGGGAAAATCTTGGGAATCTTACATTTCTGCCTTTCAGGCCAACTTACTCTGTCCAATGGAACAAAATGTACATACAAGCACCTCTGAAACTCACCAATTAACAATGTACATCTTGTTTGTTTGAGTCATGCAATGATTGCAAATACCGTGTAAAACTGAAATTTATATAGTCTTACATGTGTCTGACTGTTTCTTGGCCGCACTCAGTAACTCTTTTCCGTAATAACTTTATTAGTGGACTTCAAATGGAGCTACTAAACCGAGAGGATTACTTTATTTTGCAAACGATATATTTAAACTGAACAACAAAATTGATTTTCGTTGCTTTATTTAAGGTCTTTAACTCTTTCTGGAATTTAGTAAACAAAACAGAATGAATGAATGAATGAACAAAACAGACCAATGCCAATATCCTTTTCCTTGTACCCTAGTCAAATGAGTCATACTGATGGCCTTGTGTGGTCACAGTACTCAACAAAGAGCCATGTATAAGAGCAGAATATAACACATTCTGGACACAGTGAATGGACTTTAATACGGGTCAAAGTCCCCTGTCCAACTTTTTTCCTACTCAAACTCATTTCCTTTTGTCTCTTACACATCTGTCTTCATGTTTTAATTCCTCTGTTGATGGTCACAATACCCTTCTTGTACTGTCTTTCCCTCAGTTGCCCTGCAGGTTGTCTCATTCACTCTACATAATTGTTGTGTCATTGACAGTGTGTTTAACATCAGCACAGGTTTATAACTATAAAATCCTCATCAGATGCAGTAAGTATGTGTGTATTGCAGTGTTTAGACTGGTTAAAAATGAGGACGGAGATCTGTTTATTACTTCCTCATTCATTACAAACCCATCTCCTTTGTGTCATCCTGTTGCAGAAGAGGCACGTCATTTTGTGTAACTGTCACACACAAGTTCAAGTAAATTAAGGGAGACTTACTGAATACCCACAAATGCATATGCTTATTCTGATTGCATCATATGAGTCTGCTTTTTATAACCCGAGTGACACTTTTGTGACAAGGAAAGGTAAGTAAAATGTGTGTCTGATTCATTGTGTTCAGTTAGAGCCATAAATACAGATTATTTATCACTTTTTTATTTATGATGCCTCAATGAGCAACTGACTCTTGACGTAAACGTAAGTATTTAATATCTTTGGCTATATAACTTGACATGGCATTGAGTCAAGAATCTGCACGCGGAGGATTAATGGATGTCCAGAGCTGAATGAAGCAAACTGCAACTCAGTTTAGACTCAGAGATTTTTTTGTTCTCCCTTCATATTTAAGGAACAGCTGTCTGCCATTTTGGCTTGATTTAATTCTATGCAGTTCTGTTGAATTACATTGCTTTATACATGCTATTTGATTTTAATTTAGCATTTTGGGAGGACCAAAAAGGCCAAGTCCTTACTGTAGTGATCAGAATACTGTGTGGTTGAAAAGCTAAGCTGTTGTTTCTGTTTCCATTCACAGATACCTTGGACAAAGTTGAAGAATCACCCAATCTCTTTGGTAAGTTTTTCCCACTACACTACATACGGCTTTAATCATCAAAACATGACATTGATAAGTTGTTCTGTATCTTATTGTCATTTGCATGATACATTTAAAAAAAAAAAAAGTAGTTAAAACTAATTTATTTTGTACACCAATACAGCAGATTAACAGCATGTACTCCTAGGTAATATATTTATTGATAATCACAATAAATGACACAGTTCATCACATGGTGACGAGCAGGAAACCGCTAAAGGTGTTGTAGTAATTGAGGTCATCGTAGAGTACTCTGTTTGCATACAGCTGCACGAACACATTGTCTCCAACCTCAAGCTGCACCACCGCTGCATTGCTTGCGCTGTCATTGCTATCGTCGCCCGCGGTGTCCCAGGTACTCACCAACCTCTGCTGTTCATCATCAGTGACACCACAGAGTTGGGCCGGCCTGAGTTGTTGTTGTACATCGTATATCTGAAGTAGTAGACCCCCCTGACCAAAGCAGTGAAGATGCCAGTGGCAGGATTGTAGGTGCTGCCAATGTTGGAGAAGATCTTTGGATATTTCAGTGGTGTGTTTTGCTGAAATGGACCCACTGGATTTCCTAAAGCAGCAGCTAAAGCCCTCTTTGACGTACTTCCAGATGTAATGTCTTTGAGTGCCTTCAGCTGCTCGTTCTGTGCCTGGTTTACCTCCCTGAGTTCTTCAGTCTGACTTTTATAGTGCTGCAAATTGGCTTCAACCGTGGCCATTTTCTGCACCATGGCATTCAGATTTTCCACGAGCCTGCTCTGTGTCTGTGTCATGGCTTCCAAGCTTCTCCCTCATGGCTGCAACCTCGCTGAGCAGGGCACAGGTGTCAGGTTGACAGACTGCAAGGCTGGTCCCAGTCCCCAGTTGGCTGTAATTCCCAGTGCACAGGCTGCCTAAAACAAACAACAAGAGGAAGAATGAACGCTCCATTTTACAACTGAGTTACACAAAACCATGAATACTGTGTGTAGTTATGGGTCTTTATATACTCTTCAGCAGCACGTGTTGTGACATTTATTGGCCTAATCTGGTTAATTATTCACTAAGATAACTTATTGCATTTTCTGCTGATCACCCAACTTTGAAATGTACCTTGTTGTTTGTTTAATACTGAGCTACTACTGAATACTGTGAATAATATGTAGACAGCTACCACATCTACAGTCAAATTGTAGCCACCGCAAATCTCAATATTACAGAGATTTCCTTTGTCATTGAAAATTTGCTAAAGGAAGCACAAAAATTAACCATGTAAATTCATAAATAAAGTAAATCCATTCATCTATCCATTATCCTCCACTTGTCCGGGGTCCTACTGGAGTGGCAGCAGGCTAGGCAGGGTCTTTGAGACATTCCTTTCCTCAGCAACACTGCAGCTCCTCCTGAGGGATCCAAAGACATTCCGAGTCCAGATGGGATACGTATACAATCCCTTCAGGTAGTTCTGGGTCTGTTCTAGTATCTCCTCCCAAGTTGGACGTTGCCCAAAGACCTCCCCAGGGTGACACCCTAGAATCTCCATAACCAGATAACCAAACATCAACTAGCTCTTTTTTGAAGCAAAGGAGCACCTGTCATGGATACGTGGATTCTGTGCTGGCAGCGGAGCAACTCTTTACTCTGGCATGTTTGCTGGGGGTATCATGCTTTGCCCATCCAGTTTCAATGTTTTTGTCTTCAACAGGGCAGTCCTTTTAGAGGACTTTTGGGTGGACATTTGGGGGAAACCACAGGAATATGGGGTACTGGCCTGTTGAGCCATTTGGTCCCTATTTAAACAAAATGAGAGCTGTGTTCACATTTTTGGCTCATTTTTAGCATACACATTCTCAGTTGGAAACTAAGACAGATGATAGTGAATATGTTGATGGAAAGGATTGCCGCAGTCTGACAATGTAACTTTGAATGATCATGTAAAAGAGCATTGCTATGACTACAAATTGACACATCAATGTGTGGTAGTGGTCATTGGTTTGTGAATTTCTCCATGATTTGCTTGCAGACCCTGGATAAAGTGGAGATGGAGATGAGTACCTGTGATGAGCCCCGTCCCCCAAATGGTCCATCTCCCATAGCAACAGCATCAGGACAAAGGTAAGCACTTCTATGTCCTTTTCTTGCCTGGATGGTTCTATAATAATTTGGTTCACACAAGTCAGATGCAGTCAAAAATCCATCTAAAGTGAACATATTGCCAATTATTCAGAGTCATATTGAATGCATTTTTTACTTCACACTGGAGCTGTACTTATCAAATCCTTTATTCTTCTATTTTACTTTGTGTGTTTCTTATGCTTGGCGGTAGAGTACTGATCAGTACGCTTGTGTAGGTTCTCAGTCATCCAGGTTGAGGTATTCTTAAGTGCTTTAGGTGAAGGCATCTTCTATGAAAACCGAAAAAAAGTCCAGATGCCTTCAACTAAAGCACTTAAGACCAGTACTGATCAGTGAATTCACTGTGCTGCAGTGGCTGACTAGGTGTAATATTTATTCAAAAAGGAAAATAACATGTTTTGTATATGACAGATTTTTAACGAGGATGAAAAGTTATCAACAAGTAAATAAACCATTTCGGTAAAAGATTCATGTTCAGTTGATATAACAGGACATCTTTAAGTATGGGCAAAGGGCACTTTTTATTTTATTTTATTCAGTTCAGTTTTGTATTTATTATATTAATTGTCTATCTTTCTACTTCAAAGCTGTTTCAAACTGTGTTTATACTTCTACGCTAGAAGTCGTAGACACTGTGTCGCCATGTACCCTACACTGTAGCCTGCTTCTTCCCAAAAGATTTAACTACATTTTGCATCACTGCAGACAAGCTTTAAAGATGGTGGACCGTTGAGAACTGTTTTGATATTTTGATTTGACTTTGCCATGCGTGATCAAAGTTTAGATTAAAATACGTGAAAAGGTTTCTGTTCTAAATAATCTGGGTTCACTGTCACTTTTTAAGTATTTGAATACCAATCCGCCACAACATTAAAGCCACCATCCTAATATTGTCTCGGTTCTTCTCACACCACCAAAACAGGTCAGCCCTTTTAGCCCTGTTAGGACATGTACAGGATCCCTCTGACGGGAACTGACGGCACTGGCACTAGGACATTGGCAGTGGATCTTATGGTTCTTGTGGGGTGGGAAGCTGGAAATGCATTCCATGAATATTTGGGACTTGATTGGATTGGTATCTGGGAAGTTTGGAAGCCAGGTCAAAGCCTTGCTTGATGGAATTTGTAGTGGGGGGGGCACATTATCTACTGCGCTGTACTGTTGATTTGAGTGGGTGCACTTGGTCTCCAGTAATGTTTATTTTGAGATATGTCTTAATACTATCCAATGTGATGCGATTGGATAGGATACGATACAATATAATACAATACAGGTAGTATTTGTTAAATTAACACAGCACACATTACTTTGTAATGAGTTGATCATTGCTATTCCCTTCACTCGTCAGTGGTTTTACTGCTGTGGCTGATCGGTGTTTAATAATATTCTGAGAAAGTATAGTAAAGACTTGACTATTTCACACACCCTGTTGTTGATAAGCACTACTTATCACCTTGTGTGCCTCACTGTCTCTCTTCCTCTGTGTGTCTCCAGTGAATATGGCTTTGCAGAGAAAGTGGTAGAGGGCATGTCACTGTCCATCAACTCAATTGTCATCAGGATCAGTGCCAAGGCCTTTAATGCCTCCTTTGAGCTTTCCCAGCTGCAGGTCTACAGCGTCGACAGCAGCTGGAACATTAGTGATTTGCGAAACACCCGCATCCCGGACCCTCAGAGGGGAGAGGTTAATATATATTCTTTCTTTCTTTATTACCATCGGGAGATGTGTCATCCATCCTTTTATTGTGCTGACATTCCTGTTTGGTCCAGATCCTGACTTTCAAGGAGATAAGCTGGCAGATGATCCGCATTGAGGCTGATGCCATTCAGAGTGCCGAGCATGAGATGCTGAGTGCACCCATTCGCCTAATCACCAACCAATCCAAGATCCGAGTCACTCTAAAGAGACGGGTCAGTTGTACACGCACACAAACACATCCTTTGAATAGATTGAGACTTTGACTGGAGGAAATTTGGACCAAACTTGACAACCAGTCTGCTCAAAGTAACATTAGCTATGTTTACATGGACACAAATATTCATAATAAAGGGCTGATCAGAATAAAAATGTTTCATGTAAACACCTCAAATGGAAGATTCTGCTCTGATTGGGCTCATTCGGAAACAAATTAGAGGGGTCTCGATCGAGAGGGGTGGTTTATGCTGATCCTTATTCCGAACCGTGTCCATGTACACACTTACTCAGATCGGGACTTCCTGTTTGAGGTAAAATTACCCTCACTGCGCATGTGTGCAGTTCATGTCCTCCCACTCTCTCCTCCTTTAACGCAGGAGCGTTATGCATTGCTGACCCTGTAACTTGATCATGGAGAACGGTAGAAACAAAAGTAGGGCTTTCAGAACCTGGCGCAGGTCAGTTCTTTAAGAGTGCGGAGTTTAAATTGCAGGCAAAAGCGCGAAAGTGCAATGTGTAGCCACATCGGCATTTGTTTACAGCACAGGTGGAAGTATAACTTCTTCTTCTGCGGTTATTTTAAGGAAATTAGACAAATCTGCGCATGACAAAATGCTGCTATTCTGATTAAAGCTTGGTGCATGTACACGCACGTCATTATCAGATTATTTGATTTAGCAGCCATATAAACAGCGGATTCGAATTTCCAATCCCTCAAATTTTGAATCTGATTAAGAAATTTTGCACATGTAAACATAGCTATTGTCTTGTCCACTGTAAACAATAATCCCTCCATGTGGGCTC
>KV751334.1:18555686-18578978 GCA_001698575.1 Mola mola
AAGCCTGTCCCCCAGCCTGAGGGTTCGGGCTCTCTTCTAGGGTCCGAGCTCTCCCCCTCTGAGAGCCGAGGAACTCTGGAGCCAGGGGCAGATGGAGCAGAGAAGGGGTGCGAAGGAGCTGGGTCAGGATCTGAAGGAGTTTCAGCCAAAGTTGCTTGCACTGTAGATCAGCTGTTATGTGGCGAGGGTTTGGAGGGTGGGGCCACACATGGTCCTGCCCCACTTATCCCCATGTCCCCTTCCACTGCTTCACTGGAGGAGAGGACTTCAGTTAAGAATACTGGAAGGTCTAGTTTGGATGATGGTGAGGCAGTAGTGAATGCATTGGCCGGGGGTGAATATGTAGGAGCCAGTCTATGCTCTAAAACCCAGACGAGTGACCCCCTGTGTGCTGAGCCACTCGGTGGCAAAGACTGGAACGACAAAGACTCGGCTGCCGCCACCAAGATGCCCCAGTCAATATCCAGGTATTTGCTTCATCACACAATACAGATTTAGTTATTTATTTTGCTTTCACCCTCCTTCGAGCTGAATAATTTTCAACTTTGGGTTAGAGATGTTCTGATACCATTTTTTTCAGTCCTGATTGTAAATTTAAACAATTTTGTTTTTGTACTGTATACTGTCTGAAACAAGCCATTTCATTATTAAGTTAAATGATAAATTATTTTACTGATTTATCATTTCATTGCTTAGTCTTTGTAAAGTCACAGTTTACACCCTTCACATGTTTTCCACTGACTACAGCTGGGTGCACAAAATATTCTATTACAATATAGATTATTTCATCTCACGGTAGCAATATAATATGTTTTATGTAAATTCTATGACAAAAATGTCTATAGAAAATAACCACATACCTCATGAAACTTTTTTTGTGCTCATATAACTTAAAGAGTAACCAAACGACCAAAGCAACTAAAAAACAACAGATTTTCGTTTTTATTGTCTGAATCAGGATGAATATTACAATTCTATGTAATGTGTTATAACTATGCATAGTGACTGCCCTCTACAGGTTGAGACCTGCTATTGCAGTTAATTTTTTATGAGCAGATCTGAGTCATGAAACTGCCATTGCCACAAATCCCCCTCAATTGCTGCCCTCTTCCATTTGGTCTTTTTTCTGGTTACTGCAGTATGATGAAATGACAGAAGTACATCCTCTTTTAAGCAAAAGTTTTTTCCATATTCCCAGCCACCAGTTTGCAAGCGGGACAATATAGATAGGAAAGAAAATGGTGTTTTTGCCTAATTGAGCACATTAAATTATAACAAATTGTTGCCATTTCAATTTCCCTCAAGTGACAGTTATAGTGCTTCTTTACCTGTTTGTTTCTTGCTATTTCTGACTATTTCATAGATAAAACAAATAATCATTTTATTTAAACTTAATAAGTTGCCTAATGAGTCCAATCATGAGTCAGAATTTTAGATTTCATAACTGAATCCCCCTGTGCATCACCATGTAAGTCTCTCTCTTTTTTAGTCTCTTTTCATGAACACAAGAACTGTGTTAAAGTGAGACACATAAGACTTTCCAGTTGTCTGACCTCATGAATGCAGTTTTTCTTTCTGTGTCCTCTACTACCTGTCTGCTCATCATTTCTGAACTCTTTCACTTTCTACTAAGGCTCTTGACCTTTATGTTGACCCGTGTGAGGTGTGTGTATGTGTGTGTTTCTCTCTTCCAAGGAAAGGAAGTTTGTCTGTGGTTTCTGATCTCCTCAGCTCATCAAACTCCAGCAGATCCACCTCCCTTTATTCCATGTCCAACATGTAAGGCACTGGATCTGTGGCTAGCTGTATTTATAAGTGCGTGTGTGTTTAGGTCTGTCCTTGTTCTTTGGATCCTTGGATGAAACCAAATCTGTGTGTGTGTGTGAGTGTTTGTGAATCCCCATGTGGGCATGCATTTGCATGAGTGCATGCCATGCTGGTCCTTGTCTGTGTTATTTTTCTTCCTGTATTTGGTGTCAACCTGTTGATCATGGTTAATTAAAGAGATGAAAAACAAAACTCCTTCTTTGTGGCAGTTCTTTTTTTTCTGTCTTTTGGCGAGACACTTTTTGATTTTGACCGTTGTGCGTTTCCTTTCATTTCTGTTTCTTGAGATGGTAGCACACTTTGTTTTGAAATGACCTTAAACAACACCACACAAGGGATTGAAGCAATATGCAATTCATGGCTTGTTGAGTAAGCCCTGTCAGAGTGCACTTGTCTCAGCTTAGTGTCACATCAGATATAAAGAAACTGGAGGGAAAAAAAAAAAGCACTGGGCTCGTATTTGTCCTCCTTTCAGGTGGCTTTAGATCAGTCTTCAAATCAGTGGCGTGCATGGACCACGTTGCCTATAACAGATTCCAAATTATTCAGGAAAGACGTGTCTGTCACGCACTTAATGACTTAATGCCTTGTGTCTTGTAGTGGTCGTTTGATGCGGGACCGCTCCCAGTCCAGTTTCGCTGTGTCCTTTAAGAACATGAAGAAGAGCCCGTCCCTGCAGTCACTGGACAACATCTCCATGGACAGCTACTTGATGGAGGATGGAGACACTTACAGTCTACTGAAGAGAGGTGGAGCAAAATTTTTTTTTTTTTTTTTTAGATATATTTTCCATACATATGTATACATTAACAGCCTCTTTATATCTAAATAAAGATGACTTTCATGGAAGTTAGTTGTTATTTGTTGTGTATGTTGCTGTATTGGCCAGAAGGTGGCAGCCTTGTGTTAAAATGTAATTTATTGACAGTGTTGCTGGTAAAAGTTACTTTACTCCAACCAGGTGTTTTTAAAGCTTATCATTGAATAAAAGGCACTGTTTGAATGCATATGTTGAACTTGCTAAACCATACTTGTGTGTCTTTTTGTCTGGAACAGATGATGTGTCTATCTCAGGCTTCAAGGACGCCATCAGTGAACAGAGTGCGACTGAGAGCGCCGCCGAGGTTGTGATTGTTCCGGAGCTAGACGGAGGCGTGTCCCCCGACACTGTCAGCGCTACTTCCCAGAGCACTGATGATCCCAGCAAAGATATGGTAAAATAATTTTGAGATGTTTGGAAATAACAGAAAACGTCTACAATTCTGACAGCTATAACTACATTCATTATTGTAGATTACATCAGCTCCTGTTTATTCTAATATTTACTTTTAGTGTGGAATAAAGGCCCATCCTAGGCCAAAAATATAATTTGCACAGATATCCATCAGTAGAAATTAGCAAAAAAAAAAAAAAGTGGAAATGCTTACGGTATTATTATTATTACGGTATATTATTTTTTATCCTTACAGGTGTCAGTGCTGGTATTGAAGGTGAAGTCGGTGTGTGTGGGCATGGAGGTGGTGGGCGAGAGCACTGCGGTGGCCCTGCAGGTGGGCCAGGTCACACCCAGCCAGCTGGGCAATGTCTGCCTCAGACAGTACCTCAGCAACAGGAGTCTGGGTAAGCAGTTGTCTGCATGCAGATTTACAGTGTAAAATATGTGGCTTTTTTGGGGGTTTTTTTGCTCTAAAATAATGCATTTCATGTGTTGTTCTTCAAGACGTAATACACATTACAGGTTCTATGTGCCATTTTTAGCACAAACTTATAAAACAAGTTTAAAGAAAAGTACAAGTATGAAGCAAAATGAAAAGGTCTTGACCAAATAAATATGATGCTAGAGCCTAGAAGCCAGATCAAGTGCTTCAGGGTTGTTGCTTCTCTGTAAAATTCTAATATGTTAGAAGTGAATTTGCTGTAAGAATTAAATTTGAAGATTATGCTTTAAAGACAAGGAGGAACATTGTCACTCACTGCCATTTTTGTTTACTTTGTTTTAGACTAGGTATGATGTTAGCTTCTTACAAGCATCTCTGTGTCATCATTTCATAAGCGTTGATCAGGGGCACTGGCTTGCTGCTAAGTTAGGCATGAGCAAGGATGAGAAGATGAAAGTTTAAGGTATTGGCACTCAAGACAGGGAAAGTTTACATTTTGTTTACAATTTAAATTTTTTTGTTGATATCTCCTAAAAGGTTTAAACTTGAAAATATGTAAGTGCTAAACATCTGTAGTTTAATATGTATTGATGTTTCTGGTCCTATGAATATTTCTTTAAATTAAGTGAAACTAATGCATTGTGAATCCTAAGACAGAAGAACAAGCGGTTCCTGTTTTTGAAATTGTGAGCCGATTGATTACATAAACAAAATCCACAACTTGTGTTGAAGTAGGCTGCAGCCTATCTCCTCGGCTGAAACTATTGCTGAAGATGAAAGTGAAGGGGCATTTTGTCAAGATTTATGCACTCAAGTAGGGCAGCTCTGAAACAAGAGAGAGCAGCAGGGGAATGTCTGTGCACGCATATAACTAACTTTTTTTTATTTCCTTTAATAGGTTATTTCTGGATAATCTTTTAAGTTATTTTGCCTTGTTTGACTGTTTAGAGGAAACACACGGGTGGAGAGAGGAAGCACATGTGATAAAGGTCTTAGAACATTGTTGAATCTGCTAACCAACAGAGACATTTTGTGATGTTTAATGACACATAAACAATTATTGGACTATCTGAGAAATTCTATGAAAATATAGATTCCCCCAAGCTTCTAGAGTAGATTAACCATCATTTTGAATGTACATGCATGCACATTCACACACTAACACAGCCACCCCTTCCCTTTATTTACCTTGCCGTAACTCCCCACAGGTATGGTGTGTTCAGTACCAATACCTGCTCAAAGCAGCCAAGGTAACTGCTGTGTGTTAATTCACCATGTGTAATTTAACCTGCATGCTCGCCTCAGCGTGTTTCTTCCACTTGTGTGTGTGTACGTTTTCTGTCTCATTTCCGGACTCCAAGCTCTGGCATGCATCGTAGACGCACATAGAATAGAGCGTGTTGCAATGCAAGTGATTGCATGAAGACTGTTCCTGTTTCCAGCAGCTGTGTGTGTGTGTGTGTGTGTGTGTGTGTGTGTGTGTGTGTGTGTGTGTGTGTGTGTGTGACTTCACAGAGGTTAAGTTTGATAGTAATGGAATGAGTGGTACCATTATTTGCAACATTAGGCCTAGATACTTAAATGTGTGAGTGTGTGTCAGCCGTATTAAAATGAACTCATCGCGCAGACTGGTGTTTAACCCTCCATCTTCCTGTTCCCCTCTCGCTGCCTAATTTGCCCCCTTGCCACCTCCCTCCCCCACTCTCCTCTCTCCCTCCCGCCTTCTACTGCAGCAGTCTTTGCAGTTTCAGTCCAGTGGTTCAAGCAATGAGAGAAACGCCAGCTTTACCCCTCACCGCCTCTCCTCATCCTCCTCCTATCACACAGGAGCAATCCCTCCTGCTCGTCCTCCTCCTGCTCTTTTCCCTCGCGCTCTTTTTTCCTCGTCACCATTCCCTGGAGCTCCTTCTCCATCTCCCTACTAATCCTCTGTCATTTAACCAGCCCCCCTCTCCTCCTCTCTCCACCTTTCATCTCCCTCCCTCTCTAGGCTATCTTTTTGCTTCTGTCCCTGTCTTATCACAGTCACTCAGTCCTTGGCTGCTGGCTGCCTCCCCCTCTTCCTCTTTCTCTCTCCTCACACACTCCCATCCATCTCTCCCTCCATTCGCCTCAACCTTAGCTGCCCAGGATTGAGAGTGAATATGTCATTTTATCTGAGAAAAGCTGACAGCATTTTGTGTGTGTGAATGTTATCATTGGTGCTGAAATTGCTCTATTGCAACTGTCTCTTATCTTTCCGTCATTATTAAAGGGCTGTGACGCTTCTCTTGCTGCCACAATGAAGAAATCTTTAAGAAGCCATTCTCATGTATTGTTGAGTATTTCTCTTGCCTGTTTAAAAACTTGTGCTTGCGTGTGCTTGCCAGCTGAATTTGTTAAGTTTTTTGTAAAAGTGGGGTCTCAATCGCCCTCCCACTTGGTTTTAATACCTGTCAAACTTGACTTTCATCAGTTTGTGCTGTCTATCCTCACTTTTTTCCTTCTGGGATTTGTCTCATAGCAGTTTGTGATACTGAAATTCAAACTTAGGCTCATCCAGGGATGATACATGAGTACCGCCATCAAATTTTCTAAAGTTTTTGTATGGCGTTTAAGTCATGAAAGGAAGCAGAAATGCTTCAAACACAACTTTGAATACTCAACACTTAGGTGGGAGTTTCCGCTGAAGACTCTAATTCCTAGTCTTCAGAAATAATTGAACACACTGCAGAGACGAGCCTGTGAGATTGTTTAAAACATCAGGCTCACCTCTTTCTTTCTTCTTCCCTGTTCCTGTTTTTTTTTTTTTTTTTTCCCAATCTCACTTTCACTTTTTTTGATATTCTCTGATTTCCGTCATCGTGCCGTGTTTAAACCTGGCCTTGAAATGAACCCCTATTTTTATTTTTTACAGTGAGCAAAATCACATAAAATCTGCGCAATAATGCGACTATGCGGGCAACTGACAGAAGATGTGAAATCACAGTGAAATGGCAATCCACAGTTCTCTTACTATTACCTCATGAGATTAACTGTGATACAGATATAAATTTAAATTTAATCTCATCATTGTTTGTTTGACCAACATTATGCCTTTTTACATGACAAGTGAGTTTGCCAATTATCCTAAACCAGCTCTAATTTGATACATTTTGATGCATTATATTTTGACACGGATATATACTGTTTATTGTGACATGACTTTAAAAAAAGATTATAAATAAATGATAATGTCATACCATTCAGCCCTAATTGTAACTGTGAAGGAAATCTTGTGAACCAAAGCAGTGTCAATTCAAGAGACTGAAGATGTCTTTAGCAGAAATATTTATTTTAGCTTGATTTTTCAAAGATAATCAAAGATGACAACTATTCACCAGGTGAAACGTTCTCCCCACGTCTCCCTGGAAAGGGGTTATTTAAGGTCCGGCTGAGTTACTGTTGGATGATTGTTTAAATGGAAAAATCAGTATACTGACATATGACTTGTCTGATGGCATCAACTCAGTGTTTTCCCTCGAAATTTTTTTAGGCCTGGTGGCAAGAGCTGATAGAAACAATGCGCCTGTATCGAATTTATCTCTCATTTCTTCTCCCACATCTGTCCCTCTCCCCTCTTCCCCACCTTTGCTTTGGTTCGTCTCCAGAGATTTTCAGCAAAACATTGAAATCTTGTGTTGTCCCTGTGGGGCGTTGGGAAAGTACAGAGAGGAAGGCCAACAGAGAGGCTTCCAAATGCAAATGAGTAGAACTGGGCGATATGGACAAAATCTTATATCACAATATGGATCGTTTCATATCACAGTAACAATTTATATCGATTCGTATATGTCCATTTTCTTTAAATGTCATGAAATAATATCTGTACAAAATGGCCACATACCTCATGACAACTAATTATTTTACTAGTCCTGTCGATTAGAAAATATCTAAACCCCCAAACCGCAGTTTTCAGCTGAAAAACATTGTATTTGGGTTTTAATTCGTGTTGTTTGATTCAGACCCAACTCATTTTTATACAAAGAATGTGCACAGCACAGGGACTGCTCTCTACAGGATGAAATCTGAAACAGAGGTGACCAAAGTATGACCAAAAGACGGAAGTCGCCCGTTAGGTACCAGTTTTTCTTCATCTCGTCTCGGTGATGCGTAGAAGGTGTTTGGTAAAGCAAGAGTCAGCGAGCGTCAACACAGTTAAGTGAGAGTGAAGCAGCAGCGGCTGGTTGGCTGTCTAGCATTGTTTTCTGTTCCTGGGTTGGATTGTTGCAGGGAATTCTCTGTCTTGCTCCTCTGTGTCTGTTTGTTGATACTCGCGATAGCGTGTAGTGATCATAAAGCAGGAGTCGAATGACGCAACAAGTTGAGTCAGGTCATGAGTCAGGTTGCAGTTGCCCCTTTGCTACTATGGTGATATAAACGATAGAGGAAAAGATTTATTGATAGACATTTTCTCTCATCCCACAATATGTATTGTCATATTGTCATGTGAGTGAAAAATTGACAGTATTCAGCATATTAAAAAAAAAAGTTTGCCTGATCTTGGCCTGATGGCCCACCAGACCTTTACCCTGGTAGGGGAAACCCTGAGCTGTGTCTCCAGACAGAGAGGCTTTGAAGGCCTCTGTAGCCTTAAGTACAGATTGTAGTCACAACAAGATAAGGGTTGTTTTTTAAAATGTAAAAATGTACTGAATGGACTAAAGATACCTGAATTCCTTCACAGTAACAAGACTTTACTGAATATACTCATTCTGGCCAATCACCTCAACCATGTTTTGAAATGCCCTAAATTCTTTCCATAAAAACAAAAACATGAAATCAATTTTTTTAATTAAAAAATGTATAAAATAAAATACGATATTAATTTATCTTCAAGGAGCTAAATAATATTTTCGGTCTGGTCAATTAGTCCAATTGTGTTAACGAGAGATATCTAACGGTTAACAGGTTTTAGATAACAATTCCCCCAACAGGATCAATAAAGTATATCTACCCATCCATTATTCTATGTTTTTCATTTCACTGTGTCTTTAATACATGGCACCCTGCCTGCTTTTAGGCACAGAACACTTGTATATTCGGAATGTTTCATTCATTTTTCACATTTCCTTTCCGGCAGCTTTGCAGGGTCACAAATTCGCTCCTGCTTTAATCCCTGTTAATATACGCTGTTCCAGCGTATAGCAAATTGAATGTCAAACAAGATGGGTGTAGATTAGAGGCGAAAGAGGACCTCACTGTCAGATTAAGAAGTATGCAAATTGCAATTATCCCTTAATTGTGAAGAAATCCTATCTTGTGGTGGGTGTATTTAAATGTCAGCCCGTTGCAACAGAGTTACCTCTGCATGCCTCCGCAGACACGACACCAAAGGCTAACCGCTGCCCTCCATCTTTTCCCTCTGTAGCTGGCGAGAACGGCTCTGCCTCCACTGGGGGCCTGCACAGTCCAGAGGTGCAGGCTCGCCTGGAAAGCGGGCCCTGCGCCGCCACCCACTCCCCACTGGCCGAGCGCAATGGCTTCCTGCAGCTGCGACTCCATGGATACCAGGCGAGCTTCTTGATGTCCACGCTGCACAACCTGGCCCACTTCCTGGAGGATGATTCGACGCCACAGGTGCTGCCCATGGAGATTAGCGTCAGGGACACACACATTAACTTGAAGGTGAGTATCCCTGTTGTTCTGATACAGTGTGTATATTAAATAATTTCAGCTCATTTTAATTGAAGTTAAGTTTTTGTTGCACCCTGACGTTATTGTTGTAGAACTCCTGTTTACTTGCAATATTGCAGAAGGACATTTGTCCTAGTTTTTCCAGTCATGCTGCAGTAATAGACCCCATAACTTACTGTCATACTCTGCAGCAGATTCTGTAACCAGTAAGTATTTTGAACCATGGCCTAATTGGAATTTGGATTTTAACTGAATGTTCAATGACATAGGCTAGGAGGCTTCCCCCCCCCCTCCCCTCCTTTTCTCTTGGGTGCTTTCACGAGTGAGTAGATTTATAGTGGAACAAATACTGACACCTGGATGTTTCTCTTTTACACACAACGTGTCTTCCTGCAGGACGATGGCCCTCAGGACAACCCCTCCGACTCGGAGCCGTCACCAATCACCCTGCATGTGGACAGCCTCATCGTACACAGAAGAGACGACGGTTCCTTTTCAATCGGAGGTGGTGATCATATACGCCCTTATTCACCTTCAGCCTTAGCAATGATGTTATGTCTATCATATGCCTATCAGACACCTTCACTTTGTCTGTCCACACCGCCAACTCCTTTCTCCGGCTTCTGCCCACAGTGGACACAGCAGCAGAGACGCAACCAAGGAAGGAGGCGGCGTCGATTGACAGCACTCTGAGTCCTGTCCGTGAGGTGGTAACCTGTGTACCAAAGGAAACACAAACCCAAGCCTTGCCCACCAGCCCCCCTCTATCCAACAGAGAAAAGGTGAGAAACACATGAAAGGATCAGTGTTAATTTGTCAACAAAAAACATGAGAATGTTTAAAAATGAAAAATACAGCTTTAATAATTAAAAAATAGTAATTGCATGTTATGTTTTTGTAAACACGACAAGACTGTATTAAAATGTTAGTGGCAGGCTAATGATTTTTCAAAATGCATGAGTTTCTTTCAACTGGTTGGTCAAAATTTGAGCAATGTTTTCCAACTGAATGTCAGTGTTAGCCTTTACTTGATCTGTGTTCACACCGTGTTGGAGAACAGGAGATGTGCTCCAGGATTGACGCCTTCATTCAGCAGTAGCACACAGCAGACTCTACCGTGGTCTGGAGATAACATAGCTAGATAAACTACACTTAAAACACTGCTAGACCGCAAACTTCCCGCTAACTGCTACTTCCTCAGTTCCTCTCATTAAAAGAGCAACGCTACTCTTGCAACACCAGATGATGACAAAAACACATCCTGTATTGAATCACTTTACATTTTGACTCAAAGTAATGAGTAAAATATCATGACTTTTTGTCAATTAAAAAGTGGGATCGCACAACTAATTAATTCCAAGATCGCGGACTTGTCTTTGTTCCTGAAGGGGGAAAAAAAAAACGATTCTTCAACAAGGCATGATTTCTATGACCTATTGCGCCAATATTTTTGTCTGTTTTGACATTTCATTTTTGTAATTTAATGGTCTACCTTCTCATAACTTAAACTCGGTGAATAATTATCATGTACGGGGAATTCAACTTGTGTATGTGCTCGTTAATAGATGTTTCCCATGTGGGAGAGCAAACAAATTGTAGCTGCAGTAAAATGTTACAAAAAAGCAAACACCAATAAATATGGACTGAAGCAGAATATTTTCATGAGTAAAACCATGTTTTGTTTTTTAAACATTTTGACCAGACATTTAAACTTCTGAAGTTATAGAAATGTTCACATCAGCTGTGCAGGTGCAGATGTAGCACTTAAAGCTCTCCTTGGATACCTTCGTTTTAACAAGACTGATCTTTATTAGCTTGGTGATTTTGTCTCCACAACCTCGATCAGAGCAACTAAATATTGTTGGGTTTTTTTTCCATTGCCTATAAGAGTTGTTCTATACATGTGGAAATAAAAAATACATACATATGAAAAGAAAAAACCCCTTGAGTTCTGTTAACCATTCGAGTTTATTTGAAACAAGGACTACTTGGGGAATTGAGTGCTCGTGCCCATTCCTAACTAAAACATGAGGGTCAGACCGACTAAAATGTGACTAAAACTACCACTAAAGTATTAACAACGAAACACAGATACTGAGTTGCAAACTTTTAAAGATGAAGATTTCAGTGAACTGTATGTAGACCCACATTGTCCTTTATTTCTTTTGTTGTCCTCCTACAAAAGCACAGCTTTATTTTTTATTTTTTATTTTTTTTACTTGCCCATCATTGTGGATGGAAAGCCAAAATTTGCCATCTCAATTTCCTGTTTGGCGTCCATTTGTTTTCCTGTGGGAGTGATATTTGTCAATTTATGCAGAATAAATGGCAGAACATTTATTTTCAAATGGGAAAAGCATTGTTGCATAATGCCGTTTAACATGTCCCCCAATCCAATCATATTATATAAAACAAAGCTCTCTTCAAACTCTAGAGTTAAATTTCAAGACTAAAGGTCAAAAGAAACCAGTGTTGACTTGTAGGCGGAGATGGAAACCTTTTATGCCTTACAACAACAACAAACACTTCCTGTCTTTGCTTCTGAGAGCGACCAATCACATGACCCACAGGTTGTTCTTTGCATTTAAACAAACTGCCTGTGCTGTAGAAGCAGGTTTGCAGCTGCAGTTTAACTTTAATAACTTTTGATCTGATTCTTGGTGCTACGAAAGTATCGTTTGCTATTTTAATATGATTTTGTAGTTTTATTCCATCAGAACTACACAAAAACAAACAAAAGCCCACGCTGATACCTCCCTGTGACCCTTTTTTTTTTTTTTTTTAATGTTTATTTTACAGATGCTGGAGGAGGAAAACGAATGTTTGAAACTGGAGCTGTCCCGAGCCAAGATGGCGCTGGCCGAGGCACAGATGGAGAAGGACTCACTGCTGCACCGCATGAAGAACCTCAAGGTCAATGCCAGCTAGAACCAGCTCGCGTCCAGTTCCCACTCATCTGCCGTCATTAGGACCGAAGCCCAAGGCTCAGCAATTTAATGCTTAAAGGCAAAGGGGGATTTCTGGACTAAAGCTGCTTCTTCTCTCCACCTATTTGTCAAGCGAGCCACTGTGTGACATCAAAATAATTCCTTCCTAAAGCAATGCAGAGACTGTGTGAATACATGTTTTTTCTTACACACTTCTTGTTGGCTCACGTCCTCCACTTTGGATTGTGGAGGCACAGTCCTTTTAGAGAGAGCTGGAAAAGGAAGGAATGACATGCGGTGGGATGTTGCAAGTGTGTGTGTGTGTGTGTGTGTGCGTGCGTATGACAGAGGAACTAGATCCATGGTTGTGCCTACACGGAAGTACCTTCTCACACTGCTCCCATTGTATAAGTTAAAACAAGAAAAACTTAGTCTTACATGAGTTTCTTTCTTTAGGTACAGTATGAAGGAATACTGAATGTCGCATCTTTAAAGGAATGTCTAAAAGAAAAATGTACTTTGCACTGCACTGACTTTAAAACTTGTAATTTTGTGCTTTCATATAGGGAGGGGATGAGGCACTAATTCTAGCTAGTCTTCCTCGCGTGTACAGTGTATATTGTATAAGAATGTGAATGTTTGGTTCAGATTTTGGAATACTTATGCAGTGTTTCTGCTGAATGTGTGCGCGTACGTCTCAACCAGGACAAGCATTTCATTACTAGTATAAATTTATACGTCAGTTCCACAGTTTTGTCAGAAACAAATTCCCCACAAATTATGTCTGAATCTCCCCTCCCCGACTATTTTTCTACTTGTACATTAACATTTGCAGCACTTTTTAACCTGAGACTGTAAATACAGATAGAGCCGTGAGAAAGCGATTTAGGACAGTATCTCATGTCTAGTCCCTTCTTAAAAAAACAACACATCGAAGCTGCCTGACAACATTTATGTGGGATTGTGTCTAAGTTTTGTAATATGCCACATGTATTTTTTTCAACAAGCGTTGAAAATATCTGCTGCTGTTCTATGCTTCATGCCTGCCTGCCTGTCTTCAGGCCAAGAACAACTAAAGTGACAGACTTTACTAACTTTGGCCCAGCACAAAGGACCATTTGAACACTTGGTGGTCAATTCAGCATCAGTTTGCATATGTAACCTTTTAGCACGTCTCAGTTCATTTCAGTTTCTTGGCTCTGCTTCTCAGAGCTTCTGCTTCAGAGCCTCTTCTCTAAAAGAGGTAAAATGGAGCCATTTCTCATCAAGGTGTGAAAAATCAGAGGTAGGATTTTAACCCACATGTAAGTGAAGTTTTGTTTTATTTTAATTTTTTTCGTTCCTCCATTCATCACAGCCGCCCTCCTCCACACTCTGGAAAACAGACACCTTGTGAAGGACGACACAAAGTAATAAGTTGTATTTTGTCTGTCAAAGCTGCTGAAATTCTGATGATAATAAAAAAGGTATCTGATCTCAAGGGACATCACTGAGGCAAACTATCAGGTTTTTGTTCTCTTTATTCTGTCTTTTTTCCATAACTCCAAAAAGAATTGAAATAGAGGTCCAACTGGTCTCATTTTTTTTTTTTATATCTGACAGCTCTGGCTACAGATGACTTACTTTTGGCTTTCAATGTTAATGATGGAACAAAAAACACATTTTTGATCATTTGTCCTGAATGAATTGACATGTAGAGGTCCAACTTTCAGGCTTTCTAGGTGAAAGGTCAAAGTCACTGACAGGTCAAACACATTTTTTGGGCTGTGTCCAAAATCCCTTTCTGCTCCCTGTATAGTGCATATGGTGTCCAAATGCATAGGGTAAAATATGAAATCCATACATAGTGCATTCAAAGTATGTGCTGTAAAAAAAAATAGTGAACGAAAAAACAGCAGATATGCAAGAGGAGAGAGATGGACACAACGAACTCTTATCTTGTAAAGTTCCATCTTCATACAAGTAAATAAAACCCCAACCAGTTAAAACAGCAGATAAAGCTGATCTTTAATACACAGGTCTTGTAAGGTCACCGGGACTTGACATTTATATCTTGTACTTACAAGTGTTAATACATCAAGTCTTTAACTGTTGAGCATTTGTATTTTCCTAATCCTTTCTAAAATGATTTGGGTGGCATTTTAAAAGACTTCAGAGCAGGAAGGTTAATGGAGAGGCAGAAGTCAATATAGTAGATTATCTTTTTACAACAGGCACGAGACACAAATCCACTGTTTATGGCACAAAAATAGTGCTTAGTGTGAGCAGAACAGTGTAAATAACCAGCACTTTTGAATGATTAATTTAGTAAGACTCACCAAGTATATCTATTATTAATATGTATGCATAATATGTACCATGAAATTCATGTGGACGTTTATTGAAAGTCCATAGTCCAGCTGATGTTGATCAAATGTTTCAATTGTACAACAGCAATGACTTCATTACAGGCACCTGAATAACTATTGAGTGGTGTCCAAAACATTTTTTCTCATTTGGCTAGTGAGTTCACTATATAGGGCTCTAACCCTATATATGGACTAGGGAGCAGGGAGCACGGGGCTGATTTTGGACACAGTCTTGGACATATCTTCAGAAGGAATTTACACATAGACGTCCAATTGGTGTCATTTTTTTAGGTAATCCCAGGTTCTATCACAGCCAGAACCAGCTGGCTCTAGAGATCATACACGCGCTCTTTTTGCACATGTGACCAGATGACTTTGACCTGAAAATCACACTTGGGAATTCCCAAAGCAAATACTAATACCACAGTCTGGTAGAAAGCTGAAATTTGAGCTTACTTTGAATGGTGAGCAGAACTGCACTCTGCCACGTAACATGCTGCCGAAGATGATGAAAAAAATGAATCAACAATAAACAGGCACCCCAAAATGTTCCCATGAGAAACCACATGAAAAATGTCATTAGATGCACATTTTCATGTGCTGTTTCATGCATCACATCTGTTTCCTCTGGACGGATGACTGCCTGTGAATCAGTATGTACTGTATATCCACTGGAAGTTAATTATATTCACATTTAAAACTGGATTAAGATTAAACTAAAAAATATATAAACGACAGTATTCTGCATCTTGTTTCTTTGATGCGGCATTTGGTAATTTGAACACAAACCGTCCAGATGTGTCTTGTCTGATAAGAAGAGGAGGACCTCTTGTGAGCTCAGTGTCTTTTTGGGCTGAAATGAGCTGCACTAAACCGCTGCGGGAGAGGTTTCGGACTTTGTGCACATAAATGGTCATGACATTTTACGGCTGGAGTCGTGCAGTGAGTCATAGGAGGGCATTAAGTGTGAGGGAGGGGGAAAGTTATGCTCTGCTGCTGCTGAAATGAAAGCCTGTTTACATACTGAGCGCTTCATGTTTCTGTGACGATAGCTACGTCGCAGCGCAGGTCCACTTCTGTAAGCAAAGCATGTATAGGTTCATTTATATACTGAGGAGGAGGGTTCCAGTGCTGTGTGCAGATGGATAATGGGAAATCTGATGAAACAGAGAGGCATCAGGTTGTGTGCTGGAGGCCAAGATTGCTGTCCAAACACCTGGTGGAGCTACAGCCTCCAGTTCACTCCTCTCGTCCTCTGCTTTTACCTCTTACTCCAAATACAGGGATCCTGCAGTTCTGCTGCAATGAAATGAATGATGGCTGAGATTTGTTTGACTTCCTCGGTTTGGGAGTGTTGGTCTTACCGCAAGTGTTGTTTGATGGTTTGGTCTGGTCCAGTGTTTCTACAGGCCATTAGACGGACGCAGCGTCAGCCTTGCTGATCTCTATTGCTGCAAATGGAATAAACGTAGAGATGACCTGTGCCAACATTTCTGACTTGATTGTCAACAATCAAATCAAATCAAACCATTAAATTGCAAATATTATCAAGCAAATGTAACATTTTACCTGTAACACGATAGAAAATGTGATTTCCGCATTTGTGAGATTTTGCAGGTTGAACTACTAGTTGGCTAATTGCAAAAACAAATAACCATCTGATACCAGCTTCTCAAATGTATTTGTTTTATTTGTTGGGGATTTTAAAAAAAACTATTGATTTTACAATACCAAGCATTTTAGAGCCTAAATGGATAACAAAGTGCAGGAAATGAGCATTAAAACAAAATCGCTAGTGCATCACAAAATATTAGATTATTGTGGAAAAGTTATTAGTATTTTTTTTTAATAATTTAATTGAAAAAGTTAAACTTCCAAACGTCCATATAATCTATATTTATACACATAAACTGGGTTAAAAATTCTAATATTTTGAAATGTGTGGGGTTTTTTTGAGAGCCATTTATTGTAGGCCCAAAGCATCATAATTAAAAGAGTAAAATGTTATGTGTAATTAGTTTGGTCTAGAATATATAATATATTAAATTCCTAAAAAACTGATGATTATTCTTTTTTTTAATATATGCATAGATGCATTAGGATATTTCACTGCTGGTCAAAAGTCCAACAATCCAAATTCCAATTAAGAAGCAAAGTAAAAACCATCAGGCAGGTCCCAGCAGTGCACCGGCAGCACAGTCTGTTTCTCAGAGTCAATCTGTTGTCAGTCTGTTGTCTGTTTCCCAGGCTGTCAGTGTAAAAAAAAAAAAAAAAAAAAAAAAAAAAAAAAAAAAAAAAAAAATCTTCTGCCTCTTCACAGGGTCGTAAGCATTGTCATCCACACCCAGACTGTACAGTAAGTCTTTCAGTCAAGTCAGCCGCAACAATGGCGGAAGATGACGGCTCTGATTTCAAATTAAGAGTAGATTTGCTGAGCGCATCTCCGAGGTTTCTCGTTACTTACACACTACATCTCCCTGCATTTCAATCTTGAGTGTAACCCATCAGGATTTTTTTTTTTAAATAAAAATAAACTAAATAAAGATGAATGCAACTGATTACCCACAAAATCATCTACGATAATAACATCCCCAGCAAAATATTGACAGTGTGTAAAAAAAAAAGATTTTTCCCTGTGTTTATCTTAATTTAATAAAAAATGAGTTTGGGAACGTGCAGGTTTAGAGTTGCCCTGGTGAATAATAAGAGATAAAGAATGTTATATAACCACTCTGTTGAATGATTTGATCTTATTTTAGGTTATTTATTTTATTTTTCTTTGAATATTTTTTATTGAGCTTTTTGGTCAGTCTTTCTGATTGGTGTTGTGCGTCATGGCGCAGTACGTCATAACTGCATAACATACCGTTCTACACCGCTTTTTACAAGTTGAAATCTGTGTTGCTTAATTAAAATAAAGTCCAGAAAATGTAAACATCATGTACTATTAAAAACATGAACGACACTGGGCTTGTAAATACATAAAAACACCTTTATTTGTGTTTTACTTTGTTTCGAATCGCGCATTGAAAAACTTAGTAGCGTAAAGGTTTTATTTTGAAGTCAGGAACAGGAAGTCGGCCGTTTCGTCTCGGGTAACTTGACGGCCGACACCACCGAGAGGCACCGGCCAGTGCGGTCGGTTCGGGACAGGAGAGCCTCTCACGGAGGGTCTCGTCTATCGGCGCGGACACTTGTGTCCGCACACGGACGGAGTTTGTGTGTTTATTTTTTAACACCAGATTCACTCCTCACTTGACACCGGTTTGCGCTCGTCCGTACCGAGGTTACCGTGGTGGCGGTGGGGGGCGTGTGAATGGACTGAGGGTGTGAGGCGCGTCGGAGCGGCTCCGCAGCATCAGGAAGAGCTCTCCCAGCGCTCAGTGACAGGAGTCCGCTCGGATGATTCCCCACGGCGGCCACTGACGGAGGGGGTCGGCGCGGGGCGGAGGGTACATGGGAGATTCGCTGGATTTGAAGCCCCCCGTCGTTGCAAACTTGTGTCCGGGATGGGGAAAGAACAGGAGCTGCTGGAAGCCGCCCGCACCGGGAACGTCGCCCTGGTGGAGAAATTGTTGAGTGGGAAGAAGGGGATACTGGGGTCAGGGTCCGGGTCCATCCCTCTAACCAACCTGCTGAGGTAAGAAGCCGCGGGGCAGCGGCGGGGGGGGTGGGGGGATTCCTGGGGTTGTTCCTGTGCTGCAAAATTAGGCAAAATTTAGCCTCCTCTTACGTTCACCATCTGATCCCTGAGCTGGGTTGCAACATGCTGCATCACACAGGAGCGGGACAGACGAGACAAGGAAGTCCACTTTGCAAATTCAAGAGTGTTGTGTGAAGCAAAGTGCACTCAAAGGTGATGCTGCATGCCACAAAATACACATAAAGCACAGGCTGAGTGTGACTTTGCATTGGTTCAGTCCTAAAGCAGGAATAAACCAGGACTAAACAAACAGGCAGCACCTTCAGCACCACCTGTGACGGGCGTGGGTGCATTAGTAGCATCTCACTCTGGTAACACTGAGCTCATTTTTCTCACACCAATCATCGTGTCTCTGTCTGTTTGTGGTCACCATGGCTTCACATGACACCCTCGGGGTACCCAACTCTCCTCTCCCCTCCGGGGTTAGGAGGGGGGTTCAATGTCTCCTACACGGGGTGCCCTGGCGTGCAGGATGTTCAATTGGCAGTGAAACGACTCTGCATTCGTGCGTTTCTTTGCCAGGAGACAAACATGGATTTCCCGAGGATGTGATTTCAGGAATCACCTGCACAGCTGCATCGATTTTCTTTTCAAGAACAGTGAAGGGAAGCAGTTGTTATCTCGTCGAGGTAACGGGTGGCAAAATGCTCATTTGCTCTCACCTCATCACCTTGAGCCCCTGACCGATACATTTTTTTTCACATTATTTTTATGATCTCGTGGTGTGACCGGATGGCAAATGAGCCGTGATTCCCCAAAAAGTTATTGAACAGGACGAAATGATGTCTGATGTTCATGTTTATGGAAAATCAAAAATAAAGTCAGGACAAAGGCATTTCTTTTAACAACACTTTGGTAGGTGGTTGAGACACTCATTTTTAAAGTTGAGAAAAGGAGATTCTGTCCCATTCCTGCCTTCGTGTGGCACTCTTTAAGAAACCAGCCTGCTGTCGTCTGGCTGGAGTAAGCAGGGGCTTCTCTGAAAAACACGGCAGCGTGTGTTGCTCGCTGGAGTTTGGGCCCGCAAACTTCCCGACTGGCTGCGTCTATACTGAAAGCTTTTTTCTGCTGTGTTTCCGAGCCCATGTGGTAATATCCTTCACACAGTCGCGTCCGCGTTTCAGTGCAGCTTTGCAGGTTTCATCTGTGGGTCTTTGGACGGTGTTATGGACTGTCCTTGCAAAGTTTAGCGTGAAGCTAATGGTCCAAAAAGCATTCTGTTCATGTTCTCTTCAACCAGAGGTCTCCTAAGAGTTGAAATATTTGCGTTTGGACAGCCTACTCAAAGCCTCCTTCTCTGTCCAAACTCAACCTGCTCCAAGCTTCCATCTGGCCGAACGGTTGCTGAGGTCATTATTGTCCCCCTCCTCGCGGCCCTGCAGCCTCACCCACCGCCACACGAGCCAGGTGGTTAGGAGTTCAAAGGCTGGGGGGGGGGGTATGGGAGGAGTGCTGCCTCACGCCCTCGAGCACGGCGTCTCACGACTGGGGAGGATGCAAAGGCTTCATAAACTGACGCCTGTAGACAGCCCAGCCTTAAGGAGCTTCAAAAGAATCCAATTTTATCGGCTCCATTAGTATTAAAGCTCACAACGACTGGAGAGTTTTTGAACAATTTTGCACGCATGGTTTGCACTAAGCTTTCTGATGGTGTCTCCTCCGCGAGTAATCTAACGTGAATGGGTAAAACGTTACCGCCGCCTGCCACAGTTGGCCAAGAGCCTGTGGTGTGTTGTCTGTGTGTGTCACCATGACTGTGGTTTACTCCGAAACCTACTTTACTCTTACGTCCACTTGTTTATGTTCTTCTTTTTTCTGCATGCATTTTCCTCTCTCAGATAATAAAGAGATCATTATCATTCAGCACGTGTTGTAGACATCCACATCCTCTTTTCCTCTAGCGCCGCCATCAGGCCAAATTCTGTCACATTTTTCTCACCCAGAACCTGTTTACATTCATTGTGTGTCCTGGAGATTCGCTGATGAGCGTTTGTCTGAGGATTTTTTTGGGTTTAACCCAACAATACACATCTGGCTTGTCATTGTGTGCAACTCACCTCCCACGTCCCAAAATTGTAAGCGCCGAAACCAGACGGACGCGTCGAGCGAGGCTGGCTGGAACATCCTTTGCTTTTATGTGGCTGTTAAAACACGTCTGTTTGTGTGTTCCTGACCAGCTGTGCGACACGCCTACTGTAGACAGCTGTTCCTACTTATACAGATGTTAATCTTAATCTTAACTAATAATTGAGGCCTAAAAATTAGCTGCTCACAACTGCGTAACCGTAACGATGTGCTGCATTTCATTGTCAACAGCTGTCTAATGATGGACCGGGATGATTGTTTTTTGACATTTCGCGGACTAAGATTGATTGACCAATCACAAACACAATCAGCGGCTTATTTAACAATGGAAGTAATTATGGCTGCCTCGGGGAGGTCACAGCGGAGGCGCGTGTGCAGGGTAATGTTATGGGAATGATCTCCAGGAATCAATGCATGCTTTCCCATCTTAAGGCCTCTGAGCCATTCGTAGCATTCCATAGTCATGAGGTTCCTCTTTTCGCTGAAAGAATCGCACTAAGCCGCCAAGTGGGACCAGAACGTGGACACGCTAGCACACACGCACGCGTGAGCCGAGACGTAGGGAAGACAACACCGGCTAAAACGCTGCAGTTTGGTAGTAAGGAGCAGTGGAAAATCGATACCGGATGATCTCATTGCTGACGAATGGTTCATGTTCTCTTGCAGATGACCTGCTCCATTTATGGTGGCTGTGTGTTCGTGGGGATCTGTGCTGGGAAACACTCACAAACAAATAAAGCCTCAAATGCTTGGACATAGTAACCCGCAGAGCCATTGTTTAGTCGGTTGTCTAACTATATTTTTTTCTACCTTCGGGCATGTCTTGCTCCAAATGTACACATGTAGATTATACAGTATATACTGGGGCACCACATTGGGATATATCTGTAACATGTGTATAATGTAAACTGTGGATAAGTGAATTGAAGTGCTGCAGCCTAAAATCTTTAGTTTGAGAAAGAAGCATCATCATGCGGAGGAGCCAAATATAACCAATTATCAAAAAAAGTATCCATAATAAATGCCTCGAGTAAGTGGTCACATGTGATTCAAAGGTCACACGGGCTGTAAGAACACTGCTGCATCCATGTCAAGTAAAATGGTTATTAGTACATTTATCCATGATCTAACTAGATAAGACTCAACAAGATTACATAATTAGTCACGAGTAGCTCTGAATGTGGATAATAGAGATGGATTTTTTTCCGTTTTTATTCCGTTATTTAATTACATACAAAGGCCTGCTGATTGATGACTGGTCTATTATGTACTCTGGTGACGTAGAGCTCGTTTTTTTTCCTCAAACATGTACATCTTTGTACCTCGACTCCGGAGGCTCCTTCCGGTTGTTGTGTATGGGCGGTAAGCATATGCCTGTTTCTCATGCGAGGCATCCAGGGCGCATTAGAAACTCCGAGCATTTTAAATCCTCTGAGTGCTTAGTGTTTTTGGAGGAGGCACTCCGACTGCCTCGAATTAAATAAAATTCTATTCCGGGTGCCTGGAGCCGTGTGTGTTTTGTCTTGTTGTCCAATTGGATGAATTCAGAGAAGCACCTTCAGGGCCGTGACCATCATCCAGGCAAAGATGATGTACAACCTCCTCTCTCCTCCTCATTATATATACTCTATGTGTGTATAAAGAGAATGCACAGATCTGTCAGTTATTTCACAACAGAATCTGGTGAAAGACACTTGTCTGCCAACTAGGGATTCCCAATTTATCGGCTCAATATTGGTATCGCCGGACATGGACGTGGTTGACTGGCACTCATGTTTCAGCACATAACGGGGGCATGAATAATGCCTCTCTAATGTTGTACTGGCTACGTCCGCTGTCCCGCGTCTGGCTGAAGCTACTCTAACCTGCTAACTTGTCCATACTGGGGTTTTTTTTATGGTCTATGACACACATATTGCCAAGCACAAGCTGTCCACATCATGTCTGAGGATTCCTGCCAGGGACAATCCTGACAAGTGGGCGGGGTTTAACGTTACAGAAGTTCTTTTTTTTTTTTTCTTTTTTATTATGCAGAGGATTTCCTCAGTTCCTTTACATAAAGGCACACAACAAATGATAAAATTAACAAAATTTAAGAACATTGGTATTGATTTTCAGCCAAATTTTTATTTTAAATGTTGGTTTTCGTCCCAGATTAATAACGATAGAAAAAAAGAACAGAAAAGCTGGTGCCCCTTTTCTGGGACAATAAAGGCAGGATAGAATTATGGAACTGCTGATACCCACAGTCAGGTCTTGTTGCGCACATTGAAATTACACTCTAATCAAAATGAATAATTTTGGATTCAACTTCTTCCCACTTATACCACCCATGTGCTTCTGATACAACGATGTGGTCCCTGCACACTACTCAAAGTCATTCAGGGAAATGCAAGATATTGCAACTAAAACAGGAGAAGCTTTAACAGAATAAAGGAGAACTCCGGTGGTATTTTTCAAACTAAGCCCTGTTTCCTCAACTTTTAGAGGCTAAAACTCCACAAAATACATTGTTCTCTGTTTTTTTCTGATATAGCTCCAGTATGGCGTTTGGTCCCTAGGACCAGTTAGCTCAGCGAGGTTATATGCTGCTACTGACGAAGCTCCCGGACCCCGTCAGTCAGTCGCCCAAGGGCCGCTGTTTTCCACAGTTCTTTGCAGCTTTTCAGTGTTCGCGAAAGACCGACAAATTTGAACTGGGAATAAATCTGCTTCGTAAAATCAGCGGAAAACGACACTTCATTAACTGAACGAAGGTATCTGGGGGGTGACAGCGTTGACAGGAAGCAGAAACATTCCTTTCATCTTGTAAACACACTGGAGTCACTCACTGTAGGTGTCTACTCCATGTTACCAGACACCCGCCACAAAGCTCTGATCTGTGCTAATGACGAAAAAAGGGATTTATTTCTGACGTTTTGCTTGCCCAGCGTCGTTGCATATTAAAGCCTTGTTTGAGCTAATTGGAGTCATTTTCAAAAAAAGGTTGTTTTGTCAAAGTTTTAGAAAGTTTCGGAAATTGGTCTTAGTTTTTAAAAATACGGGACTCCACCTTTAAGGGAAAGATAGAGTTAGAACATTGGCTGCCA
>KV751334.1:18588729-18622302 GCA_001698575.1 Mola mola
TTTATATGTACACTGTCGTGTTGTGTACAGATTGAAACATGTTGATGTTTCTTCAGCTCTTGATAGGTTAAAAGGTAAGTTTTTATGACCCTTTTCTCAGCACATTTCTGTCTCTTTATATCAACGTTTTCTCGTGGCAAGAGCAAATCTAGCGTTTATACAGATCCCACCCTCACAGGGACTCCCTCTCAGTTTCTGGAGGAGAAACTGGATCTGCGCTGAGTAAGCGCTGCTGAATGTTGAACGAGTGCACACAGCAGAGCCCCCCTGCAGACTTCAACCTACGCACCAACCCTTTGTGTATGTGATGTGTGCATGGCAGCATGCCTTTTCTCAAGTCCTCTGGTGTCTTTCTTTCCCTCACCGCCTGTCTGCTCTCTTGTATTTCTTTATTGTTGGTTCATGCGTTCTTCTTCCTCGCCTCTTTGTATAAGGCAGCGTGTTTGTGTTTGTGTGTGTGTCTGTTGGCTCCCTGTCTGTCTCTCTGGCATTGCCACGCAGCTGAAATGATTTTTATAGCTTCTCCCCTGCGTCTCCACCCCCACGCCCACTCGTTTTTATGCCTCTTTTCTTTTTCTTTCTTTTTTTGAAGTGGATAAGCAAATGGATCCCTTTGTCTTGCTCTGTGGTGTAACCCGCTAATCAGGCCGTTCACTGATTACACGCTTCAAGCTAATCACGTCTGCGGAAGTCTGACTGTGTGCACGTGCGATGCCTTTGTCACGGTCTACATGTTTGTGTGCTTCTCGTTCTGTCTTGTTTAACAGCGAGGGGCATCAATTGACACCAAGCCTTCTTCCACGCAGCCGTTGGCTCATTGTGCAGTGAGACATTCGGGTGCAAAACATGTAAAATGTGACAAGTCGTATCAGGAGAGTGATGAATTTACAATGAGTTCCCGCTGTGTTTTTCTTACCTGCATGTCTGTGTCTGGGAATGTGCGTGTTAGTGGGCGTGCGTGCAGAGAGAGAGGGAGGTGGTGGGGATGAGGAGAGAGATATGGCTTGCAGGGATGAGAAAGCGGAAGGATGGAGAGGGGTGGAGGGATGGATGTGGAGGGGAAAACCAGTTATCATCCAGATAATAGGCAGGCTACGGGTGTTCTACCAGGCCTCTTCTGCCACTCTTCTGTTGCGTTTCAGGGCAGATTTATTGACACGATTGAAAGTCCTGTTGTTCGAAATGGTATGGGCTGTAATATAATGTGTTGTTTTAGGCTCGGCATTGTGTCTGTGCGGTCTGATTAACTGAGGGAGATGGCTTGTTGAAACGTGTGAGACAACATAGTCTGACATTTTGTCAATATGCCCCCTGTATGTGTGTGAGTTGTTGTGACCAGTTACATTATCTAATCTGCATCGTCATGTTTGCCCTTCTGCTTTAAGGGATTATGTGTCCTTGAACGTGTCATGGGAGTCCACAGTACTTTAGTGGCACATTTTGGAGTTTACAAAAAGAGTTTTTATTTATTTATTTTTTAAATTTTCTTTATTGCTGTGTTTTATTCATAAACCACTGATACTATGACAGCATCAGATTCAGTTGTTGCAAATAAATCCTGCAAAAAAGGCACATTATAAAGCAGCTTTGCATCTGGGCTATCAGAAAATTATATACATGCCCGTTTATTCCACCAAGTAACAGATTTTACAATTTTGATATTTAGTTTGAAGCGGTCGCAGTTAGGGATGCACCAATATATGTTCTCAATATCAGTATCAGGTGATGTAGACAGGGTCAGTGGGCGTTTGTTGCATCAAATTCTAGTCTGCACTCAATGATGCTAGTGGCTGATAATAACCTGTTGTGTTGAACTGGCTACAACCACTGTCCTCCACCTGTCTGCAGCTGCAAAGACCCCCTCTGATGAAAATCACGTTTTTCCACCATGTTAACGTGGAAATATGACATTTTAATGTACTACAACACACACTGTGACCGAAATAATCAGTCAACATCATGGATTTCTGCTTTCGCTCTGCAATCGACCAATGTTAGTCACCACTTCTACATAGAGAACACCAGGAGCCAATCCTGAAGATCCTTGCAGGGGTGGTTGGCGTTTCTTTATTTCCTTGACACTTTAGGGTATCAATATCGGTATTGATTTTTGGCTACGTTTAAATACAGTATTAGGTATGGGTGCAGTTATTTCATTTATACATTTTGTTGTTTGTTTGCTGTAAGGGGAGGAAGTGAATATGCAGCTATCTGTCTTTTTTTCAACAGCAACATGTTAAACAGCTTAAAAGTTGTTCATTGCGCTGTTGTTTTAAACAAAAAAACTAGCCTAATTAGCATAAATTTGTGTGACATTGTGTCAGCTCACCATTGTACCACTCACTTGTGTGATGTTTACTTTGTAAGCCAGTGACACGTTACGCTAATTTTATTGTATTTTATTAAGTATCTCAGCAGTCGCACAACATCTGGAGCGAGTGGGAGTGTTTTGGTTTACAGTAATAAACAGAAGCTGCAGAGACAAACAAAACATACCATTTGAAAGGAGAGGAAGATTACAAACTAAATATTGGTTTTGAAATAAACACATACAATACAAAGAGGTTATTTACATATTGGCCTCAGCAGGAGGTGCACACAAAGAGGCTGGTTTTGGAGCCCCGTTTCCACTAAGCAGTATGGTTCAGTTTGCTTCGGTGCAGTGCCCTTTTGTTGACATGTCCATTGTCAAAACATTGGACGTTCTTGGTACCCTTGAAAGAGTGAACAGTACTGTGCCAGGATTGTCATTGTTTGCTTAGGGTATCAACCAGAGCTAAAGCGTACCTTAAAGTTGGGGCTAGGCCCACTGCAGTCCACTGATTGATTGACATAATCACTTCCGTCTTTCTCCTCATGACGCAGCAGCCGTTTTCAAACAGTTTACTGTTTACTCTTTACCGTGTGTGATAAACAGCCATATGCCTACAAGAAACAGCTTGAAATGCTGGATGTCTCCTCATTGTTACCTTTGTTTGTTGTAACAGTTTCTTTGTCCACTTTATTAAGTGGGACACACTGTGTCGCCTATCTATGATGTCATGCTACTTAAGTAGCTTTTTGTTATATCTTCTCTGATATAAACTGGATTGACAACATCCAGTTACCAGCACTACAGCTGTTAACCAAAAGGATCCTGCAACTGAATGCACATCTCTTTCAAACATTGTAAAGAAACAAACCAAACATTACAACCTTCGAGCAGTCTTGGTTTATTTTTAGGGATGCACTTTATTATTGAAACTATTTTCCTTCAATGCTCTGACATTTGAGCTTTGGATTGTACATTATGTTGAAAAATGAATGACTGCTGGTCATTGGTTTTTGCTGTGTTCAGTGAACAATCGTGACATCAATGAACATGTCATATTTGATTATGAAGGTTATGAAATACATACAAACATATTATCGGTTAGCTTACCGGCCACGACAGGGCGGGCAATTATGGGTTATCGATATTGGTTGACAAAAGTATGTATTGTGCATCACTGGTTTTGATTTTCTCTGTGCTGTTGCTTTGCAGAGTCAAACAGTCCTTTAGAGTAATTTTCATAAAAGCACATGTATTTTGTGAAGTTCTAGAGCATAAAGGAGTGGTAAGTAAGGCCTGTACTGAAAAATACCTGAGTTCTCCTTTAAATTAAAGTTCCTAGATTTGCTACTTGAAATCTATTGAGTACTTTTGTGTCAGCTTGATAACTATGAAAGAAACGAAGAGAAAACACACCACCAAGAACAAACCGTCGGCAGTGTCTCCACCTCCCACCACAAACCAGTATGAAGTGACTCATTGTCCTCGCTGCTATTTCAGAATTCCGTTCTCTGTCCTTGTCTTTGGCACCTTGTTCCTCGTTTCTCTGTCATCCCATCTTTACAGCTGAATCACTGTCCTCTCTCTCTCTCTCTCCAGCTGTCTTGCTACACGTGTCTCGCCCTTCCGTCCCCTGGGCTGCCTGCTCTTCACGTTCATAAAGTCTTTAAAAGGCTCTGTCTCAAACGTTCACTTGACCTCGCTGTTCTCTCATAGTCTGGACACACACATCCAACAGTGAACGCACACCTTTCACTCTGCAGACTTTATTTGAAGTGGCCGGTAATGCACTCGCATTTGTGACTTTGGAATATTTCAGTCTATTTAACATCTTTAAGGCCCCGAGTGACATAGAGAGAGAGAGTATGTGGAGTCTGTGTGCTTGCTTATCTGTTTAGAAATATTATCACGCAGCTGCATTCTCACTTTTGGTGTTTTTTTTCTTTTGGTGATGGTGGTAAATGTTAATGATAAAAAAAAACCTTAAAATGTAAAAAAAAAAAAAAAAGTCAATTATATTTTGAGTGAGGTTAAAAATATAAAAATGCCTAAGATCAAGTGAAGAAACAAAATTCAGTTATTTGAAAAGCAAAAATCAGTGAAGCAATCAAATTTCAAGCCTGCATCTGAGAGTCACAGCCAAATGCTAACGTGAAGAGGTGAGATTTTAACATTCTTTTAAAATGATCTAGCGAGCTAGCTTTTCTGATATCCATAGATGGACAGCTAGCTGATTTTCTTTCAGCTTTTGCCTGGAAATGTTTGAACCAGCAACCCTAACCCTCATGTCTTTTCCCCAATACAGGGCTTACTGGGCCGCTGCTGGCCAGTACGTCTCCCACTAGCTGCATTTCTGGGCTAAAAGTTCAGCAAACAGTCTCTGATTTTTGCCACATTTATGAAATCTATTTAATCTGCTGACCATGCAACAAGCGGGGATTTACTACAGAATTGTAATAAAACTGTTTAGTGAGTGTTTTGTGGATGAATAACTTTCCCATTATAGCCTAATTCCATCTAATGACTGACAACTGTGACCAGGCCTGAACATTCACGCTGTCAGTCTAAATGCATTCAGTGAGACTCTGTCAACACAGCGATGGCGACAATACCGGAGAGAACAAGTCATAAATCAAGCTGTAGATTCTCATTATTAGAGATGATAACGCCAATTATTTTCACAATTATCAAACCATTCATTGTGTCATGCGCCTTGTATAGTGTGTACATCTGAATTTGTTATGCCTCTGCACCCATTTAGTTAGATTTTTTTCCCCCCTTGAGTCTGTGTGTCTTCTGTGATTTATTGGAAAAATCCCAAATCTCGTAGAAGCAATCATGAAGGCAGATGAGAGTGCGCTCGCATGTCCTGATCGTATTTGTGAGGCAGTGCAGGATATTAGAGCATTTAGCATAGTACTTTGGGAATTAATCCCAGAGATTCTCTCTTTTAATTTTGCCTTCAGAGCACATGCGGTGCTGTGAACGGTGCACTGTCACTGTGTATTTGCTGTGTGCGTACAACGAACACCAGGTGCCGCTGACAGATGCCAGTCAAACTGTGGCTTCGATGCACAACTGCCAGTGTCAAACATCACAAACCATGACTATATTGCTTCGGATACGGCTCTCACAGACGCCGCTGTTCTCTTAAATCTAGAGCTTCCTTCGTTGGACGTGCTTCACATTTTCAAAATAGAGCCTTCTTTGTGATTGTTGCTGCACATTGAACTGTGTACAGTTGTGCCACAGGTTCTTTTAGGGAAAGTGCCTCCATTTTCTAAAACCTAAGCACATGAAATAAAAAGAGCTGCCCCTTTTTAAATTGCAATAATACTATAACACAGAATTGTTTGCTTTTGACTGCGTTTCAGTCAGACAGACTAACTGAAGTTGATTCTTTCAGGGTCAACAAGAGAGATGGTGTTTTCCCTGAATGAGTGTGTTTGTGTCAACTGTGTATTACTTGTTGTTTTTTTTCCCTGCTGTGCTCTGTGTGTGAACCCCAGACAGTCCCCAGTGTCTGGCTGTGCTGTATTTAGCCATGGGAAAGCCAGTGAGACACACACACACACACACACACACACACACACACACACACACACACACAGGCATTCTCACTCTTTTTGGGACATTTTCTTCTTGGCATGCAGAGATTTGGTTTTTTGGTTTCTGAATAAAGCTGTCTTTACCCCCCCCCACTCCTTTTTTTTTTCCTCATCCATACCCGTTTGGATTTCTCTTCTTCTCACAGAAAAAAAAAAAAAATCACAGTTACAGTTTTGTGATTTTCTCTGAGTGTGTCTGTGTGTCTCACACAAGCCTGCTCTCTTTGTGTGTTTCTGAGAATTGATTTTGACTTTAATTAGATACTCTGAAACTGGTCAGTTTTAATTCCATTATTTTAAAAAAATTTATAACAGTGTATTTTTTTTCACATGATCAAACATGAAACAACAAGTCAAAAACAATGAACATTCAATGATACTACTGCTTTTAAAATTTCAATTTTAAAACTGCTTATCTGAGTACTGAGAGTTGAGATTTTCAAGGATCATCCACTAAATTATAAACAAATAACTCAACATTGGATGAAAAGCACATATGTACCTAATTATTCGTTGTTAAATTAAAAGATGGCATTGGGTTAGCTTAGCTTAGCTCAGCATAAAGACTCATTTCTAAAATATGAAATATCTCAGAGTTACTCTTAAAATCAAAAATGACCAAAAATAACAAAAATATTGAAATAATTGATTTTGTTTCCCAATAAGATATCACAATATCACTCAGCTGTAGCTGTAGCTTCCTCTCTTGTTATTTGTCTGACCATTGTAATGAAATCAGGTATTTCCTTAAAAGACCAAAGTTTGTAAATGCATCCTTTGTATCATTATATGCCTTATAAATATTGTTTTAGGAGAACTAGTAGGTTGAGCCTGGCCCGCTTTTTAACAATACACAGCCTGTTGGGAGCGGGAGTTTAAAACTCGACACGAGATAAAAATGACTTGTTAAGGCGACTAGTTCTGTGCTGCTGAAACAGCTGATACTCGTAGACAACGTAAAGGAACAGAGTAAGAGTAGAGTAGATGGAGAAAGGAGACATACAGTAGTTGACAGTATTATGTTAAGCTCTCTACGTTGCTCTCTTTCTTTCTCTCATTTCCAAACGAAAGGCTGAACCTCAGGTTGCCGTCAGCATCGCGGGCCGATGGTGACTGATATCCAGGCTATTATTCACAAATGGACGGAGCTTTCGAACATCATCCCTCCCTCCTGTGCTGTGCCTCTAACCACGTTGTTCTCTGTGTGAAGGTGCATGTCTGCACCAGGCACAGACGCACACGTTTAGAAACACACACACCTACAACTGTGCACGTCCCAGCTGTCATCTGCCACCTCGTCTTGGCAGGAGCAGTCGGGCCAGATCACCCAGCTCTGCTTCCTGAGGTGTGTTTGCTGAATAAGAGGTTGTCTGACCGTCTGTTACTGCCAGGATGAGGGCTGGCGGGGGCAGAGCTGGGTGTGGCCCTGCCTGCTCGAACCAGAGAATCACTGCAGGCCTGCTTTCACGTCAGAGATAAGCCTGTCTATTTTGATAATTATTGATTATTTCTTAGAACATTTTGCTGTTGGTAGGAGTATAAAAACCATTAAAGATTCAGAAGTCTTAATTTGATATAACTCCTGTAGCGTTTGTATACATTTAACATTTCGTCACCGTCCCACAGGACAAAGCCTCTAGTTATAGCTTAGACTCTGGAATCTGGCTACCACGAAGTGCTGACACATATAAGCCGGGTATTTACTAATAATAACATTTTTCTTCTTGGCATAAACAAGAAGATAAACATTAACACTGGAACATATATCAGTGTGTGATATAGGCTACCTCAAACGACAGAAACCATCTTTGGGAAAAATTTATATGAGAAGTGAGTGTTTCGATTGGCCCAACTCCTACATGAAATAATGGAGGAGGGGCTCGTGGCCTACACTGGAGCCAGCCACCAGGGGGTGATCAAGATACTAGGTCTTCGCTTTTGGGAGCCACATCAGCATCCTTCTGTAACTACAGTCTATGGATATATTGGCAGTAAGCTGGTTATCCATACATGCTAAAGTTTGCATATTTTGTTACAGCAGATAAAAGCAAAGTTTTATGATTGGTAAAATTTACGATAAATATTTGTACTGTCAAGAAACCAATGAATGAAAGCTAACTTACACTACATCAGCTGCTATTCGTATTTTGAAATGTATAAAATACTTTTTTTTCTTTTTCTTTTTCAAAATCATGATATACATCTGAACAAATTACAAAATGAAATTTCTTCCCAACGTGGTTCAAGTTAGTTATGTTTCAATCTTCATTAAATTGTCTATTGGGGCTATGTTATAAGGGTTTTATTCTTTAATGATGTGGTTTTATTTTGTGCCATGTAGGTGAAGATGACGTTTTAACTCAATTTAACAATGTTCAAGTCCTAGGAATTAATGGCACGCAGTCTGTCCATCCATGTGTGCGAGTGAATGTGGTGGGAGTCTTAGCAGAGTACAATGACTGATCAGAGGTCGTGACTTCTCTAACGAACAACTCATTTGTTGATGCAGTTTCTTAGAGTGTTATGTCACCAGAGCGGTCAGGCTCAGCTCTCTTCTCCTACCCCGAGGCTACGAGTTAGCATATATTACTGTGTGTGTGTGTGTGTGTGTGTGTGTGTGCCCAGGAGCTGTGTCTGTCACCAGTTATGTGTTAGCCGTGGAGCTTAAGACAAGTATTGTGAATGTCAGAACACTATATTGACTGTGTTGATTCAAATGTGGAGCTGCAACTAATAATTTTATGTAATTGTCGATTGATCTGCCGGTTATTTTCCACGATTATTCATTTCCTTTAAAAATGTGAAAAAAATAGTGCCTTCAGATTGCATCTTTTGCTTCATTCAATAGTTAATCAATCAATAGTAGCAAATCCTGACATTTAAAGGGCTTGAACCAACAGTTGAAACAATTATTCCATAAACAAAATAGTGTTTTTATAAATTTCAACTAACTCGTTTATCATTGCAGCTCTCTTCATGTGCTGTCTAAAGCTATAAAATAGGTTATGAATGCATTCTCACTTTAATATATTTTCATACTTCAAAGCCTAAATTATCACCATAAGTGGGGGTTGGAAATACTAGCACATTTTGAAAACATCTAAAAAATATACACAAGGATTGAAGATAATTTTTTTTTTCTATTAATTGATTATTTTTGTCTATAAATTAGAAAAAACTCTCAGATGATTATCTCAGTTTGATGTTTAATAGAACCATATTTATACAGTATTATTTGTAGATATTTTTTAACTTGGATTGCCATTTGATTAACTGAATAATGATCAACTAAATCAATTGAGAATGGGACCCAGTAAGAGTTCTTAAGATAAATCTGAGGCATCCACAGCGAGACCTTAACTTCCCATTAGAGCGTTACAAGTAAATTTTGCTTTTTTAGGAACTCACAAGCCATCAATAATCAGTTCAGCTCTCACACTGAAGCTAACTTATGCTGAAAGAAAGGCTATATTTGAATTTTAATGTCAGGTGGCATTAAGGCTTTTAAACTACAGTGCCATTTTCTTTGGGAATTCTGGTTGTTAAATGGAAAAGAACCCACACTTTTCATGACTTTCACTACACTACTCTTTATCTCCAGGCCTTGTGAGACCTCAGTAACATTAGCACATTAGTCAGACCTTTCTTGTGTGTTTATTTTAGCGCTTTGCGGGAGCCGGAGAAAAAAAAAAATCTGGCTGAGGCTTTTGTCAGCTTTAAATTAAGCAGGACTGCAAACTCCAGAGGGAGTTTGTGTTTGTACCTCCAGTCATAGATCAGGCCGGTGTTTAAAACAAATAGCCAGTAATTGACTTGAGATGCAGAGTGACTGCAGAGGTCAAAATCTAAGGTTGACGGGAACATGTGCTGTGAAACGCGTAGCAAAATTCACATTTGTTCAACCTTGCAGTGCTCCCTGAGGCCAAGATTTAGGTGTAACACACTGCAGATGAAACTTACTTTAAAAAAACACTGTGATACAGCAACACTGAATGCCCATAATCCTTCAGAGTGCTCCCACAATCCAATGGGCTCCCCCTCTCTCCTCCTACTGTGGCCATGGCCATGTGGGAGTAAAATCGATTTTGAGCACGGGTTTCTATTGGTGCGATACGGAGGATTCCTCACTGGCCGCTTCCCTCTTTGCCTATGAATCATCGGGGTGACTGCATGGTGCATTGTCCTGCCTGGCACTGTAACGCACTGAACAGAATGTACTGGAAGGTTTGTTGGTGGTGCGTACAGTTTTCCTTCACATAACCTCCCACCCTCTGAACTTCTCAGCTTTTTACAATCATTAGTGTAATGAGTGTGAATAACGGCTCTGCTGGCTGGCACAATACTGTAGCTACGTAACTCTCATTAATTTCACTTACAAAAGCATTGAGGAACAGTGCACCGTCCCCATTCACACTGATCAATATTTTACTTTTGGAGAAGGTCTGACCCAGCAATTCAGAAACCAGAGATAAAGTCAATAAGGCCTCTGCATCGAAAACCAAATAATTCTACTGTTTTTTCATTTCCTTTGATGCAAATAGATGGAATGAGATTTTTATACAAACAAGTTATCAGTTCTAACCAAAAATATAAATTTTTAAAAAGTATTTTAAATCCAGCGTGGTCACTTACATTCTTGTTTACTCAAAAGTATGAGACCATTGGCAGGAGCTAATCTAAAAAGTTTCAAGAATTTTACTATTTCAGTGTTGAAAATTATGACCTACAGCTCAAATACGCATCACACAACATTTGAATATTTTACTGTGACTGTATAAGCCATAATTATCCAATTAAAACAAAAAGTCTTATGTATATTTTACGTGTGATGAATAGAGAGTATTTCAAAGTTTAACGTTTTTAACTTAAGGTACAAAAAAGAGAACTTTTTTAGGATGCACAAGTGTAATGTATGAAAGTTTGGTTATCTTTATATCATGATATGGCAAAGGGGTTGTGTTTTTCTGGTTTTAAAGACTGCATGACTGTAAAATGGTTTAATTTACTGAATTTATCAGTGTTTAACATCTAAAGTTGGCCTTCAGTCACTTAACTCACACACATTATTGATGACTATTTATCAAAAATGTCATTGTGTTAATATTGATCATCGCTACAATATTGATGCAGTATCAATATCAAGGTATGTGGTCCAAAATATTGGGACGTTTGAGTTTGTTCAATCATTTATGAAGAGCTTTTGAGGAGAAATATTGTGATATGTACCGTGTATGATGATATGACCATACCGCAGAGCCCTGAGGGACACCGACAAGATCAATTTCAGTTTCATGTGTGTGCGGCTTCATCACATTTCCCTCCTACCTGACGGCCTTGGTGTGTTGCTCTCCATCTCCTGGCTTGCTGTCACGTTGTCATCTGCAGCCCTCACACATCTGCCTGGTTGTGATAATAGCTACCCCTGTCAACAAGAAGCAAGGGAGGGCAGCAGAATGCTGAGAGGGGTCAGCTGCTGTCACACGCATACACACACACACACACACACACACACACACATGCTCAGACACCCTGCACCAGCCACACAGCCTCAATTAGATTACAAAATGTGTACCGGGCCCGATGATTGCGGCATGTGTACATTTGCACCTCCTCGGTGATTGCTTGGTTGCTGCACGGAGCTGCAGAGTTCGTTAGTATGCGAGATATTCATGGAAGACGAGTGGGACAAAGACAGGAAGAGGAGAAAAGAGGAGCAGTATGAGATGGGAGCATCAGAGACCTTCATTGCTCACTACTTTTAGGCAGATTTTTAAGGACTTTTTCTACACAAAATGCCAGTAATGGGGTGCTTGAGCAGGGAGACGTCTAGACGCTGCAAAACACTTTAGCTAAAATCACTGCACCGCTTTGCAAATGATGTGCTTTGTAACTACCCCTAATTCTTAAGTTTAGCCACGCTAGGGGCAAACCTGTAACGTTGCTCAGTGATGTTCGTCTCAGGATAAACGAATGAGTTTGATGAGTCCTTATCATTCCATGTAGCAACATAATAAGATCAGAGTTTTAATTGGACAATATTAACTTTTTGTTAGTACTAAATAGAAACCATCAAGTGAAAACACATTAAACTAAGATTGTGAACATACAGTAGCGCTTATTAGGATTGTTATTCTTAGAATGTTAGCATTCAGTCCAGAGCACCACATTGCCTGAGGACAGCTTTACAAGCATGGCTGTAGTTTGTTGAACTGTATCTCTTGCAAGTTTGTATCTGCATTTTGAGATAACCAGATAGCACTAGCTTCTGGAATTTGACATTTGAGCATAGCAAATACCTAAAACAATTTTTTTTTTTTTTGCTAATGAATTTGATGAATATGTTTTATCTCCTCTGTAGATTTGCTAGAAAATGTTTGAATTTCTTTCAATTGACTGTTAAAAGCAGGGAAAATACATGCAGTGTAGTCTACTTGTAGTGTAGTCAAGCATGAAACAACAGGGAACATATTTACATATTTACCAAGAACTATTAAAAAATGATTTTTGTATTAAATTAGACTTAAGATATCAAAATCAAAATCTATGCTTTTCAGAAACAGCAAGTCTTTACATTGCACTGAAAATACGCTTATGGGTCTTGCTGAGTCACATTGTCCTGTGAGTGAGCAGGCGTCAGTGCTTTGGTGAGCGTGCACGTGCAGCATTGTGACTTGTTCTGTGTGCAGGCCCTCCTGATTGTTTTGGTGGAAAGGTTTTTGGCGTCAGCTGCGATTTCTTGGCTGATATAAACCAAGCAAAGTAGACAGGCTGCGCTGTCTGCTTTGTGTCTTCCTGACAACCACTGAGGGTGAAACTGAGGGGTCAGAGGGATATGACACAGGGTGTGTGTGTTTGAGAGAGGGAGACGGGTGTGTGTGTCTGCTGTTTTGCTTGTGATGCAGAAGCCCAATATAGAACAGAACACTTGTGCTTTTTAATGCGTTTTGCTGCGTGTGTTGCTAAATGTTTGCACACTTTTTACATGATGGCAGCTTCATTCCAATTGAAAGGATTCCTGTGAGATTTGGTAAAGATGTCCACGGCCCCCAGAGAATGATTTTGTCTTGTGCTGTTTAGAAATCAAAGTTTCTTTAGAGGGTAGCCCTCTAAGCATTAATCGACTTATCATTGGCCTGAGGCCCCGTTTACACAACAACCTTTTCGTGTGAAAACGCAAAACTTTAGTTGTGTTTCTGCTGTCCGTCTACACGAAAGCGGCGTTTACGGTGCTTGAGAATGGAACAATACGGAAATGGCCTCAGAGTGTAAAGATGTGAAAATGCAACATTTTGAAAACGGGCATGCGCACTGAGGTTGCAGTCAATTGTTTTCATGCTGTAGTACCCACGTTTTTTCTTATTGTGCTGAGAAAAGTGTTGCTTCGCATGCGCATGTTTTAGTTCATCACAAAATCACACTGCCAACTACTGGCCTGGCATGTGTACTACAGCGTTTTTGGTGTTTTCTGCATAGCTAATTTTTAAATGCTGACATAGCAGCTTGACATGCTAACAGCATGCTAAGTGTAACAGCATGCACCTCATTTAAAATTTGATTTTGATGATCTTATGGCGCTATGCAAGTGTCAGATTTTGTAGATTTTGGTGAATGTTGCTACATGTACTCATACTCCTCCATAGCGACACAGAAGAGCACATACATAAACACAGGTTCCATGTCAAACACAACAAGAAAACTCATTCCGGAAGGGATTTCTAACATGTCCCAGTCCCGGGTTCAATGAATAGAGTTGGTATTGTTCTGGATCAAACTGAACAGTCATTGTGTGCGTGTCTATTGTGAAAACATATTTTGGACTTTTGCACCAAACACAGGAAGTGAAAGGAGGAAACCAATGTCTTAATTGAAATATAATCCAACAACATTACTAAAAGTGAACCAGAAAAAAAATATAAAGGAGAGAGAGAGCAATTCTACATATAAATAAAGGATTTTCCTATAAATGTCCTATATTCATTCTAACAATGGTAGAGGACCAAAACCAACATCAGATGCATCACAATGAGTATTTGGGGACAGGGACTTCATGTTCACAATCATGTTAACATTAATAGTTAACAACCAGATCAAATATATATGTCACTTGGTTTGGACAGTGAAAGCATATTTAAATACCGCTGAGTCTGATTGTGTAAATCTGAGCCTGGTAAGCTCTGAGTTTTAGACCTCTTGAATGGTCTACAATAAAAAAATAACAATATGGCTCATGCTTTGATACTCAGTCCAAACATTTGTCTTCACTAGTAATTACTTGGGTTGAAGGTGCTTCAAAGTTTTCTCTCACCAATTATTTATTCATTTTTTTCTGTTTAATGGGCTATTGAGCCTCATAAGGCTGCTAGAATGTCTATATATAGCATGTCTTTTTAGCGTTTTTGTGTTAAAAAAAAACCAGAGGTGATAAAGTTGCAGGAATCAATATTGCACTACAGAAAGCTGCCCACAAAATGAATTAGTTTAAAGTGCTCAAACTGAGACAGAGAGAGAGACAAAAACTGTTTTTAGGAGAAAACGAACCGCATTAACTTAGTTACAGAGGGATTGTCCTGTTTGAGCGCACTAATATACACTTTTTACCACATCCAGGTGTTGGATTACATAAGTCTGTCTGTTTGGGATGGTGATGCAGCAGTTTTCTTTGTGTGTGTGTGTGTTCCCCCACGGCCACATTATAGTGCCTGGAGCTGTCACACCGAGCCACGCAGACCGTCTCTCGTTCTCCAACACACAGACCTCTTAGATTACTCTGCACCCACTCATGTTCACTGAAAGCAGCACATTCTGCGTCCCCAGCCCATCCTACTTTGTACTGTAAGTCAAGAGGAATCATAATGTGATGCAGGGGTTTACCGCACAGCCGTGTGCAGCAGATGGAAGTGTATCATCTGATATCGAGAGACGGCACTTAATACCTCACAGGCCTTCCCTCAGCATGACGCCCTGATTTGTCAAAGTGAGGGCCAGATCATACTGAGCTGTTCATATGCTCGGATCTGAGCTGTCCACCGTGTGTCCAAGTTTTTGACTCAGCATGTGTCTGAACTCTCAACACAGTCATGTTCATGTCATCAAAGCTGAATGTCCTGTATCAGCTGTCTCAGCAGTTTGCAAGACAGATACATGCTGACTCAACGTTTGATCCAGTGGCCTGCCATTGTAAATCCAATTACTGCCTGTGCCATTCACTAAGATGCTATTCAATTGAATTATTCCGTGTTAATTTGCAGCCTCTGAAACACATCCAGATAGTAACTATTTGAACAGTTACACACTCGAACCAGCAAAGCAAAAATCCAAACTTTAGATCTGTAGGTTGTGATTAACCATTTGTGGACTCTGCCGATGGTCGTACCATAATCGTCTCTTTTTTTTTGTTTTCTCCACCATTTGTCTTTCTCAGATTTAATTCCTGGATGGATATTTTCAGCTGTCTGTATACTGTAAACGGCTGTGATGTTTCCACTTGCAGAAGGAAACAGGATGTCCTTATGATTGTAAGAATGGGAGACAATTATAGTGCAACCCTTTCTCCAGGCAAGAAATCTACTAAATCCCACCTTATGTCAAGTGCCAGCATTTGCAAAAGTCTTCCTTTTTACAATATGGATTTGTTTTTCTGCGTAAGATTAGGATAAAAAAGAGGGTTAAGCAACAGTATAGTAAGGTTAAAAAAACATTTCGGTAAATCTGACCCTACCCTGGCTTTGAAGGCTGCTGCTGCTGGGAAATTGACACATAGTTGCATCCTAACTATACTGTAAACACAAGCACCAAAGAATGTCCCAGTGCCGGGTACCACAGGACCTCCGTAGAGGTCTACTGTCCATCTCCTGACAACTCTGAGCTGTTTTGGTGCAATTAGAAAGGTCAATACAATATCGAGAAGTTGGTTTTAATGATATGGCCTATGAAAGTATTTCCTAAATTGCAATTATTCTTTAAATGGGAGGCTGTGGCTCAGGTAGTAGAGTGAGTTGGCCTCTGATCGGAGGATCGGTGGTCTGATTCCTGACCCCTCCACTCCAAGGAGTCAGTTCAAAGTGTTCTTGGGCAACATGAATCCTATTGAATCCTATGAATTGAGGAGTCAGTAGACTTGAAAGGTGCTATAGAAATGCAAGCACATTTACATTTAATGTCAACGGAAACAGTTGATTAGGGTTAGGGTAAGACTGTGGTTATGGTTAGGGTTAATGGAATAGGTCAAAGTTAACTGAAGGACTTTGACAGGGTGAAACTAACTCCTACCTCCACCTCATGGACTTCATACCATTACTTTCCATCCCAAGAAAGAAAAATAATAATAATTAAAAAAAACATACAAATTGTTATCATACAACAACCAGACAACACAAATTGCTGGTTATGATACAGCTACTGCATCATAACCACCTTATAATGTGTTACACTGCTGCGCCAGAGAGATCTTGGTTGGTGGTCATTTCATATTTCCTGGGACATGTCTGATCCATGCTGTTAACCTGATAGTGATCTGGGTCACAGAGCCGATTCAGTAGACCTGGATTGGCCATTTTGCAGTTCCAGCAGACCTGACATTAATCGCTACCAGCGTTGGATTAAGAAGTTGTGAGAGGGCTGCTTACAGAGCCATGGCTGTGATTGATTATATTTGCTTCTGAGTTGCATTTGGCTTAGCTGTCCTGCATCAATCACTAATATGGATCCGTGGACTTTAAGTAACTGCTCTTAAACCCCAGTGAGGTTTGCCTGTGTTTTTAACCAATATTGCCATTTTAAGCATTTTTCTTTTGGATAAAGCTCAGTTCTTTCTTAAGACTATTTTTCCTATGGTCTGCTCCCATGCTGCATATGAAGTAGGTCATACTGTTCTGCGTATGCTATGTAAAGTACAGTACTGAGCTATCCATGTCGGCATGCATTTTTCATGAGCCTTGCAGTGTGTGCGTGTGTTATTGAGGGGGGATTGTGCGCTACCGTGTGCATGTGTGCTGCATCTGTCTTTGAGCTAAGCAGAGATGTCTTCCCAGGAAATCCCTGTCAGTGTGTCCATTCCTCTGTCCTTAGTGAGAAAGTGCCTGAGAAGAGAGCGCATGGAGGAGAGTTGAAGAGCCTGAAGGGTGGTACAGTAAACCCAGAGAGAGAGAGAGAGAGAGTGAGAGTGATTGTGAGGAGATAAATTGTGAGGGCAAGTATAAAGAGGAGAGTTAATGAACTGGAGGTAAAAAAAAAAAGGATGGATCATAAGGCGGGAAAAAAAGATGGAGGGAAATCCTCATGTTAAGAAGATACGCACATTGCTACTCCATGAGGAGAACTGCAATGACTTGCCATCAAGAGACATTCACACAGCAGACATTTATTTGCAGTTATGCATTTATTTGTTTTCATATCTAAGAAGGGGGAGCAGGGTATGGAGGGGGGGACTCAGACGGACCTTTGTTTACTGCCATGTGTGTGGCTAAAATGAGCCTGTTTATGTGTTCTGCACCATAACAGGCATAAACAGAACCACATGACAGCAGGACGGAGCATGTCAGTCCAGCAACATTTTCCAATGTTGATATAGGTCTCCTTAATAGGTAATAATTGGTTTCCCCCTGAAAAAAACGAGATTCGTTTACATATTAAAGCAGCTATTTAATACTGATTTTAAATCTGCATTTTAAAAAATGCTTTCTGTTGCTGTACCAAGTATTTTCATAGACTTAGTTGTCTTAATCATTCTAGAAATACAGATGGTACATTACATAATAATACATAATGCATCATTTTAAATTCGAATAGGAAATGCCACAAGCTGCCTTTATTTTGCCTTTGTCACAGCGGTGCCCGAGGCAGTTTTCATTGCTCCACACAAGACGTACATGCAGCAAACATTCTAAAGATGTTTTCCAACACAATGGAAGCCTCCGTTACACCTTTAATCAATCATATCTTGCTGTCATACTTCATTAAATTATAATTCAGGGCTGGTTTCCAACACTTTGTCTTCTTTTTCCCACATTGTGATGACACAGACTCTATCACTATCTACAAGTTAGAATAACATTCAGCTCCAGACCTACAAACAAAGTGATTAAGCAGGTGGCAGGAAAGTATGAGAGTGGTAAGGAAAAGGTCTGTCAGGAACATCGAATGTGGGTTTACAGATTTAATGTCAGCTCTACAGAATGCAAATATCAAAAGAAGAAGTGACTTGCCCTGAAGCCAGAGCAGGTGGAGAATGATTCGCTTTCTCTATGAAACCTGTCTCACACCTTCTTGTTACTGAGCTTGTATGGATGCAGTGACTGAAATCAAATCATTTCAGATTAGTATCAGTGCAGGGTTTCCCACGCTGCCCTCCTGCTGTCGGGCATTACCGGGGCCAAGTGGCCATTTCCTGTGAGTCAGTGTGTAAGAAAGGAGAGGCAGACAAAGAGGCAAAAAGATGAGAGACGTGGATATAAATTGGCAAACATTTGACTGCGTTCATGAAACTGAGAGAGAAGTTTTGTGGGGTTTTTTTCACTGCGTGCATGCAGTAGTTGAGTTCACAGCTGGGCCTTGTGTTTGTGGGCGCTTTGCGATCTCTTTTAAAATGTCTCTAAAACCAAAAGAGTGCATTTAACACAATGACAGACATCGCTACTTGATTCAGAGTAGTTGATAAAAGGCCTTTTAGAGTACGCCTCTCCTTTGACCAAGCTTTTCTAAAGCATGGGGTCTGACAACCCGTCCTTGCTTTCTCTCTTTTTTTCGACTTCTTCCTTACAAAGCCGTCAGCTCTCTGTGCACTTTTAATACATAATGCGACTTTTTCTGTACTAATACATGGCATACTTATTTATTTGTTCACAATGCTGCAAGGACACAGGCTCCTTGTGTTCTTAATAGCTGTACAAATGACCCATTTAGATGGTGGAATATGCTGTTTACAAGCACTGTATGATCAGTGTTTTACAGAATACATTTTCCTGCATCTGCAGTGGCTGCCATGTATTAATAGTATGTTTAAAAACTGCAGGGCTGTTTGCATTTATAATAACACAGCATGCTCACACTGTGTGTGTGTGTGCTCTGCATGATTATATGATTATGGCTGGCCATAGATTTATGTGTTGATCTGTTGTAGGCCTTTGCAGGCGTTGTCCTCCTTGTTAGAGATGGGAATTTGTAATGGTTGTGACTTGTGTGTGTGTGTGTGTTAATTCATATGTGTGTTTGTACGAGAGTGAAAAGTGATCATTATGACTGGGCTGTGTGTGCAGTTTCTCTCTCTTTCGCTCTCTCTCTTCAGTGACCCTGCTCACTCTAAATTGCTCTGTGCTCTGCGTTGCATTTGAGCCCGATTGAATGAGTGTGGGATTGGGAATCGTTTCGTAAGAAGCGGGACAGAGCCGTTTGTTTCCTCCACACTCATCTTGTTATTTGCATTTGTTGTGTTGTTGCTTGGCAATTTGCAACTGCATGATTTTAGACCCAAACATATTTGAAAGATATTTAATAGCAAAATAAATGCTTCCCACTGCACAACTATAACTCTTGGGTCCAGTTCAAATTACACTGTGTTTGTTCAGACTGCTTTAAAAACTGAATTGCACTGAAGCATTGGTTGTGATTCCACTTCCAGTCCACAGAGTCTGGTTAATTTCCCTTGTACATTGATGTCAAAGTAGATTGATATTGTGCTGTGATTTCGATATGTATTGAAAAGCCTCTGCAAAATTAGTCTGTTGAGCTTATTATTTTACAAGCAATTTTTGCTGTTTAAGTGATTTTTTAAACGGTAAATGTGCAAGATGACATAAAGTCAGTTTTCAGAGCAGAGTTTAAAAAGTGATCGACAAAGAGTGTTTGCTTAGTCCAGCGGTACAATAGTATTACAATATTTAAGTAACAGTTATTGGAATCTTTTGATATGTTGACTGATGCGATATGATATACAGGTACATCCATTTTTTTCTTGCTCAATTGCAAAAAATTCCTCTATGTTTAGAGTAATTCCATTATCCCTTGAGCATTTAATATTCCTACAACACTCCTTGCAAATTGCAGGCACCCTACCCATGTCTCTCTTCCTCCCTCCCTTGTTCTAAAGTAAGTCCAGAAGTTTGATTTAAATTTGGTCAGTGCTTTTATGATTTCATTCTCCGTCCTCCGCGTTTGTTTTGACCAACTTCCTACAAATTTCCTGAGAGTCACAAGCCTTGTTCTGACCTTACCAGACAGTACTAGACCGAAAAGTCAATAGATTTAATTAATTTAGTACAAAGCTGAATTTGTTTTTGCAGTCCTTCTGAATAATTAATAAAATATTGATATTTCCTCTCTCTGGATCAGCACGGTGTCACCACGCATCATTTTTGCAACATTAAGCTGTATAGATTCTTTCCCCCGGCAATTTGATTATTCCAAAATGTCTTTTGGGAAAAGGAATGGTCTCGTTTAGAAGGTCTCATCCAAGGATGTAATGCGGTGAACTGTGAAACTAAGTGTTTTTATTTACATTCTGACTTAAAAGGAAAGAAAAATAAAATAAAATTGACCTTATGTTTGGTTGTGATTTTTTTAGAATACCTCACCAATAATCTTGGTGTACTTAATGACACGTAGAGTGGAGGAAGTAGATAATCTGTTCTAAATAATATGAAGCACCCTGCACATTTCGATCTGTGTCTCTGGTGAGGAGATTGTGCGAGAAGAGAAGCGAGATTGATGTAAACAAGAGCGGAAACAAGTTGCTCTATTACTAAAGTGAGACGGCTTTCAATCCTCAGGGTGCCACTCGCTGTGTACACTCACGCACACACTATGCAGGTTGATTGACATTCATGGAAGAGCTATTTTGATAGATCTGATGAATTACACAGGCTACAGAGACTCATGTTTTAAATACTTTCTCGTGGTGGTTAATGGCACGCAGCTGTCTGTGAAAACAAGTTAGACTGCCTGCATGTGTCAAGTGTGCTTTTTTCGAGCATCCGTGCTCGGCAAGTAGGTGAAGAAGAGCAACGGAGATGGAAGGAAAAAATAACTTATGACAGGGAAGGCAAAATTTTGTTTGAGGTTACAGAAGCAGATGGGGAGGGCAAAAAAAAAAAGAGGATTCTTTGTATGAACAGAAACAAATGACTCATCATGTTGCAGGCACAAAACTTGAATCTCTTTATTGTGTGATAAAACCATATAGCTGTTCTGTGTTTATTTCTCGGCTCTGGTGTGGTTTTTCAAAGCATTGCTTTAGCATTTTCCACTTGGTCTCCACAATTTCCCAAAACAAGTTAAAGGCTTTTGAGAAATCCCCTTGATTGATCTTTGAATGACAGAAAATACTCACATCTGCTAATTTAATATAAAGCTGAAACCAGGAAGCAGCAGCTTAGTTTTAAATGAATCCCAAAATGTGGGGAAACAACTAGCTTGGCTGTATTTTAATCTATAAAAATGTGCATTTATGCTGTTACACAAGCGTAAACATCTTCTGCCTCCAGCTTTATCAGTGTTATCAAACACTGGCGAGGATATCAGTCCAAATGTCAACCCAGTAACTGAGGGACAAAACTTCCAGCTTCCAAAGTGATTTCACACTTGGCATACACAGAAATCATATCAGTCACCCACTCACCTACTGATGAGCTGCATATCGACGCTTACATCCACCACTGATCTTCCTGTTTCCCCTCGTTTCATTACACCTCATTTTATTGGGCTTATAACCAAAAAACCCCCTAACAATTAAATTATGAAAGCTTGTTTTTTTGCTCTTTTACAAGCTAGAACAAAATTTGATTAGAGACTCTCAATAAAATACACAGCAGAAATAAAGGCCAACTGATCGAGATTTTACTTTCCTAAAAGTTATCAAACAGTTTTACGTGCCAATGTAGCACTATCAAAGATATATGTTGTCCAATATGTCCTGATAGGAAAACTTGAAAAATTGTTTTTCTTAATAGAACAAAATGCTTGAAATGATGCTTTGGGAAATTAAGAATTACAGTTTTTCTTTTGGAAAAGGTAAGGTAAAAGAAAAAAGTTGTGTACTATTAAACTATCACAAACAAAATTGCAAAATTTAATGAAATTAATTTTTTAAGGGTTAGTTTAATCAATGGCTTGAGCAAGACGTAACACATACGTAACACTGTTTGAAACCACAGCTTGAGTTTTTTGGTACTAAACCAACAAGATAAAATGAGCCGTAGAGGTATGTGTGGGTGGGTTTTGTTACTTTGGACAGAGACGATCTGGCTGCTTCCAGTCTGTGTGCCAAGATAAACTACCTGGCTGATGGTTTTTATGATTCCTGCACAGACATGAGAGTAGAATCAAAATCTCATCTAACTATTTAAAAGCAGGTTCTCCCAAATTTCATGCTATTCAAAGAAAGTGCTAAGTAATAACCGAATGAAACTTGAATGAGGAATCGAAGGTTGTTTCTAACAGTCGAGGAGGTTGTAAGGATTCTTTTTGATGTTTCTTGGGAGAAAGTCAAAAACATATCATCTTCAAGTCATTTTCTACAAACCCATAACATAACAGTGGGATCATTGCCTCCTGATATCAAGCAAACACTTGAATGTGTATTAGTTTGTTTGCATGTTTGAACCCCCATCACAATAACAACAATACCTGTCAAGATTTCTTAATAGTTTTTCATGTGAGCTCCAACCTATTTGGATGCCCCAAAATGTGTTTGCATCGAATTTTGCGTGCTTAAAACATGACATGCTTCAGAATTATATGTTACAAAATATGTAAGTAGTGGTTAAAAAATGCATTTGCTTTTATGATCCCAATTTATATTTGACATTGCATGTTTCTGAGATGGAACGATGTGCCCCCAGTTGTCAAAAATCCTCTTTGTTGCTCTATAAAACTGTATTTTTTAAACGGTCCAGTGGATTCTAAGTATAAAATAAGGGAAATCTATTCAAAGAATTTAAAATAACTTAAATTAGAGCATGCTTTTTTCATTACACGAGCAGCAGAATATGGGTATAAAATTATGCTGTTTTTTTTTTTTTTTACCTCCTCTCACCCTGGTGCTCTGTGTGGGAGCAAAGGCCCTGAACATGCTGACAAAGCTGCTCCGACTCTGGCACCATTGGTGTGTGCTCCTTGAGTCATTTTTACCTGCTCCGTCTTTGTAGCAGCAGATGTGTGATCCTGCAGTCTGAGCAGTTCTAAATTGGATGCAGCAGTCCTACTGCCAGGCCTAATACACTCTCAGAGGAGACAAAGTGCGGGAAGACGAGCAGGCCATGAGGAGATGCAGATGTTCAGAGTGCGGACATGCTGCATTCCTTCATTCTGTATTGTGAAAATGCCAAAAAAGCATGAACAGGGCAGCAGTTTCACTATCAAACATGCTTGGCTCACGGTTGCCATGGTGAAAAAGACAGTGGACAGATGTGCAGATTTGACCACTTTTTTTTTCTGTTTCGTATAGGCTTTTTTTTTGGAGGAATGAATCTACGCTGTTGAATAATGTATTTGAATTATCAATCACATCATATATACTGTATATAGTATATTCTTTTTTTGCATTATACTTAAAAGATAGTCTATATAAAGATATATCATTTTTATCAGAACATATGAGGAGTCTTCTGTTTATATTTTATATTTCCATTATATGGAAAGTTTATATCTAAACAGTAGCTAATTAGAAAGAAAATGATACATTAAATAGCGAGTAAAGAAAAGAGAAAAATCACAAAATTTAAAATATCTTACATATTTAGCGCTCTATTTTTCAATCAGTCACCTTTCTTTTAGAGCATCCTCAGCTTTAATCCTGAGTCGTGGAGCTACAATAATTATTTTCACCATTGATTAATCTGCTGATTATTTTCATGATTAATTAATTAATTGATTTATTCTTGCAATTGTCTAAAAGAAAATAGTGAAAAAATGCTCATCACATTTTTTTTTTCAGAGCGCAATGTAACGTCTTCGGATTACTTTTTTTTTTACACCAACCAACAGTTAAACACCCAGAGACTCTTCATTTACTGTCAGAAATGAAAAGAAAAGCAGCCAATTCTGACAAATAAGAGGCTGGAAATAAAAAATGATTGAGAATCTGTGTTAAAACAAAACTGAAATGATTATTTAATTATTAAATTAGTCCGCTTTTAATTTCTTTGCAAATCATCTTAGAATTAATTGTTGCAGCTCTACTAAATTATACTTTCCAATGTAATTTGAGAGGTTTCTGTCTTTTTCCAATTGGCTCTGGTGCTGATATTAAATATAATTATTAATTATGCTGAGAAGACTTTAGTAATAATAATCTCTCACATAACCTCAGTGGTTTATACAGAACGTGAAGGCCCCAGTGCAAGCTGTTATCACGGGCCGTACATGCTAGTTTCTGTTTATAAAGCTTACACGTATTCACACACCTGTACAAGTGTTCACAACAATAAATATTGTTGATTCAGCTGATTAGTTTCTATAGTTTTTCTCTATATACTATTCTGTATATGTTTATTTATGTACAGTAACTGATTCAGTGATTCCCCTTCACCCCCTGGGGTTCCAGTACGGCTACACTGTCCATATTTATGGCCATAGGTTGCTCATTGTTTAGAAATTTGGAAAACTGAGCAGGAGAGAAAGAAAGACTGAAAGGTCCTTGGGTAAACCAAAACCTTCTGTCAGGCCTTATATAGCCACGGATCCCTGCTACTGCTCTGATCCTGTACACACACACACACACACACACACGCGTTGCCACTTTGTTTTAATCGGCACAGACATGCTTGACAACATTTGAAAATTTAACACAGACTCAGAGCAGCAATATAAATGTTTAAAGTCTTTGTTTCTGTAGTGCATCTTTAAGACCTTTGCTGAATGAAAGACTTTACTTTTGACGCCTCTGCTGCTTTTCATCGTAATGACTCTCCCCCAATTTCATTTTATTGTGATTTCCATTGCGGCTGCATGGCTAATTTTCCTGTGGCAGAGTGGATAATGAAGATAGACTTGGCTGTAACTAACCTGATGAGTTGCCAGATGATATTTAGCCAGCACTGACTTGCAAAGTCACTGCAGTGTGTGTTCTGTATCTGTAAAGAAAAGCTTGCTGCAAAAATGTGTTTGCCAAGTTGAATTGACTTCACTTATGGAGCCTTAACTTATCCTGGACAGAGCAATGATTTTACTGGAGCTTGTGTATTCATAGAGTGATTTGGCAGAGCAAATGAATGAAAAAAGCTGGCTCGTGCTGAAGGTCACTGATTCAAATCTTTAGACTGTGCTGAGCATTCTGGGAAAATAGGCAAATGAAAAGCGGGCACTACGATCTAAAACGGTTTGAGTAAAAGATCTGTGATTTAAAAGTGCTTGTATTAGCTGTGTTTCAGCAAAAGTGCCAGGTCCATTTGTCCATTGCTGCTAATGGAGGGGCCCCATAAAAAAGGGAGGGAGGGTAGAAGTTTTCACGAAATGCATTGTTGGTATAAAGAAGGTTTAATATGAAGGTTTTTTTGGTACTTGTCATATTATAGAATTTCTTTGTCTATGTCTGTTGTCTAAAGCCAAAGGTAATGTCTTTTTTTGGTAAACTGACAGCTCTCCCCCAAGTATATTCAATAAACATGAAAAGCGAAGCAAAGCAAAGAAGATCTTCACATTTTAGAAGCTGGAACCAGAGAATATTCGGCCTTTTTCTTAGAAGTGCTCGCTATGTTATTGCTTAATCCGTCCACCGTTTTGATTCAGACTGAAGTAACAAACACTGGGTGGCTTATTTTTCTTATTTGTTACACTCATGGTTTCCAGATGGTGAATCATACCAGTGTTGGACATTCAGACTTTTAATCTAGTGCCAACATGACGTTGACATTTGTGGTTTTTAGTGTAGTGTTTTAATAGCCATTGGACAATTACCCTGAAATTTGGTATAAACATCAATGTTTTCTGTGTTGATGCTCTGGCATTTCAGCAACAATGGCATCACATTTAAACCGCACCAATTACCTGCAAAACAAATAAATTTGACAGACTTTAGCTGCATCAGCTTCGCATCAGCCTCAGTTGTATTAAACATTACCATGTCAGCACGCTAGCTTGTAACTCATTTCGCCTAATGTTGTATTTACTGTCACAAAGGCCAGAAGATGGGGTTTAGGAGCTTCATCTGAGTCTTCCTCACTAGATCTAAAGTATAAAAGTATTGACTGTTCCAGTCTGCTCAATGTGGATTAGTTATCCCGCTTGGATCACGATCCAGAGCTGGCATTTCCCATCTATAATGCTACAGATCGAGGCTAAATCGATGCCCGGTCGGATGGATCTGTGGCTGGCTGTTGTCAAGTGGAGATCTAGGGCTTTTTTCCACTTCCTTGCTGTGAGCAGAATTGCCTCAGGAAGACGCACTCGCAGTACATACTCGCCCAAACAGATTTTCTGTAGCTCTCCATATTGTGACTGATTGGAAATGCTGCAGTGCTAATCAATAGCGGCAGCAGTGAAAAAGACTGCAGCCATTTCTTCACCTCCGCTTCTCAAAGTTTGATTAAAGGAAACAGAGTTGCTATGTTCTGCCACCATCTGTCTCTCTGTCTTCCTATTTCTTGTTGCAACTATTAGCTTCTCTTTCTCGGTCTTTTAGGGGGACTTAGTTCTGTTTGTTCACCTACTGTGCGTTCTTCTTTCTCGTTCACCCATCTTTAATTTGTAAAATGGTGGCATATAAAGAAAAAGTAACACCCTGGTTTGTGAAAAATAGACATAGTAACGTCATCTAAAATTTTACTGACAAAATTCCCACTTAGCTTCACATACTGAACTTACATGAGTTATTTCAATGCCCCGCTTCAGAGCTTTTAACGCTGATAAAATGAAAACATCAATATAAACATTTTATCCAGACATTTCTGAGAATTAAGCTGCTGAAAAGGCAGGCGATGCAATGAGCAAGGTTGTTTTTCTAAGTCTTTTGAGTCTTCATCACTTTGATGCGATACGGAAGGGCGCTTCTTTCATCAGAGAGCCATCTGATAAAAAAACAAGTGTAAAGTGTTGTCTGTCACACAAACTGGCTGTATTTCAGCGATACTTGGTGGAAGACTGGGGATTTGACCAAGGAAGAACCAGTTCAATTTTAGTGCGGATCCAGAAAGTTTGATTTAGAGCTCATTGTTAAACTCTTAAAGACTCATTTCTGTTCTGTAAAATTACACATTTCAATGTTTTTTTTTTAATGAAAGAATGCATTTGTGGCTGTTAAATGGCTTGATTGTAATTCTTTACTTCATCTAGCTTGTTTGGATCTATGAATGCGCAAACTGAGCCTCACCCCGTCTCCGCTCACCGCCCTGCCCTGACCTGCAACCAGAGCAGTTAGCCTCCAAATTTTAAACGAGTCTACTGTACGCTGCACAGTGGCTAGTTCTAATATTGGAGTAGTTCAACCATACATGTTTTAACCAGACACCCAAGTCTTTAGGATTGGTTCCCAGGCTGTCAGAATTGCTTTAATTAGCCAATATTAATTCTGTTTTGACAAATACATTTGTGTGAAGATTCTTTATTCCATATCTTGATTATTTTTAAATACAGATTTATTGTTTGGTCCTTTAGTCCCTATACATGTTTATGTTTTCTTTCAAGCAAAGTATTTTACTACATATGAAATGTGTCATCACAATATAGCCACAGTAGTGTATAGTAAACATTTATATAGATAGAAACTATCTTCATTAAAAAGAAAGACATTTCTGCACTGATATGATATCATTTTAGCATTAGCAGTAATTCACATAACGGTGCTTCTATCAAGAGCCCTTTTAGACGTTTAATCAGAAGTCAGCTTTGGTACAAGGTTTGATATTAAGCCTGGGGTCTCAGCACATCTGTAGCCGTCAAACCAAACTTTAAAAAAAAAAACAACAAATTGTAAAGAAGTCACAAGTTATGTTTTTCATTTAAAATCACTGCAAACCTTTGTGCTGCCTGTGATGTGGATTCCGCATTCAGATGCTCTCGTGCGGCGTATAAGCAGTCAGCTCGGGACACAGGAGGGAGATGTTTCCATCTCTATTTAAGGGGGTGTGCTGAGAGACAAACTGACACATTGTTTAAGACAACTGTGATAAAGCTGTGTGTGCTTACACAGAAAGTGGATTCAGCTGTCTTCATCTGACTCTTCCGTTCATTTTGTTCTCCTCTGTTCTTTGACGTGATGAGAATTTTGTCACGTTGGATGCATTTCATCCTCCCCTCCTTCCACTTGCTGCTTTTCATCTCTCTGTCCACTGACCAGCCCTGCACCCTTTGATCCTTATCAAGTGACATTCTAGCCCCAGACTGAGATCAGGGGTCATCTCAGGCTCTCTGGGATGTACTGTGATTCCCACAGAGCTGGCAGATATGTGAGTCCTGTGTCTTTATTATATTGTTATGAAAGTACATAATATCATATTACTTCTAACTATGCTACAGAGTGCAATAGTTAAAAGAGTGTAAGATAAATGCAGCCATTAGTTTTTCTGATAACCAGCTGATTTATTTCTGCCGCCAGATCTCAATGACCTAGATTCAGATCCAACCCCCAAACGCTTCACCTTGTCTCCTGTCCAGTTGGACATTTTACAACTAAACACAATATCTGATTTTTGAGTACAAAGATGCTGCTGACCTATTGTGTGTTTCCTGAGGCTCTCCCTCTCCAGTTCAGTAACTCTCCTGCGGGACATCCAAATAATCAATAGCCAAACCTCACAATCAATCTCAGTGGGGAGCCTACAGCCATTGATTAGTTGTGCCTTGTTTTAATTATTGGTGAGAGCAGAAAAGAGAGCAGGGTCAAACATTTATGTATGTGTGTTTTGCACACTATCTCGACAGCAACCCTACATGTTGCGTTGAATAGCAGAGGTCAGGTTGACCCAAAGATAAATTACTTCCTGTCAAGGTAGCGGTGGCCTCTTGACCTGTTGAGCGTGTCTGTTCATTATGTGTATTCCTTTTAGGGCATTTGTCTTTGACCGGCCTCGCTGCATATTTGTTCTTTCTTTTATTTACTTACGTGCTGCTTACGTCTTCATGCAACGGTGAGCGACACCCTGCGCACATTTTCTCCACTCCAACACGCTTAAGTTAATCACGGCTGTGGCTTTAAACTTGATCTTCAACAGCAGATAACATTAGTGGGGATTTTGTGTGTCATAAATGTGAAGAAATTTTGTGAAAACCATGTTTTTGCATTTAGTTAGCGGAAAGACTGATTCCGCTCTCATGTCTGTACTTTGGATACTATTTGACTTAGCTTAGCATGACAACAGAGGAAAAATGACAGATAGTTGTGTGGATTAAGTAAGGTGCATCGTTTTAATGTTCAATGGGCAAGAATGTCAAGTGCATTTTCCTAAAATCCTGAAATTTTCCTTTAAGTGTAATGATGTAAGGCTTTCTCAGTGAAAATAAGTGTGTTTTAGAATGTATTTCTGTAAAGATTTTCTAAATATTGAACATGACAGAGTGAATAAAAAGTATGCATAGTGATTACTGATTTTCTCTTTTTTTTCAGGAGTAAAAGTTTTCAGCATTTTATATAAAATATATCTGGAATAAGTAGAAAATGTGTGAATGTGTGATGGTGTGTGCTGAAACTCAGCGGATAGAAGAAAGAATTTAATATAAAAAAAAAAAACAGGAAAGGCTAAAGTATAAAAGTACCACAGGTGGAAATGAGAAAAATACAATGCCGCAGTGTCTTTAAGGAAGTGAACATTTTGATATTTGAATGTAAATGTATGGAATTTGTGAAAATGTTTGGAAAAACAATAACAAAGGGACCGATGATCACAATAGCGTTGATAGTTTTATCATCTTCGACTCGCAATGCCTTATATAACTTGTAAACGGGATCCCAGAATTGGACTTGAAGTTATGTTTTGAGTGTTATTTGCTGGAATAAACGCCCCCGCTCAGGGAGACATTCAGAAAGAAAAAGCTTCATTTAATTTGTTTTACTGTAACTGCTTATGTTTTCTGTCAGCAATAGACCTAGATTCAAAGTTGAACGGAGTCCCAGGCTGGGGAGATACACCGCAGCGTATTGAAATAAACAACATTGCTAACAAGGAGCTTTGTAGAGGGGAGCCGCTGTTTTGCTAAATATGCAAAAACATAGGAGCCAATTTTTAGGAGAATGAGTTCAGCAAATTAGGGTTTTGCCAGACGATGATGAGGGGGGTAGATCATAGAGGAGCTGGGCACTTCCATCCTGCGGTGATGAAGTCCTGTTGATTCAAAATTTAAAAAGAGGCTCTGTGCAAATTCAACAATTCATGTAGTAACAACAACTGTTATATCTCAACTAAGCATTTGTTTTTGACATGTTGGTTTACTTTATTACAGTGATATATGCAGTGATTTACCCGTCACTGTAATTGGCGCCGAATAGAAGCGATAGAAATTGACAAATGTGCGAGTGAAGTGAGAGGGAGAGAGAGACAAAAGAGAGAGACTAAACACCTCGCTTTGTGGCTTGTGTAGGTGTGAATACGATTTATTTTTTCATGATCTCATGGGAAAATGAGACTGCTGTGGTTTCGGAGGTAGTAGTCAGCCTAACCTGTGGAATTCCTCAGGCTACATAATCTGTTTGTGCTGTAAAGTTTATGCACTTTGTTTCTGCTCATAATAGATCACGGTTACCTTATAGACCTTATTCCCTGCAGCCATTTTGGCAAGAAATAGCAGGATGAATTCAACTGTTCCTACTGATAATAAATTAAACCATTCGGGGCGAATAGAGTCAATGTTCTGCTCCTGTGCTTACTGGATCTCTGCAGTGGCTCTGCCACGCTAAACAGAACAGAACCCTAATCGATCTTATCAATTACAATTGTGTTCTCCACAATTTCATGTCAGTACGGCTGCTGTGAAAAGGGTCCAGAGGAGTCCAGGAAGTAAAAATCAGCTGTTCCAGTTTGGAATATTTTCCACATGGAGTTGAATCCTTCTGCATTAAACATTTGCACAGCCAGATTGTTGAAGAATTCAAAATATGCACTGTTAACATCCACATGCTTGTAAGCAGTCTTAGTGCTTGCCTTGTGTGTGTGTGAAGACGTGTGTATGCGTAAGGCATGTTTGTAGTGTGAGCATCCTTGTGAGTAGTTTAATTTTTCTACACAAAATTTGCACACACACCTTATGACAATTTACTATATTGATAGTCTTCTGGATTAAAGAATATCTAAACCCCTAAACCACAGTTTTCCGCTGAAAAACAATGTGTTTGGGTGTTTTGGTAATAGTGACTGCTCTCTACAGGATGAAATCTTTGACGGAGGCGACGAGTTAATCCCGAAGGACATCTGCCCTGTCCGAACACTGACATTCAGTCTGCCCTCCTCGCTCTCATTCTGCAAGAGAGAGCAGACAGGGACAATATCATCGCTCTGAATGTTGGTCCACTGCAAACATTTTAATAATTTTAATGTTAACGTTGTCATAGTTTCTATTGTCAGTAATCTATTTTCAGCTCGTCAATATCTTGTCTTCGTTGTGTGAGCATTTTTCGTCGTAGTTTTCATCAATGAAAGTAACACTGGTAGGATTGTTGCAGGGGATTATCTCTCACTCTGTCACGCTCGCACTGCGAGCATGAAGCAGGCGCCGAATGACGTAAACAGCTGTGTCAGTTCGCAGCCGCCGCTTTGCTAGAAAGATATAACGACTGAGGAACATACCTATTGATAGACATTTTCTTTTGTAATATATATGGTCATATCGCCCAGAACGACGAATGATATCGAATCAAAATCAAATCAAATTTTATTTGTATCGCCCAAAATCACAATTTACATATTACCTAAATGGGCATTGACAAATTGTACAGATGTGACACCCTCTGCCCTTGGACCCTGGAGCCGGGTCAGGAAGAACTTAACAGGGAAAATAAGAAACCTCAGGAAGAACCACAGAGGAGAGATCCTTCTTCTTAGGATGGACAGACGTGCAATAGGTGTCACTTGTACACAACATCAGAACGAGCGAGTGAAATGTTAACAGTATTCAGCATGTAGGAAAAAATGTGGGCCTGGTGGCCTGCCAGGCCTGTATAATGGAATCGGAAGCCCTGCATGACCTTATGCACTCAGCTGGCCCTGCAGTCTTCTGTAATCTACATTACTTGCTGTCCCTCCTCTTCCTCTCTCTCGCTGTATGTGCAGGGCCTTCGCCTTTACTCCGCGCATACAAATACGTGAACATTTGTTTCTGAGATGTAGAAAATTGAAAGACAGAGAGAAAATATGATTCTTACTCCCCTCTGCAGAAATGTAATCTATCTTTTGAGCGTTTACACACACCCTGTGGGATAATAGCCTCACTGTGGGGGAGCTGATCTCGCCTATGACACATCCACACACACAATTACATAAACATTATCCGTCCCTGCACACCTGCGCAAGACAGAGTGTAAAGCAGAATATCCATGGCCTGAAGCGTGATGGGGGATGGTCTCTCTCTCTCTCTGTGAGTTGGGGTTTAAACATCAAAGGCAAGCTCTAAAGAAAAATCTCTGTGTGTGAGTGTATGTGTGTGTTTTTGTCATCCTATAGGTGATATTGGTCAGCATGTCGTCGCAACACTGCTCTGAATCAGCGGGTAGCCTATCTCTTCTTCCTCTTGTTCAAAACAGGATATGAAGCAAGTCCACTTCCTCTCTGGGGTTATCTGCTGTGATCGCTGGGACTCCTCTCATTAGTTACCTCTAACATTTCCCGTGAAGTTATTGCTTTTCTCTGGACAGGCCCAAAGGAAGTATTGCTCCAAAAACGATCCAGGATGACACATGAGGTGTTCACAGCTCCACCGGTCCTTTTCCTTTGAAGACAAAGCTCCGCTTTGATGTTGCTCAAACTTAGCTGCAGGGTGATGCCAGCTTTATCAAGGAGGCGAATGAAGGCTTTCGTTTTGAAATGCTGAAGGAGAAGTTTTCATCAATAATGAGAAATAATCTCAGTGCTGGAAAAGACATTGCAGAGCGACAAATGACACTTTTAAAGAGAGGGTGTGATTTTGAGCTCTTGTTTGATTACCGTTTTTAGATGGCTTCAGGTAGAACTGTTTTGCAAATGGGATCAATTAAAAACTACCTTGCACTGATTTTCTGTAAGGCATGAACATCAACTTCATCTTGTTATTCCTCCGTAGAAACACAAATAACATTTTTTTAAAGTTGTGTAATTCAATGGATACTACTTAATCCAAATGACAGATCACGCTAAAGAATCATGCTGTGGAATATTAAAGGCCAAGAAAAACTTTCAACTTGTAACTGAAGAAGGGTTCATACAGAGGGCAGCGTTGCTCTGCCTGCTGAGAGGCCTTTCATGATCATTGACCCCTTTAGCTTTTGGTGGTTTTCATTAAAAAAGACTTGGCCCTCAGCATGGTGTAAGGACAGTCAGAGACAGATGAGAAGGAAAAACTACTACAGACTGAGTCAGAAATCCCCTTTTTCTGAGCTTTTTGAGCCAGAGTCAAACCAAAACACACAAAAGCGCCATTAAACTTTAACGTAAATGTGAGGTGTGACAGCAGTAGATGTACAAGCATGCACAGAGAGAGCTTTTCCCACTAGAGCTTTCCTTTGTGGCAGTTCCTGAGGTTAATTAGGTAGGACATTGTCTGCGT
>KV751334.1:18629519-18642769 GCA_001698575.1 Mola mola
CAACCTGGTTTTAAAACTAGCCAACTCACCCAGAACTTGAATTTTTTATTCAATTTCAACCCTTTTTTCTTCTTGAGGGAGCTACAGTTAAAATACACGATAGGATTGAAATGAAAAGGGGTTAAAGTAAAGATCCTTTTCTCTTTGGCAAAATGTCAAAGTAAGGATTACTGAAATAACCAAAGGACCACCAAAGAAATACCCAAAAAAGCATGCAAATTAAACACCCTGGGGTTGGAGATATGAAACTATATTTCTGTGAAACCAGTACAATGCAATACTGACATAGTTTGTACTTTACAACTCACTATAGCTGCAGTCAAATGATTTTTGGGCTTCCTTACTGTTCTTCTAATTGCTGTGGTAAAACAAGTTTGTCATATTTCTCCTTTATGTCGTTGTGATCTTCGTGTATTTCTTATCATCCACTTCATTCCACATTTTTGGAACTCACTCCATCAGTGATCAGAAAGCAATGTTAGCAATATTATTCATAATATTTTACACTTCCTCCAATGAGTTTATGTTTTTGCTGGCATTTGTTACTTTATTTATTTATTTGTGAACAGGATGAATCAAAAATTACTGACTGATTCTGATGACATTTTCATTAACGGTGAATCTTCACCCATCCTACAGCCTACAGCTGATTACATTTATCACTTAACCAGCACCAGGTAGCTCTGTGGTTCATGTGTCACCCATCCAGCAGCGCAAACAACATGTGCTCCATTTTTATACTGAATGACCTTCCCTTTAAAAACTAAATATCACATTTAGGAATGCCCAAAACAAAAACTAATACTACAGTCTGGTAGAAAGCTGAAAAATGAGCAGGTCTACTGACATATGGGAGGAGATTGTTTAGCTTTGGCGGAGGTCTGCGCTCTCTGAGTGCTTCCTAGTGTGTTGCTTATTTATTGAAAGCACATTAAATGTCATACCATTATTATTGTTAGCAAACTAATATGGCAGACAACCAATTCTAGCATTCGGGATACTAAGCAACATAAGTTAATGAGTCTTGTGACACAGGTGAAGCTTGAAATGTCCACACCCAACATCAGTTACTCGATATTATGAAAATTCCATTGCAACTTTTTTCATTATTGATAAATCATATTGATCAGGTTGACAGGTGTCAACATTTGCTCGTTTCCACTTTTTAACAAAGAAGATTTTTTTGTAGGACAATAAACTAAAAATGTTGCATAGGGGAACTTTTGATTTTCACATTGTTTGACGTACAATAGGTTGTAAGATTAATAGTGAAAATAATCAGCAGACTAAGCAAGAAGGGAATCGTTGCAACCCCAGAAGCTGTTAGTCCAATCACTGTTTGACACATAACACAAAGACAAGACACCAAATCAATTTGATTAACACGTTAAAGTGTCACCAAGTTGCCAGAATATGAGCACAAACCAAGAGAGGAAGCTGCTCATCATGTGTCCTGAATTTAACATGGTTGGGTTCCTTCTTGCACATAAGTCAAATTGATTGTGCAGCATGTTGAATGGTTACATTGTACTGTGAAAAAAATAATTTGTCCTGCAAACAAAAATTGTGCTTGATGTGGTGTTCTCAAGGAAGTGTGAAATGGTTCTGCTGTATAGATTTCAGGCCTTAGCACACAGCTCTGTTTCATCTTTCATACAGTTTATATTGTACATTGATCTGTATATGTATGGTTCTGTCTTTCTCAGGGATGTGGTAATAAAGCTGTTGCAGTTTGAGGCGTCCACAAACTTGGCGGACAGCAAGGGATGCTTTCCGCTGCACCTCGCCGCCTGGCGGGGAGACGTGGACATCGTCCGCATCCTCATCCACCACGGACACTCACACTGCCGGGTCAACCAACAGGTAAAACCCTTCCATCCCACCGTCAGACCAGGTTTAAGGTTTTGATAGAGCTGAGTGATGTTTTTGTGTAGTCCAGCCATAATCTCGGTTCTGATAAATACTGAAGACATAAATACAGCTGGGAGGCAGTTAAGGAGACTGTGAGACAAGGGCAAAACCAAGTCAAGTATCCTTTAGTTAGACAGGAAGGCTTGATCGCAGCTACCTCCTGGTACAAAAACACACAGACAAGTGATCTTTATACCACAAAAAATTGAGACTTGTGTATCTGTACAGTATGTTGCTTTGCTTGCACTTAGTAAAGAACCTTTTTGACCACTGGGCATCATGAGTTCACTCAACTCAGCAATTAATCTCTCTCAATAACAAAACCTAGGCATACCAACTTATTTATACATAATCATATAGATAATATATATAAAAAAATAACAATAAATACTTTTTTTTTTAACTTCTGAGGACATTATTATATTGAACATTGTCTTTTTGAGCTCATGGTAATTGTGCAGGTATGATCAGGTTACTGCAGCTGCAAATCTCTTTCAGTCCCTCAGTAAACTAAGTGTGCACAGTCTATTGATAAACATGAGTGTCGCAAATTACAATTTGTATTATTGTATCCGTTCTTAAAGCATTATACACATTTTATATGAATAGTTTACATACAAAGATCCAGTGCAACAACTTGAACATTGGAGTTGGGGATGTTCGACTATCAACATCTCATCCCGGAATCAGTGAAATCGTCATTTATGTGACGCTTCTTCCAGTGTTTTAAAAGCCTTGCATACTGTGCGTGTCGCTTACTTACCAAATAACCGAAATGTTGCGCAGTAGTTCGCTGCTCTGTAACAGTGGCCGGTAGTCGTAGCACAGGGCAACTTCCAGTGCTGGGTTTTAGAGCGGCAAAGAAGAATTGGAACAACTCTAGTTTAAACCTCTGCATCTAAATTGCAGTGTAGTTCACAATCAGCTATTTGATTCTACAACTTTTATTAAGCGCAATCTTAGATTAATATTATACTAAATTTTCATATAGTGTAATTTTTGATACTCCATGTTTTCCTAAAATTAGATTAAATAACACATTTAAACATGTTGCTTTAAGTATCACGATTTATCACAATATATTGAGTCGTAACCCTTTTTTTGTGACACATATAGTATCACCTCATTCTTGCTAACCCACAGCCTTATTTTTTACTTGGGCCTCCTTCTGATTAGGTCCAACAGTTGCAGACCTCTGGTTTGTTCTCTGGCCCGTCCTCTGGGAGAGGGCTGAGCAAAGCAAAAGACCTCCTGTCTGGACTAAGAGTGTAGACGTGCCATTTCACTATTTGTGCATTTCTGCCGTCCAAAAAAGAATCAGTGCATGATTTAGTTCATGTTCCCATAAAACAAAGCCCCCACTTTGTCTTAAAAAGCCATCTGTGGCTGACAGGAAAAACTCTGCTGTCACACTTCCAGACCAAGAAATGTATTCTCACCGAAACTGAAGTTGAGTTCTTTGCTTGTTTTTCTCAGGGTATTTACATTATCGATGCCACATGTCTTTTTTGTATTGCGGCTGTTTAACAGAGAACTTTTACAGTTCCTAGTGATCTCTCTCTGACAGCTGGGTGAGTGCTTCAGCCCTGGGAGCATTCAGCCTGCCGCTGCTGTCATTACTATTCAGCAAAAAATTACCTTCCTCTCCTCCATCACTAGTTTTCTGTCCACCTCTGCTCGCAGCATATAGGTGATGTCACAGCTCGCTGATGCACTGCATTTTCAGAACCTACAAGGCACGAATGAAGTCGTGTTTGATCAGAGGTGCTGGCTGAAATGTTAATGGCTCCTCGGGTTATTGGAGCATTATTTACTCTGCCTAATAAGCACATTTTCCTCTGTCACTATTAGCCGAGTAATTTCCCACTGAGAGTTGTTAGAGCCTAATTGTTTGCCATAACAAATGATGTCCCTATCCCCTGAAATCAAGAGGTTTGTCAGCAAGTGACTGTGGGTTCATTTTTTTATGGTTTTACCACATCAATGATTTGTAGAGCTGACTGATACTATGTGCAGGCAGCGTGGACACTCAGAGACTGATTGAAAAAGTACATAGATGCTGACTTCAGTGCACACTCAACGTGTGTTAATGTGTGTTTGGTCTGGTAGTTTTTCCATGGCGAGTTTTTTTTTTAGTTCAAATATCTCTTTTCTCATTCTGTCTAACTTTGTGATTTTCCTGCAATAACGAGCTTTGAGCTGTGATGCTGTTCATGTGTAGGAGGCCACACATCCTAGCTTTAAGGAAGAACACATTCAAAGTTCACTGTAGAGACAGATTAATGCTGTTGTGCCAGTTTTTGGTTTAGTGTGCACATAAAAACTCAGCAGAAAAGATATGTGTTAAATGCTGACAATATATGCAAAGATGGAAGCCTTGACTGCATCACAATTTTAGTTAATATTTAACATTTTTCTTTATTAATAGATTTCATAATAGTGTTTCAACTAAAGGAAAAACTTTGATTATTCTGTATGTGTATGTTTAATCGAACAGCAGCACTTATTTGTGTTCATTTTCATGTCTTGCTTTTCAAATTGATCAGTCTTCCACATTTTTGCCGGGTAGCTTATTTGTCTTCCTTTAATACCTATTTTTTATTTTAAAGATCGTATCCGAAACCCGGAGTTGACTAACATTTGTTAACTCTGAGTGCAACATTGGACTACATATGGTTTAAATGTGCTATATTGTCCACCTTTACCTTTCTGTCTTTGCCAATAAATTGCAGTGTCTGTCTGAATTTATGTGTTGATAGGTGATGGTGAACCAATGAAAATTACACAGCTTACAGCTTTTTCTTTTACTTATCATTATAAAGTAAATTCTGAATGCTATACAAAAGAAAACACTAATAATGCTTATTCACCTCATTAGCGTTTAGTTAAACATTGCAAGTTAAACAACAACATCTCCTGGGAAAATAAATACCGGCTGACTGTTTAGTCAGGCCGGCAGCCTGGCATCATGCCTATCTGTGTTAATGTCTCTGCTATAGACTAAATGAGTAAATGAAGCTGAGGAAAATAGAAAGATATCCGGTTTTGTTTGAGGCAGCAGCTCCCAATAATAATACCCCTTCAAAGTGCTTGGAAATTCAACATGTCCATTTCTTTTTAAGCAGAAAAATGATCCATACAACTATTAGCTACTGACTTGACTCCTTGAGGGTCAAGAGGGGCCAGAGTCAATTTCAGCTGACATTTTTGCGAGAGGCGGGGTACACTGTGCACAGGTTGTCAGTGAGTCACAGGGCTGACAACGGACAACAATTCACAATTCGCAGTTTTGAGGTGCCAATTAAACTGCCTGTCTCTCTAATGTGGGAGAGCACCTGGAGGAAACCCACACAACCCTAACCCACAATGGGAACAGGAGAATGCCACACAAGATCGCTGGGAGGTTTGAATCCAGAACCCTCTAGACGCGAGGTTACGGTGTGTTTGTGATATTCAGATCATGCGTATTCTGTCTGCATCCTCCCTGATGTTCAAGCGGGATCATCATGTGATTACACTGATAAGCTTTTCTTGTCTGTCCTTTTATCATGCACCTCACTTTAAGCCTTGTTTTTCAACCATCTGGAAATGAGAGTAATCTACCATGTTATCAACAGTTTCCATCTGTGTGATAAACGCCAGTGAAAATGTTAAGCTACAGAGCTCACAGTAGCAAGCTTTGGCTGTTTGTCACTTTTGTACAAACACACATCAACACCCGACAGCTCCAGTGTGGCTTTGACATGAATTTTAGCAGCAATGTCACCAACTTTGCATAATATCTCTGTATGATGCATATTTGTTCTGCAGTCGGGCTGCATGTGTTGTCAGTGTGAGGGTGCAGTTGTTCTCAGGTTGCAAGCGTGAATCAGAGTGTAAGATTTATGGACTGTTTAAGATGACTAAGCTCGATATTTTCCCACTGTCTGTCTTGTCTGCAGTGGAGAGCAGGGCCTGCATACATTAGCCAGGGTGATATACTGAGTCCCACACAGGCTCGCACCCATCATCCAGACTTACAGAAGCAGGCCATTGGCTGCACATTACCCCACTCTCAACGACATTACTCTGTCCACGCACACTATCCTTCGTGCCAGAGGTGGAGTGTGTGTGTTTGTGCAGCTCAGTTTTATCGGGTGATTTCAAAGACGCACACTCCAGCTTCTTAATATATTTTCTTACTAGAATCAAACACACATATATGCTCACCTTTTATACAGCAATACCCGGTAAAGGACATTGGAGGAAGCTTTTATTGAGAGTGAAAGGTGTGGCGACTGTAAAGAAGAGCAGGAAATATGGGCAGAAAGAGAGTTGGGCTAGATGGTGATAGATGGTGACAGTTAAACTTTACTTGAGGCTCGTGCTTGCTTGGCCTAATGCATGTTTTGAGGAGTTAGGCGTTCTTTGTTTGTTGCTTGCTGTGTTCTTGTACTCATGAACTGATGCTTCATTTTTGGACTGAACCAAAGGCTTGGAAAGGCTTGTTTTAAAAATAGTTCACTTTTTCTATTTTCTAATCTACTTTATTTACTCTTCAACCAAAACATGTAGAAAAATGTCTGGTTAGTGACATTTGTCTGTGTTATTTTCATATTTAACCTTATAAAGAGCAGCAGATGCAGCTGCACTTCAGACAAAAAGGTTGAAGCCCAGTTTGACTTCCACTAACTGTCTGTTATGTCTTCAAGTAAAAATAATGAGCGAGACGGTGGTAACTAAACCCATGTCAGTCTGCATTCCAAAAATGTAAACTGAGGGTCTGTCGGGACTTTAAGAATGTAAATGGAATTAGTATGCTTCCCAGGGGAAAAGTAGGCAGCTGTTTTAGAAGGCATTAGTACACTGGACCAAGTTGAGACAAAGTACATACTCTAAAGAGGGATCAAGTTTCCAACAGCAGCATTTCAACAGATATTCACTGAGTCACAGGGTTGCGCAGCATCCCATAAAGTGGTGGTGAACAGTGCTGGCTCAGAAAACCACTTGTGTCTTTTTACAAGACTCAGCCTATCTTGACAAGGGCCATTGAAAAAAAAAAACAACAAAAAAAAACATTTTCTTTATGGTGCACTCATTGATCCTTCAACAATTCAGAAATGGTCACTGAAAAGTGCTCAGAAGCTCAGCAGTGGCAAAATTAGGTAACAAATAAGAGACCATGAAAATCACGTTGCGATTCTGATGAACAGCGACTTGTATACCGTATGTAATGGGGATGTAACGATTCACTACCTCGTATGAAAGTGATATGAGAGGCAACTCTGTTCCCCCTCCCCTCCCCACTTCTGATATGGATGGAACATGTAATTGAATCCAATTTCAGTTCACTCACAGTGAATTGTTACATCCTTAGTAAGTAGTGGCGTCAGTCTTAAAGACCTTGTAATGTTTGCTTGTTTGAATATGTGCAAATGGGAGTGAAAACTGGAGTGAATAAGCTATATTTTTTAGTTTAGCGTTAAAGTAACCTTCTGATATTTCTCAACATTAGTTCCATTTCCCAAACATTTCTGGTCTAAAATTTCACAAACGTTTTTTTTTTTTGTCAAGATTACTCCACCATGGCGTTTGTTGACTAGGAATAATTACCTCGACAAAACTATACAATGCAACGGCACAGGTCATGACGAAATGTTAATCGCCGTTTTTGCCACTGTTATCTTCAAGTGTCTGGTTTCTGACACACGTGTTTTTGACTGTGACGATACTGTATAAAACATAGGTTTCTACTTACTGCCTGCTTTACAAATTTACAAGTTTTACTTTATTTCCAACATCTCGCCATGCCCTGTGTTGTTGCATTGTGTAGTCTCGTCGAACTAATCAGGCCTAGTGACCAAATGCCATCCTGGAGTAATTTTCAAATATGATATATTTTTTTCAGTTATAGATTCATTAAGTTTAGAAAATAGGGCCCAAGTTGCAAAATACCGAATTTCTTTTAAGTGTTTTATGTAAAAGACATAGAATGGACATCAAAACTGGAATAGAAAATGAGTCCAAACTTGATAATAAAAAAATAAATTACAGATATCAGAAACAAGTATTCGCTGGAGTGCTGAGAAAATGCATGCAACAAATAGGTTGAACTCCTTGCTCAGAGGTAGTTTGAGCCCCAGGATTCAAACCAGCAGCGCCTAGAATAACATTCATTCTGACAGACTATGCTCACTGAGTAATGATGGCACATTTTACCTGGAGGCACTTGCCCAGGGTGAATCTGGAGTGGAGCGATTGTTTGGCTCTTGCCTGACTGCGGCATTGTGAGGGACAGTTGTGTCCCCCAGACTCCCCCTGAATGAGGGCAGCTGTGGTGGTGTGCCTGTGGGAACCAGCACACAAACTCCAGGCTTCTTCTCTTCAGGGCCTCTGGTCCTCTCAATTTAAAGGTCAGTCTGTGTGTGGTTGACTGACTAGGTCAAGTATGGCCCCCCTCCCCAAACTGCAGATACATCCCAAGAATGTTTTCTTTTCCACCAACAGAAGGGTGGAGAGGTTATTCCTTTTTCTCACATTTTGTAACTCACATGAACTCTTTCAAACAGTAAGAGAGACAACCATGGTGCATGCATTAAAAACTTCCTGCAGACCTCGCTCCAGGTGCAGCAAGGTTTTCTGGGAAACAAGATCACGGTAAAAGGGCATGAGGTTGCTCGCCTGCTGTGTGTTTTGCACAAATGTGCCTCTCAATGTGTGCCTGTGTGTATTCCTCTCCCTGTCTTTGTAATTCCATGCCCAATGGGGCACACATGTTGCTACCTCACATGGAAACAAAACCATATGTTTCTGACGGCCTCAGTGAGAACTCATGCTATGAGAAACTGCCCTGAGAAAGTCCTTCACCAAACATTGCCTACCGCCATGCTGCAAAAACACACCCAGTCACATCGACCCATAGGATGTTTTCTTTTGAGTAATCTGTTTTCGAAGCTGTTAGGTCACGTGTTTTCCTCAGCCTCAGTTTAAAAAAAACTGATCCATCTCACCGTGAATCAAAGCAACTTCAGATTAATGCAAAGTGAGACCAAGTATGTGTAAGTGATGATGTGTTATGTGTAGACATGGAAAACCATGCAGAGAGATCTGTTTTGTTGGTTTTGTACACAAAAGTCCTTAAAGGGACGGTTCACCCAACAATCAAAACTATGGATTTATTCCCGTCTTAACTGTAGTGCTATTTTTTTCATAGAGATTGTTTAATATGAGTTGCCTTCTCTTGAATATATGCACCAACATCTCTTTTCAAAAATCATGACGTGAATATTCAAGATAATCCACAGACTTACTTGTGAGCAGTTCCGTGTAGGAAATATTTTCTTTCGAAATCAAGGAGTTTGACTGACGTGAAAAATAACATAAAGCAGATAAAATTGTATGTGCAAATGTCAAAAGTGTGTTTACTTAATATATATTAAGAGCCTATGGGAGTGAGGAGACGCTTTACCTTGTGCGTCTCATATATTTCCTCTCTATTTACACAGCTCTCCCCAGCCAACGGGCTGAGCTGCTGGGATTATGAGATGCTGTAAAGTAGCCTAAGCTGATCCTGGATATCAGTCCATCGAATTTAACACGGTGTATGTTCAAACAAATACCTCAGTGCTTCATTCGCTGCTCTGGTTTCATTTCAGTCCGGGCTTGTCTGATAAGACAACATTATTTGCATGAATGTAGCTGTTTGTTTGGTCCTATGGTGGTGAATTTAGATTAGACTGATACTGTTTACCATGGGACATGTGTATGTATGTGTGCAGGTAAATGCACTGTAATACAAGGAGGGTATTGATTTGGTGTTTGTCCTGTAGAAAGAGAATGAAGGGCTGCATGGATGGTGAAAATTATTATGAAATAGAACAGAATCTGTTGTGAACTACAGTGTCTGTAAAACTTACTGTAAAAAATAGCTCTGAAAAATACTTTTCATTTCACGTACTATGTATTTGTGTCTCCTAACTATATATCAGAGAGAAAAGCTTTGACGTCTATTTGTATGGACTTGTCCATAATGTGCTGCCATGCCTGTTGATGTGTCATTAGTAGAACGCTGTTGCTGAAAGCCCAATCAGCAACAACGGCTCAAGATGGTATTGGAAAGCTGTCAGAGTGAGTGTAATGGAAATATATAGCCTGCGCTGAGAACATGGAGGGAGGATTTTCCCCTCTCCCTCATCCTGTCACTCTCTTTTCTGTCCTTTCCCTATCTGAATCTTTGTCAGTCCAATCCGCTGCGCCTCATGCGGCTGATTGGACTGACAAAGCTTTATTGTTCCTTTAAGGCTGCAGAGACAGAGGAGGTCCGCAGCAGCTGCAGCAGCGCCAACAATAAGTGCAATCTCCGTCCTCTGGTCATCATATCTGCGCTCAGATTTCAACATTTGTGCATGTGTTTGGCTTGGTTCATTGTCTCTGCGTTCTTATCTCTTTGTGCTACAATTGAAAATGCATTCATTATCATCCTGTTTGAGGCGCAATCCCTGATCCAAATGTTAATAAGCAACCTTTGATGGGGCAATCTCACCCCAGGTTGCACTCACTATTTTATTTCATATTTTTAATATGTAATTTGATTTATGTAATTTTTGTGATTTGAGTTGTACCTTCAATTATTCCAGTACAAAACATGCAGTTTGAGAGTGGTAGTGTTTCAATGAAGTGCACCATCTATCTCTTCAAAGCAACAAAAAGTATTATAGGAATGTTCTAAGCTCTTGCCTAGTTAGAAAATATCATTTTTTTCACCACAACCTGGCGGAATCAAAGATTAAATAACATAAACTTTGTATCTATCTGCACCTGCATAACTCTAAATACATCTCCTGTCAGTCGGGATCAATTGATTGGATTTTTACAGCAAATACTAAAAACAATTATCAGTAATCAAGGAGACCAGTTATTGATGCTATCTGATATACATTAGTAATTAAAAAAAAAAAAAAACCTGTGATGGAATGTACAGTAACTCAGTACAGTTGGCACAAGTATTTCCACTCTGAATTTTAGAGGCAATATATAGTACCTTTTACTCCACAACTTTTATCTAATGTCTTTAGTTACTGGTTTGCAAATTCAGATTCAAATATAAATCTATTATTATGAACAGCTGTTTATCGTTTCTTTTTCAGAAATGATAAAATGTGCTGTGGAGATACTTGGGTTCATGTGTGTCACGTATCATGTGGAGATACTTGGGTTCAATTAAGTTTAATTGAGCGGTGTTAAAGGTGCAGTTTGTAATGATTATTGAGTCTCATTCCCTGGTTGTTGAACACTGACGCTTTGGCCGTCTTGGGTCATCAGATACTGATTTTTTTGGGTTGGTGGCCTGCCAATACAAATGGAAATGAGACATAACATTTCACAAATAACACCTTGAAAGCGGGGAAGAGGAAGGAAGAGGAAAGAGGTATGCGACAGCTGAAATCTAAGAGCTTGCCTTTAGAACAACAAAACAAAATCTAGAATTATTTATTCAGTAACCATGGCCAGACAAAATGCTCCTGCATGATTTATCCTTATATTCCTTTGAGTAGGTTGGGTTAAATACTTTACCACTGCCCCAAATCATCACACTGTATTAGGCTGGTAACAATCGCAATCATTAATGCTGATGTTTTACGTGTGCAAACGTTACATTTGTGATAATGCACTCTTAGGAGTCTTCAACAATAATCACCTCTGTGGAGGAAAATACTGCCACTGTGTGCAATGCTGTTTTTCACTCGTGCCTCATCACTCACAATTATATCTGTAATTATAACATGATTAAAATAAATGACCTACTGGGCTCTGTTTTCCAGGCGTTACTGCATTTAACCTTTAGTAGATGACCTATTCTCCAGACAGTGCATCGCTATTATTTAGACAGCACATACACTGCAGACAGTATTTACAGTAGATTAGGTCTGATGAAACCGGATTGATCCCTCTGGGAATGGGCAACATACAAATATAGAGGAATATCGGCAGAGCGACAGAGAAAATAGAGATTGTTAAACAAAATGCACCCAACAATTACACCAGCAAACTGTAATGAATGTGAATTACACCGTGCAAGAATGTGGGTGATTACTGTGTACAATAGGCCTGCAATCAGACCCACTCTGGAAGGTTCCACTCTGCCATCAATGAAGGGGTGTGCAGTCTGCGAGAAAACCTGATTGGCTCGGGAAGAGGCAAAGCCCTCAAAAACATTTATTGTGTTATTTCTGCTCCATCATGTTTTTCTTCGTATAGTGGCTCTTTCTCCCTTGTTATCCCCACAGTATCTCTTCATCTCCGTCACTCGCTGCTCACAGGGCTATATGAAAGAGAGGAGAGGAAAGGCAGGCTGTGGCTCCAGGGAGAAAGAGAGTAAGAAAAAGCCTGAGATGAGATCAGAGCAGCAGTACAGTCATGGTGCTTTGGATTTTTAGACTTGTGCATTTGAAGCAGCAAATTTGAGAGGATTTGATAGAGGAATGGAAGGAGAAGGAGAGTAAAATATCAAAGACATACCTGTATATTGAAGCATGAATCATGACCTTTTCAACTTCATAATCAGACGTAATTGCAAATTCGTTCAGTTTGGCAAACTTTAAAGATTTGAAGGACAATGACATCCCCATTCCTAATCCTTCCTCTTGTCCTCTGGTTGTTTGGAGGGAGAACTGGCTATCAGTTTGTCCAGCAGCAAAATGGTATGAATGACAGAACAAGCCAGAGATACTGTGACTTGTGACTCTGAGGTGTGGCTCAGCTAGCCAAACGTGTTGGGAAAAGTGCTTTCAAAGGTACGCCTAGTTTGTTTTGGTCTAGAACAGAAAAAACCCCCAACAAAAACAAACACTTAAAATACAACAGAATCCATTAATAGTACAACGACTGTCTCTTTCTGCCAGCATTCACACGTCTTTCTCTTTTTTTTTCAGTGTTACATCACATCATGCTAAGTGTCAACTACTAATTCAAAATATGGGTTTTGCATTTCTCTGGATTATCCATTTTCAATTATATAGCCACACACACTGATTTAATTTCTGTAGGGCCCACTTCTTTTCTCCCACATATGCCTATCCATTATGTCTTTCGTCTTCATGGGTGTCCCTCTGCCCGGTTGTTCAGTCATTACTAGGCTTTTTTCATCCAGAGCTGCAAGGGGCCCCAGGGACCACCAACAATGTCCTTGTCCTGACCTAGGCCCCCGGAGAGCCAGAAAAATGGCCATATATTTCTAAAAATGAACACTTCCCAAGTTCAAAGTAACCATCAGTGCACACTCTGACTCGTCTGAGGGCAGAAATCTTTGCAGTGTAAATTAATTTGTTTCATAGTCAAGTCTGGACAAGATTATCAGATTT
>KV751334.1:18647303-18667934 GCA_001698575.1 Mola mola
AGTAGCCATGATATGATAATGGAATATAACTTTTTCACTTGTTTTTCTCCCTCAGGGCAGGCTTTTTGCACAAAATTGGATTTGAAAAACACTTGTGTTTACGTGCTCACTTATGCTAATCCACAGTTAGACATGTCATTTTAAAATGAGCAGCTGGAAGGGGTACTTGTACAGTGAGCAGGGAGCAGTTCTCAGATTTAGTTTTATATCAAGGGTTGTGGACTATCATAATCTTGTGATTTATTTAGAGCAACACCATTCTTGTGGGTTGCACAGATACAACATTTTGGAAATGCCACTGAGTTGCTAAACTGCAAAAATGTAATTTTCCTTTATGATACTGTATCTGTGGTTTAAATATTTCTTCAAACATTTGGGTTTAAGTTTTTAGGAGAAAATGGAGATGTAATGTGAAACTTGAAATTTCATTCTATTATTTAATGCAGAAAAGGTGACTGGAAAGATTTGTTTTGTCTTTTTGTCTGAGAAAATCTTTCGAACTTTGATTTAGAATTGTCGTGCTCCTTTCGTCTCTGATGTGTGGGACTATTTTAGAAGCTGCTTTCTTTAGTTTGAAATGAAAGGGCATTGCGTGTATATAATCCACAGCCATGAATGCTCAGCAGATTATTCTTCTGAAAGTGTGTGTATGTGTGTCGGCCTATACTCTTGTGTGCGCCTCCTATGGTGTGGCGGTTGAGAGGGATGAATAATTGATTGGAGAAAAGATCGAGCGAGCAGGAAGGAGCGGTGGAGAAAGAGGACAGGGTGTTCCTGGGAGTTCGTCCTCTTCTCTCTCCTCTTCTTTACACCCACTACAACTTACTAAATAAACAAATTAAGAGTCATTTACAGTCGTTTTGTTATGCTGCATGGACCGCTCCTCTCTTTGTTCACTTGCATTTTGTCTTTTTGTGTATTCCGAGGTGTCCGGAGGATCCACGTACAGCTTTGTCCCAACCCTTTCTGGGCCATTTGTTATTGTGAAGCCTTGTCAAAAATGCAGCCACGCTTTACTGCTTTCTTCACTGCTGTGTTCTTTCTCTTGAGATTTTCATTGACAACTAAACTATTTGACTCTGCTCGCTTGTCCTAAATATGAAATGTCAAAAAACAGCAACCGACTTCAGTCTCGTAAGACTGTTTGAAATGAACCTTTTCTGTTTATGTGATCAGGATTAATGTACTGTTCACATTATTAAACATTTATTTTTGTTTGGCCGTTAAATATCCCCAGTGATATTGACAAGGTGTAGAGTTATTCTTGTTGGACTGAGCTAGAACTGTTGGTGATACTTAAGGAGAACACTCAAATAGTGTCCATGTGTGTCCATGTGTGTAGTGAAGGGTGCGTTGTAAGGCTCATTCTGTGCTGACCCAAGGGGTTTACTCCCAGATCTTAACACACCGTGTGGGACTTTGAGAGTGTGGCACATGTAATGTAATCTGAATTAAACTTCACTTTGCTATTCATTTGATCCTTTACTGACACTTCACAGCTCAAGTATTTATCAACTTGGTAGCTCACCTGAGAGAGAGTGTAGCACAAATCAAGGCTGAGTGCTTGTAGCCTGCATTCACATCTGTGGGGGCTTTAACTGTATGTCATGCCCTCATTTTCTCTGCCTATATTCATACTCACAAGTACTACAGTCTTTCTGTCTGTCATGTATTCAAAATCTTACTGACTGTGTCAGCCAGTCTGCACTTTCATAATTGTTCCAGCTCTGCATGAGTACATGAATGTTGCTGTGCCACATTTCAAAGAATCACCAAATACTTTTTCCAACATTGTCTCAGATTGGCAAACTCAATGTGAAATGCATAGATCAGAAACACATATTTTAAACTAGGAATAGATGTTTTAAGGTACATCCATCAACAGTTTTGAACGTTGAAAATCACATTTGAGATGTATTCATCCTGTGTTGTCTCCTTCCACCTCTGGAGATGTGCTATTTTTCTCACACACTGTCATGGTTCCGTTCTCTGCTTTTATTTTGGTAATTGTGTTTTGTTCTGTCTCCGGTGTGTTGTATTAATCATTGTATCCAGGTTGAAAACATTCAAGGTGGTGAAAGGAATTCTTTAGTGTTATATTTATGGAAGAAACTGTGATATTGATAGCCTCACACTGCTGTGGTCTCCTCAGAATCTGAATCATTTTGTTTCTCCATTCAGACTCCTGCGGTATTGAGCCTGACTGAGCCCTAAAACCCTTGGATTCAGTTTATCTTTAATCCTGTGATCACCTTTCTGCTTTGACTTGAGTAAAGGAGATAACATGAAAAGTTTTGGATTCATATGAAAATTACCCCTAATATGATAAGTAGATGTAGAACTATACGGATTGCAAGTTCATTCCAAGTGAATCCAATCTGGATCCGATCTGACTTGATCCCTCTGTACTTAAACATATCTGTTTGTTTTGGCAAAGGAAGGATGCAGCATCTCTTATGCCAGATGCTGCATCATTCCTTCTCCCAGCCACGCAGATAGAGTTTAAGTATAGTATATAAATCATGTAAAGTGGCTTTGTAGGCTGAGGCTGAGGAACGCCTGTGAATTTGTTAAGAAGAAGAATTTACCACATTTTGCCCCTGCCCTCCAAAATCTGTGCAAATCTGTCACATATTGCATGCGGACTGCGGAGGATTTATGTGGGCTTTGTTTTTTTTGTGTGCGCATTCAATTCCTGAAAAGACAGAAACACTTGACCTGGTATTTATGGATTTCGTTATGGTAGTCTCACAGGGAGGAGACGCATGACTTGACGGCATTTCGCCCATTTTCTCTGCCTTCTGTCCTTGTTTCGGGCCATGTGTGTGTGAATGTGTACACGCGTGTGCATGCGTGCTCTGATCTGAAGAGAAGGGCTGTGATTCTTTGCAGGGATTTGGCCTCAGGCTCCATGTGTAGTGAAGATGAACACTACATCCCTTTGATTTGCCTCATCCTCTCTTCTGCTGCAAATCTCTCTCTCTCTTTTCCCCTCTTGCTTTGCCCCTCTACCTAGTGATGATGAGCACTGCAAGCCTTTGATACCACCAATCTTCTGTGCAATTTGCTCTAACTTGTGCCGCTCTATGTCTCTTTGGCTGAAAATAATGCAAAGGAAAAGCACCAAATTTCCCTTTTCTCCACGACAGACACAGGAAGATTAATCTACGGTGCACCAGCCCAACAAAAGTGCTGTCTGGGCAAGATAAACTAGCTGGTCACTTTCAGCGAGATCATACATGGGATCTGACTTTAGGTCTTTAGGTCACGTGCATTCAAGGATGCTTCGCTTTTGTCAACTGGCATTTCAATTAATATGGGGCTGTGATGCAGTCCCTCTATTTGTCATAACTTTGAATTAGAGTTTGTCGCTTCCTGTTTTATTTTGTAGACTTTCTATTCTTATGTGTTTCGTCCTGCAGTCTTTTTTTTTCCCTCTCTGTGATTGCCTGCCCTACCTTGTTTAGTTTAACCTGCCTTTCCCATGTATTTATGTATTCTTTTGGTTTCCCATCGTTCATGGCCAGTTCATTGTGTTACTGCATGCTGGCGTTTTTGCTTGACCAATGTATGGACCTTGCCTATTTTTAAGGATTTTGGTTTTTGCCACTGTCCCTATTGGTTTCCAACACCGTCTCGTTTTAATGTTCTTAGCACAAACTGACATACTTGTTAACTGGCTTATGAGAATCCCAAATTAATCTCGTTGAAGAGAAAATGCTTTGTTCACAATGTGAGATCTGATATTTTATTTCTCATTATAATGTGATAAAGGAGTATGTAAAATGTATAAACGAATACAAATACCAAATACAGAAGATTAAATACCCAAATGCAATTCCACAATACAAACACAAAGGTTTAAAGGCTATGACAGTTCGAATTGATAGAGGCAATAGGAGTCAGGGACTGCAGGCTGTCTTGAAAAGGTTGGTTTTAAGTTGATTTTTAAAAGGGTGGAGTTAGTCTAAGTTACATATATGTGGTGGTAGGGAATCCTTAGGGTTGGGGCAGCAATGGCAAAGTGAAATTTTGTATTTTTTTATGACAGATTTTAGTGCTAGAGCTTGGAATAGAAGACGTTAATTCTTGTTTTGCAACATACTGTGATATGAACGTCCCTGAAATCTAGGTAGGCCTCATGTTTGTGTGTGTAAAACATAATAGGTTACATGGTAACTGTGCTGCAAAAGCTGTGAAAAGCAGATTTCTTGTCTGCAATTTTATCAACTCCTACTTTAATTTCAGTCAGAAGCGGAGATGATGGTACAATAAGCCATTAAATGATGTTTTACATGCTGAAATATATGTCTCTTTGTGGAAACAAAATGTAGTGTAGCTTTTCTTTTTTATTTCTTATGGATACATAGAGAAGCTAAATCTAGAAAGCACCAATAGTACCAGGAGGAAATGCCTTAAAACTCGTACTGGTGTGCATGTGAATAATGATGACCTGATATACCCTCGTCTGGGGTGCCAGAATATCAATATGGAGATTAACCAAATGCAATTTTCATGATAAATCACTGAAGTCAAAGGCAGGATCAGTTATTCTCACAGTTTTCTAACATTACTTTGTTACTAATTATGCCAATCTTTGCAACAGCAGATAGGATGCTCTAACTATGGTTCAGCTGTCAGTGCTTAGAAAACAATTCATGACCATAAAAGCAAAATTATATTGTGGATTTAGGAATCAAGACAAACATGTTATATTCTCTTTTGTTTTGTATTGGATGAACATCTTTGATTCTACATCTTGTCCGTGTCTCTCTCTCGCTGTGCCACACTCCCTTCCACTGTATAGTAGTGTCTGCAAGGCCGCAGTGTTGGAGCTATACTGTTGACAGTAAAGAGTAGGCGGCTCACAGATGGTCAGCTTGTAAATTGTCATGAGTGGAAAGCGTTTTGTGTGTGTGTGTGTGTGAGAGAGAGAGAGAGAGAGAGAGAGAGAGTGAGAGAGAGTGATAGTACAGGTCAGTAATTGGAGTGAAGCCGTACAGGTCTGTCTGAGGCTGAATCAATCATTTATAGAAGCAGCAGAGTCACTCTCAGCTCATGCGCCATGTCTCTTTCTCTTTCCTTCACTAAATGTTTCCATAATTATGAGGGGAAATCCCCATGGATGAACCTGCTGCCTTGCAGCCAGATAACAAAAAAAAAAAAGGGCAAAAGCTTAGAATAAACAAACACTCACAAATTTACTCATTACCATAATAGACTGCCTTTTCTGAGAGCATTTACATGCATACCCACAATCCACGCTTGTGCAAGCAGCTGTGAAACAGAAAGTCATCTGCCTTTCAATTCCCGGATGCTCTTGGAGAGTGAGAATCACCTTCCTCATTTCCTTGTGACATCACTGCACGATCACCATGGGAAACAGGACAGGAAGTGGTATGGATATGACCACAGAGAGGGGAGGTTAGGAGGGCAAGTTTTGTGCGTGTGTGAGCAAGGAAAAAGGGGGTGGATCATTTCCTGCACACCCACCTCTTCTTGCTTGCTTGTGTGGGTCCAGTATTGTTTATTTAGGTTAAAACTTCAGTTTGATAGTCGGTGGTGCTGCAGATGTGACCACGCACCTGTCTTCACCTGGGATTTACACCTACAATATTCTCCAAGGGCATCTGAACATTGACCTTTGATCTTTTTTGAGAATGTACTTCTGCAGTGGCTGCCTCTGGCATATTATTCGATGACAGGTTTATTGCAGAGGAAAGAGAACACCTACAGTAAGTCTGGTATTCCTAGCAGAGAACAAGTGCGTTGTTGGTGCAGTGTCACACTGGGTTTGAATCCCTGCTGCGTATCAGCAGAGCTGGCTGTCCTCCAGGCAATTACTCTTCATTAAGGTGGGAAGTTTGGCTCGGTCCAGGTTTTTATCTGTGTTTTCCGGAAGCCAACCTTGAAGGATGAGAAGGACTCAGCATATGTCTGTTGCTGTGTATGACTGTGTGTTTTTATTTCATGCCTGCATGAAGGGAAATGTATGCGATTGAGGTTCACCTACTGTCCCTGGTGGGCATTTTAGCTTAAAATAAGGTATTTAATAGAGAAACATAATGTCCTGCAAACTTTTAGAGCAGTAAGTGCTAATTGTACTAATCCAAATTGGCAAGTGTAGAGTTTTATATCAATCATATCACTTTAATCAGTATTTCCTGTGACTTTTAATCTTGAAAGTGCAGCAATGTGTTTCCACAAGATACTCAACATAGAGAGGTGGCCATGCGTAGAGCTCTATGCTGGACGCTGATGTTCATGCTGAAGTGCCCCTCTGAATACGTCAGTGCATAGAAACCCTCTGAACTTGATCAACGCGCAACACGGTGCACTGCAGCGTGCAGGTTTGCTTAGTAAGCTACCTGACATTTGCCTCAGATCAATTAGTTTAGTTTGAAGATACATACTGTCCAATTTATAGTAGGATTTTGCACTCATCGGGCACAGCTTTAATGTAACCTTTTGTGAGTATGTAGTACTGTGCAAGAAGCAAAATCTAATAGCTTGATATAAGTTATTACATATCATGAAAATGATACATATCAAAATATAGTATATTTTCTCTAAATTCAATGACTAAAACTTGATACAGTTTTCCTTGAGTTTATTCTATAATGATTTGAAGAATATATGCATAAAATAAATATTTAAAAGTGGCAAAAATGAAGAGGAGAGCAAAGTAGTTGCCCATGCCTGATACGCTGTTTCCATGTGCCTACATTCGATTGTTGCATTGAATATGAGCTACTGAATGTAAATCCTTTTGTTTTTGCTTTGCATCCATAGTGCTTGCACATGTGAAGAATATATAAAAAGGATATGAGCATCAAACACATGTATTTCTTATGTCTAATTAAGGAGAAAAGGGCATTTTTTTCATGCAGATAATAAAAAATATGTCATAATCATTCTAATTCTTCCCATGAAGGCTACCCATGCAGCTCCTTCCTCATCACGGTTCCTGACTGTTACTCTTTAAAAGTTGCTTTGTAAGAATCATCATCTCTCTAGTCAAGGCTGATCCAAGATGAAGCCCATCCCAGCTTCCTCTCTTCTCTAGTTTCCATGTATTGCATCAGATCTGTAGTATCTTCATTAGAAGCACAGGAAGTTGACCTGCGCTGACGTACTGTCTGTTGAGGGGAAATTGGAATGTTTCTACACAGTCTCCCTCTGGTTTGAAATCAGAATGACCGCACACTGTTTATAGGTGAGGGAGTATGCCTTTTTTTTTTTAATGTTACAGAATCTCTCGTTTAACTGCCAGAGGGGTTTCTATCAGATGAAAATATTTTGGTTCTCATGCCCTTTTTGTAACACCTTTCGAGCTGCCAGTCCCCATCTGTATTTGATGCCTATTTTTGTCCCTCTTTTCAATTGTTAAAGGGATGTAATATTAACACACACATACTCACTCGCATGTCTTTTTTCTAGACTGACAATGGCAGTGCCCTCCATGAAGCAGCTCTCTTTGGAAAGATGGATGTAGTTCGCCTTCTGCTTGACTCAGGTGAGTCTAAAAATATATCCTGAAACAATACAACCTGTGTGAGTCTGTTTGCTTGTCTTTGTGTTTGTCTAATTTTTCCTCTCTTTTTAACCCTTGGGGCTTAGTTTTTTTTGTCCCGATTATGGGTCGACTTTACCCTCAGGTGAACTCAAGGCATCTTGCTGCTGCTATAAAATGGGGACCTTTCTGTTTTTCTTCCTCCATTTGAGTTGATTTGACATATCAAGAGGTGGTTTTTAAAGTTCTACAGGAAGTGTCTTATTTTGATGATTTCACTGGAATTGATAATGGGGTAAAAGGACATGCTGAAGATTAGGAACAAAACTCAACTCCATAATCAACTCCTGTTTGAGTGAATCGCGCAACCTGGGAAATTGGATTATTTATTTATTTATTTTGCTACAGTTTTAAATGTGGGCAAGTATTTGTCTTACTAAAAAAAAATAAAAGATGAAATAAAATCTTGCGCATTTACACAGATTGTGTCTAGACACTGTTCAATACCTCTGCAAGCCCCCACCCACTTTCCTTTCGTGCTTCCTGTTTCCTGCAGGACTTCCTGCGTTCTTTTGGCCTCGGTTCTATTAACATCCTGGACCAACAAGGGTCTGCGCTGGTCTGATTCCCTGAACTTTAGCCCTACACAAGCTTTCAACTTTGGTCTGTATGTGTCTATAGGGGGTGGGATAAGTGCGGTTGCTGTAGAGGATGGGACGGGATGGGATGGGAATGCAGTCTATTAATATCTTTCATGAACTGTTCAGGAAAAGAGCTAAGGATGTTAAAACATACAATGAATGCGTCAAAGATACTACTGCATATATTTAGCATGTTTTGGATTGAGTGATGAGGGACAAAGTTTGAGAGGCCAGATTGAGATGGTTTGGACATGTGCAGAGGAGGGACAGTGAATATATTGGTAGAATAATGCTCAAGATGGAGCTACCAGGCAGGAGGCAAAAAGTTTCATGGATGTGGTGAGAGAGGATATGCAGATAAACTTAGCACAAAAAGTAAGGACATTTTTGGTCGATCATTTCTTTGTTGTGACAATGCCTCTTGGCATTGTGATGGTGTGGGGCGGCATCTCCCTCACTGGAAAAACATGGCTTGTCATCACTGGAGGCAATCTCAATGCGGAGAGATATCGAGATGAGATTGTACAACCAGTGGCAATCCTATATTTCCACAGTCTGGGACCAAACTCTATCCTCCAAGATGACAAAGCTCGCCCCCACAGAGTGGGGTTTATCAGAGACTACCTCCAGGATTTGGGAGTGGAGAGGATGGAATGGCCTGCCTGCAGTCCCGAACTCAATCCCATTGAAGACTTGTGGGATCAGCTTGGGCATGCTGTTTGTGTCAGAGTAACTAACAAAACCACATTGGCTGACTTGTGACAAATGCTGGTTGAAGAATGGGACGCCATCCCCCAGCAGTGTGTGTGACCAACATGAGGAGGAGTTGCCAGGTTATTGTGGCTGTGTATGGTTCTTCCACATCCTACTGAAGCCCCTGTTTGTTAAATGAATAAATTGTGAAATTGCCAATATATCTTGTTTCTTCAGACTTCAATCATCCGATCCAATAAACGACACCAAACAAGAGTCAGTAACAGAATAAGCTGTTTTGCATTGGCAGAGATGATTTGGCAAGTTTTTCATGGGCGCAACCCACATACTCAACTCTGCTGCTCAACCCACAAATGCATTTTCCTTACAAATGTGGCACCGTTTAAAAGGGAAATAAACAGGCTTTCCAACGATATAAGATTTATTGCCAAGAAGCATTGTTACAAGAAAGAAATAATCGACCGAACACAAATTTCCTTACTTTTTGTTTTAAGTTTAGTTGGTTTGAGAGAAGAAGATGCACAGGACAGGGAGAGATGGAAGAGGATGATTCGCTGTGGTGACCCCTATGAAAAGCTAGATAAAGCCAAAAGAGGAAGAAAACGATGATGAGAATCGGAACCAACCAAATGATTTATTATCATTATCATTACCATTCAAATCAAATCAAATCAAATCTAACTTTATTTGTATAGCCCACAATCATAAATTACCAATTGTCTCACTGGGCTTTTACAAACTGTACAGACGTGACACCCTCTGCCCTTAGACCCTCAAACCGGGTAAGGAAAAACTTAAAAACCCCTAAACAGGGAAAAATAGGAAACCTCGAAGCACAGAGGAGAGAACCCTCTTCCTAGGATGGACAGACCTGCAATAGATCTCCATGTAATGAACACAACAACATGAAAATAACAGATTAATGACAATGTATAGGACGTCCATGTGTCCAAGGGTATGTGGAATCTATAAATCCAGAGGTATGTGAAGTCTATAGATCCAGAAGAAGGTGTAGTCTGTTGGTCCAGAGGTCATTGTAGTCCATGGATCCAGATTTGTGCTGGGTCATCAAGACTTGGATCGAAGTCACAAGATCTCGTATCCTAATGTGGGAAGTGGGTGTCAAGCCGGACCACATCAGCAGCTCTTACCGCCATCTATGAAAATCTGCAAAATGTCAAAGCACAGGCACTTTGGGAAAGAAATACAGTTCGTATAATTTCTTGTTAAAATATGGACATTTAGAGGAGCAGAGGGAGAGACAGAGGGAGAGGAGGAGAGAGGAGCTCATGGGATGTCGCCCCAGCAACTTAAGCCCATAGTAGCTTAGCTACGGGCTAGACAGGCCAGTGCTAGCTATAGGCTTTTTCAAAAAGGAAAGTTTTAAGTCCACTCCGTCAAGACGAGAATGTGTCTGCCTCCCGCACAGAGACAGGAAGATAGTTCCAAAGGAGAGAAGGTTCTGCCTCCCATTCTACTTTTGGAGATTCTGGGGACCACCAGTAACCCTGCATCCCACATCCAGTATAAAGTTCAGGTTGGGTACCCTATTAGGGAACTATGAGTACCCTATCACTTTTATAAATTCTTTTAAAACACTTATTTGTCTTGTTACAGCTTCCTGTAGCTAAAAGACTTTTGTTATGGAAAAAAACCCCAAAATGGGGTTAAAAGTTAGCTTTAGGTAACTTCCTTGAGTGCCTGAAACTAGCAGTGTAACTGCTTCTCTCATTTTTCTGGTAACAAATCAACAAAATTGCAAGCAATAGACATAGACAAAGGGTAACTGGAATGCTTAGAGAAGTAAAGCTAACGTCCTGAATCCCAACATAGATCATTTCATAGGTCAACCCATGAGCCAACAGTCCAGCTGGTTTTCTGCTGTTTGGGGAATTTAAAAAAGATCCAAGAGCAGAGAAGAAATCTGAATGCAGATTTTCCACGAGTGCACAGATGCGTTTTGAGCACAAGCAGAGCAATTTTAAGTGCACATATGGGCTATAAGAGTGTGAGTGCAGGGTTTTGAGGGAATTTATTACACACAATGAAAGAGTAATTAATAAATGATGCTCTCAAGATGAAAAACCATGTTCTTGAATACAGATAGGAATGACATTCCGTAGGCTAACCATACGCTGGCTCTAGCCTCACATTTACTGTAGAGACATTAGTGGGGTCAAAAAATGTCATGCATTTCCTAAAATGTTGCTCAATTCCTATAAGATTAGGTATCAATATCCATAGTACATTCAATGGATTGTTTTTGAATTCACAATAAATGTACAAAAGGGAAACTATAAAAGTTGAAAGCAAGTAAAACAGTAAAACATCTTACGTCACAAATATAATTGCAACTTTATATCAGGTCCAGATGCACTTCTGTCAGTTCTTAATTTAGCTTAAGATTTATTTTTCATGTTGAATTGGATCCATAGGCACATGAAAGATTTGTATTAGAAAACATTTGTTCTTATTCTGTACACTCTGATGAGATTGTTTGTATTATGCACATTTTGTTGAGTGGGTGAGTGAATGTGTTGCTTTATCCAGGGTAACATCTAAAAACTTGATGAAAAGCATGTTAGTAAAGAGTCTTCATGAATTTATAAAACCCCATGTTCTTCTTCCGGTGACTGCAACTCATTCATCTTTGGCTCACTGGGGTTTTTGCTGACTGTAGGCGTGTCAGCAGATGGTCTTAATCCGTGCGTGTCCATGTGCGTTGCTGCATATAGTGTGTCTTTGAGCAAGGATGAGTAAGTTTATCTTGTTTGACCTTTGCCCGCCGTTCATGTTTATCGATGCTTATGCTGTATTCACGCGTGTGTCTCAGGGATCGAGACCAATCTTAGAGACAGCCAGGGGAGAACAGCTCTGGAGATCCTGAGGGAACATCCTGCGCCCAAATCTCAGCAGATCACTGCTCTTATCCAAGGTAACACATGCATACACACACACACACACACACACATACACATATTTAAGATTTCACTGAAATACTGGGTCGCAGGAGCAAAAAATAGAAAAGTCTTGCAATTTGGCACAACATGAACACTATCCACATTTACACATTGCTTGTGTACAGGTTACAGGTTCAAGCAGCTACTAGTACACTAGAAGTATAACACATGTGAATATCTGCATTTATAGAAATAGAAGTGTTGCCTCAAAAAGACCATGATCAGTTTTATTTGTGGCTGCTTATTTATCGGCTGACTTAACAATCAAGATTGCACTTGTCCTGCTGACATGGTAACCTTTTGTTAAATGGCATTTTTGGTGTGTGGATACACGATATATGATGTTGTGACTGTTGCGAAGGATTTGATCCAATTTAGAAATCATGTTTTCCAGGAAGATTTTTTTCCATTTAAAAAAACATTGTGAGTTCCTGTATGTGTTCAGTCCATACAGAGCTGCACAAGTCAAACTCTGTATTTGCTGTATATGTTACAGTAGATGATGATTGTTTTGCTCACAATTTAATGGATATTCAGAATGCTTGGTAACATATTTGGCATCTAATCTAAACTGAAACATAATCAATATTTTCTCAATGGCCTGTATTTGTAAGATCTGGTAAATGTATTTTTTTTTTAATCCAACCATGAGCTTTTTTAAAAAAAAATAACTGCAGCAAGCAAAATAGTTGCTGACTAATTTTGTGCTATACTTGTGATTGTGAATGTTGGTCTATTTCAGCAACAGTGAAACAAGTATAATTTCCAGTGTTTATGTTTCCTTCAGTCGTCCCCATCTTGCGCTTGCACCTGCCATTAAAGGCCAGCTTTTACTCTTGTTTTTACTCCAGTGTATTTTGTGTATAGTCGGTGATTGTTAGTGTGAGTTTGCTCTGTCCCCAAAGCCCAAAGATTCTTTAGACTGCAATTCCTAAAGACAGTGTTGTTCTGGGTGATTATGTGGCTCACTGTGAACGCTGTAATCTGTGGCTTGGAGTGTGTCACTCTCTGTCCTCGTGTAAACTTTGACAGCATGCAAGGCACATAGTTAGAGACTTGACTTAAAGAGAGTGAGATATAGGCAGACACAAATAAGTGGATGGAAGGCCTAAATTAACAGTGAGCTGCTCTTAACTAGGAGACAGAAAGGGAAACACAGGCTGAATCCCAAGAATGTCACAAATTGGCCACAGCTAGAAGATAGCACATCTGACATTAAACCAGGGGAAACACACAAACAGGACTTCAGTGGGCAGGGGAATGACATTGTCACTGCTGTTTCCATTTTTATGTTTAGCACTGAAAGCATCCGACAAAAAATAATTAAAAATAAAGAGAAATTATCTGTGTTAGCATTTGATTCAACCTATTGATCCCCTTTTATTTTGCCTCAAATTGCTTAAAATCTGCACCTACTACTGTCTTGATATTAAAAATGGATCTAGTGGAAATGTTTGATGTTAAATGTGTCCTTTTGGTGAAGAACCCAAAGGGAACTATCTCATTTCTGCAGTCCCTCTGAGTGCTCTGTAGCATTTTAGCATCTGTCAGCACATTGTTTTGGTTTCAAAGACCACCCAACTTAAATATTTACTTATTGTTGTCATTAAAAAAAACATCTGCATTTATACTGCTGCTACCTGCAGAGCACTACATACATAGTTAGCAACTAAAAAAAAAAATCAGTATTCCAAAGATAAAAAGTCAGATATTTCCTTCTGCAGCTAGTGGAAAGAAAAACAGAGCTAAAGGAGAGCTATTTGTTGTTCCATTTCAGCTGGATGTGCAAATATGATGGGACAAACGTTTACTAACATGCTTACCTCAGAAACTTTAACTCAGAAACCTCAACTGACAGTTGCCTCATAATGTGTTTTTACCTCTTGTGCTGTAGCCCCCAAGTGGCCAAACACATATATTGTTTCCTCTTTAGGTTATAAACTTTAGAATGGCAAGCTTTGGCAGTACCCTATACACATTATTCTGTAGTATTGCAATAGTGTTTTGTGCATCTTTGACATATCTGACTGCAGCAACTTTACAATTAAATGTTTGCTTGCCCAAGATGACCTTGCACTGACTTTTTGGTTCAGTTTAGTTGAATAGGTAAAATGTTTTTATTTTATTCTCCTCCTGCACTCTTTGACTTCTGCTGTTCAAACTGTAAATGTGCCTGGAAAAAAAAACCCAACATCCATAATCAAAGATGATGACATGAATAGACCACTTGTAGCTTTTCAAATGTCCAAAAAGTCAATGTAGTTGTGGATATTAGTCAGGAATGGCTGTCACCTTCAGAATCTAATCATGAAAGTGAGGTGAAAACTTCAATAGGAGACCGAATACATTTGAGTGTGAAAAAGAGAGAGGGAGAAAAAGGACACAGCTGTTACTTAGTTAAAAGATCAGCTGCATGACATTTCCTGTTGGAGCGGAGATGAGAAAGGACACACACACACACACACACCCACACACACACACACACACACACACACACACACACACACTCAAAGAGCAGAAAACCTGTCATTTACTCAATTGTAGGAGTTTTTATACTTGCTACAAGAACCTACTCATGAATAGATTCTCTTCTGATTTGCAGTGCATAACTTATTTCCTGATTTGCTTGTATTAACAGTACACATTTAATGCCCAGCAACAACTAGTCATGTACTATGGTACAGTGCAGTATCGCTGGACACCAGATTGCATGTCTTCTCTTGTTTGTGAACATAATGCTGTTTATATACTGTATACTGATATACAATGGTATACATTTTGTTGTATGGGTGTTGCATGGAGCTAAGACTCATAGTAGAAACATGCACTGACATAAATATTATTCCGTATTAGGAATCTTCATTTTTTTGTATTTTTCAGCTGTTAATGCCTCAGTTAAGCACATCTTATTATCCAATGTAAGGCCTTGTCGACACTAGTACGGTTATTTTTTTGAGCAGATATTTTCCCTCTCCATTGTCTATCAACAAAATCGGTCCAGACATGCTTCCTTTTTCGGCCGATTTTAAAAATCTATTTTTCTCCCCAAAATCGATGTTTTTCTATCTATTTTTATGGTAGTGCAGACGAATCGGGTCAAAAGAATATAGTATCCATTTGATCCAAATCTTTCTGGCACACTGCCTGAGGCGTTTTGGAGAAGCTGATGTCAGAAGGAGATCCATCTGTGTGCGCTGATGAAACAAAGCTGCCATAATGTAGGGTAATGAATATGTTTCTGTTGTGCTGAATGTCCACTTTCATGCCTTTACCATTGTGCTGTTCTTTTACTGATTGCTTGCTTAAGGAATGTGAATATCTATTTTTGTATAGATGATTTTGTGCTTCTAGAGATGAAAATTAGCCTATATGGCCAAATCTGGCACATTTACATAATGGACAGCAGTGCTCATGTTAATTACAAATGTGCATTGTCCCTTTTAAATAAAATAAAATAAACATAAAGATAAATTGTTTGTTGTTTTTCATGCATCAACCAAACACTCCGACACTCCAACACTCTGACATATATACATAACCCTTTTTTAAAGTTTTTTGCTAGTTTTTTTTTTTATTTTAGTGTGAACGGGCCTTTAGACTTATTTTCAGCCTCCACACCTCCACTTCCCTTCCCTGTTTTTCTTTTCCCACATAATTCTCCTCTTCTTGCTTTCATGAACAGCAGAGTAATCTATTAACAAAAGTGGAGAAGTGAATTTGTAGTTTGCATAAAAGTGTGAATTGAATTCAGTATAAGCTTTTTACCATGCTGATGGCTGTACTCTTTTATTGATTCAGTGAATTGCCTCTTAAATGGTTCTCCTCCCCCATCCTCACCCCATGTCCTCGTCCAAACTCTTCTTCCTGTATATTATCTACTCTCATCCTCCATCTTCTGTATTTTATCTTCTGTAGAATACATGACAGACGAGATGGAGAAGAGAAGTATCATAGAGGAGCCCATCCGCAAGTGTCCCATCCCTGCACCTCGAACCTCAGTTCCCTCGCCCTCTGCCTCCCCCTCCCTCAGACACAAGAGTGAGTACATATACCATAGACAAAATTATTTAATATAATAATTTGCTTTGCACTCAGATTACTATTTTTAAACCATTTTTAATGTTTTTTTCACCAGAAATGTTTTAATCCAAGAAAGAGCAAAAAAAGTTCCTCTCTTGAAACAGAATCAAGCAGTATAGATATTATATTACGTATTTTGCATGACTTTTTATTGATTTTTTAGCTTTTAGTGTGATCGGAAATTTCTTTTTCTTTTTTGTTATGTGAGCAGTGCAATAAATCCTGTCAGGGAGAGCATCTCCCATCTTGGAGACAATTACTAACTTAACAGCCCAGCACTTTGCCTGCCCAGCACTGCCCCCTGTGGTATAAAAATGACATTACAAGCATCTGCTCTCTTCTCTCAGTGACTGTCAGCAGATACCATAATTACCTCAGAGACTCTTGGATAGGGACAAGAGACAGTGATAAGTGCAGTTTACTCCCTATAATGTGCCTGAATGTGACATTGAACACACCAGCAGTGTGATGGGAGACAGAGGGGGCATTTTGAAAGCATTTACTCTCCTTCTCTTCTTCTTGTGTACTACACAACCCCCAACACTTTAAAGAACTTGGAGTGTATGAAGCATTTCTTACTTTTGCTAATCTTTTCAAACCTCTCTCCCCAGACGATGCTGTGACAAGTGAGCTGTCCAAGCTGCTCCATGAGATCAAAAAGTGCCGGGACAGGGACTACTCCTTCGAGGAGCTCTGCCACACCATCTCCTCCCACTCCATGGACAGCGTTGGCAGCGGGCGGCTCTCTGATGAGGAGCGCCCCGATCGACCAAACGGCACTCTGAGCCGAGTCAGCAAGGTACGGCTCAGTAATGACACAGGATCTGTGCTTTTTAAGGAATTTTGTCCAATGGGGAAATTGTGCTTATTTCCTCCCAGGCTTTTATTTAAAGACTTTCACAACTTGTCATATGTCTGTTTTTCCTCTGAAATAGTGTCCAATCGGATCCTGTCACAGCAATGTTCTGTTGGTGTCTGTTTCAATTTAGAAGCAGAGAACAGTAATATTTAGTTGCTGATACAGTGAATGGAAAACATTTATATGCCATTTATATCCACATTGCTTTATAATTTGAAAGTGACCCATTTTCACAAACATGCTCACACACTGTGATTGTGGTGAGAAGCTATGAAGGATTTATTCCCTTTCTCTTGTTTTATGGTCATGCTTTAGAGTGGATTTCACATTTCATACCATTTCTGGGCATTTTAAGATACATGCACAAAAGAAACTTAGTCATTCAGTGCCATGCATATAAACAACTGCTGCCCTTGCTCCTTTTATTTAGAAAACCACTCAAACCACTTGCTTGTCTGGATGAAGTGACATTTTCCTGCGTCTCTCCACTTCCTTTCTGCTGCTGGAGTAAATGCTTGCACTTTGTCTGTTCTGACAACAGAGGGCAGTGTCAGATAGACTGATGCCTCAGATGGCACGTCCAGTTGTGTATTCACTTGATGAGACACAGCAGCTTCTATTTGTCGTCTGCTGGAATTTGTTCAGAATTGCAACTATTGTTTGTGCTCAAACAGCCCTTCACACCCTGCAGACATTGTTTTTTTTTCTCTGCCTTGCTTCTTTGTATTTGCTGCCTTTTATTCTGAAACATTGTTAGATGTATCTAGTTTCCTGGTTTTCTCGCACATTCAGGGGGATAACCTGATTAGACCTTATTGGTCTGAGTTCCTCTTTGGGGGGCGTAATAGCTGGCTTTTATCAATGTTTCCTGACCAGTGACTCACAGCTGGAGTTTATTTCTAACAGCCAGCACAGCGTGACACTGAGCTTTTTCAATTTCACCGGCAAGGAAGTCAGACGCACCGCAGGACACAGAGGTCATCTATCACACTGAACCTCCCCACCTGAGCTTTTAAACTACACACACACAGAGAAACATCCGAAGAAATTCGAGTTGTGTGCATCTGTGCTTCTCGCCTGCTTGTTTCTGCATTTTTCTTCCTCTCGCTCCTCTACATACAGCAGCAACACACACACCTCAGTACAGGAACACTGTGACACTGATCAACAGCCCATCGTCCTTACCATGTCTATAATAACCTCCGTATGAGTCGGAGGCATGTTTACATACAGAGCAGCAGGTGTCTGGTCAAACATGTGCATCCACATTGAACGCTTACTCTCACTTAGGCTGTATTTATCTTAATCCATTTTGTGTCGCTCTCTCCCTCTTTCTCTAAGAATACCAATTGGTATTCTATTACTGACATTCCCAGTGTGTTTATGTTTCCCCGGGCTACTGTCTGCACATACGGCCAGAGCCAGTAGTGTGTGATTTGGTGTGTCTGTTGCATATGAATAAAACATGCAGAAACCCCTGACAACACACACACAAATGCAGGAAAAACACGATACAGGCTTCCCACGTTACATCTGTAGCTGCGCTGTGTAAACGGAGCGTAATGCAAATATGCTTGTTCATGTGTGAACAAGTTGTGTATTCAAAACTCAGTAATGCCCGTATGTGTGTTTGTTTGTATTAAACCAGCATGTGTCTCTGAAAGACAATTCCCCATTCAGTTGATTGGAGCATTTCTAGATTTGTTCCTGTCCCTCTGAAATGCAAAGGCCGCCAAGAAATCGTATTGTCACTACGTCGTCTCTTAGGTCGATAAATCAAATAATAATTGAGCGAGGAAGTAGATTAATAAAATGCTAATCGCAACGTCCGTGCACCCAAATTGATGTCCTTAAAAAGTTGTCGGACCAAAGGCACATATCCTGAGTCATTATTCGGTATCCCTTTTATAATAAAAGAAAACAGTAAATTCCCATATCTGAGAAGGTGGACCAGCTGCATTTTTACTTCTTAATTAGCTTTCTGTGGATTTACTAGAGACGTTTGCAGTTTTCTTTGAGTTTTGTAGCCTTTGAAAGTAAGAGATGTCTTAGAAGCAATGTTTGACTGAACAGATTTGACTAATTTATACATTAAAGTGGGAAATTGAGTTAGATTCCAACCATGCTTGCAGCTCTGTGAGGATGTAATCAGGTGGTGTTTTGAACTACTGTACATGCCTACACCACCGGACAGTGCTTGGTACCATTGCTTTTAAGAGTAACTGGTTATGTTGCAAGCTTAAAGCCATTATAAGGTAAGTTTTTATGTTACATGACTATTGTGAAAAATAAGTTTACTGGAGTACTTTTGCATCACTGAAATTACGACTTTTTTACGAGTTAGTTTCAGCTGGAGGATGTGTCAAGTAACGATCACCTTCATGCCTATACAAACAAAATAAACTCAAAAATGACAAGAGAAGAATTAAAATGTCCTTGTCTTCCATAAAAATATATCTGTAGACCTTCTGTTGGCTCTTTGGATTGGCTTTGTCTTTCTAAATCGAATAGAACCTTTGTTCGCCTGCGATTTAATGTCAATATGGCTGCCGTAAAAAGGGGAGGTTTGACTCCAAATGAGACATCAATGAATTCAAATTCACCAAAACTGTCTTGGTTTGTCCTCGTATTTTCGCTGTGTGGAAATGTATAGTTTGCAGTACATCACGTTTCAGTGAACATTAAATCAAGCCATTTAAAGACAGGGAAACGTAGTGATATTCTATAGTAATCTTGAAAACCTCTCTAAAAGAACAGTGAATTGAAAAACCAATACTTTATGATGCTTATTACAACAAGAAAGTAATGAGCAGTCACATGACTTTAAAACCGTCTATCTGTCCAGTTTGTAGCAAACCCATAAACCTGCTGAGCAAAAAATGTAAATGGTAATTACCAGTTTTTTATTATTTGATTATCCTCTGCTGACCATGAATATCTGTGCAAAACGACCCAGTCTATCGACCAGCAAAGATCAATAGTACAAAAATGTGTGACTTAAGGTCTGAGCACAGCTGCTTGGGTGCATGTGCCCTCGTTCTTCTTCTGGCTTTTTCTGTAACGGGAGACTGAGATGCGTTGTCTCCAGAGAACAGCGTTTACAGTAAACTGTGGGGAACAATGTGTTCTAGCAGCATGAAAACCACTGAATGTGAGGGGAAATACATCTGGGTGAATATCTCGTTTGTTGGATTCATCAGATTTTTGTTTTCAAGTGAACGATTTCAATTTTTAATGAGCCTTATGCAACACTTACACAGAAAAAAAACTTTTAATGTAGGAAAATTTCCCGAAAGTTATCTGTCCCTTTAAGGGTTTCGCATGGACAACTAATGTAATATTGATCAGTAATGCAGTCTTCAGTAGTGAATAATTAATGGTATCCTTCTTATTGAACCCTGGCAAATATCTAATTTTACTGCAATGAAAGGATATATCTGTCTATTGTTCATGCACACTGAGAATAAAATGCTGAGAGCCCTGTGCAATCTGGAGTGATTGGTGACCTTTTGGTTTCAGGCTTGTTTTCTGCCTCTGTCTCTAGACTCGTTGCTGCTTTTGCTCTTTCCATCTGTTCTTTCCTCGCTCTGAATCGTCTCTCTGTGTAATTTCTTACAATTTACTTCTTTCTTTAGCTATTTCCTCGAGCACCTCCTGACTTTTACATGTCCTCCAAGTTCCCCTTCTTTATCGTCTCTTCTCTTTACTTTCATTTTCTTCTTGATTTCTTATTAGGGTGATTCTTATTCTCTCATTAGTTCTACCCCCTACTTTCCTCTCCTATTGCTGCCTTTAAAAGCAGCACAGCTGCATCTTATCTAATACACGTCTACGAAATCTGCTGTGACTTCATCCTGTGCTGCA
>KV751334.1:18667993-18679097 GCA_001698575.1 Mola mola
CAAAGGCCATTCCCCTTGAAATGGTGTTACATGATATATTGTTTACATATTATGTGTATAACTTGTGACATAAGAAACAAGTTGATGTGGATAATGTACAGTATTTGTATCCTAAAAATTAAGTGTTAGTGAAGTGAAGGCATTCAACCTTTTGAATTGCACTCAAGAGTATCTGTTTCTGCAGCAAATTGATATCTTAAATGATTAAAATATGCGTTTATTTGTATACATAAATGATGCTTCATTCTTCATTTTTGAAAGAAAGAACAACTTGTAAACTAAATACAACCTCCTGAAGGTGTTAGCAGTCCTCAATTTCACATTTGGAAAACAAACAGCAATATTGGCATTTAGTTACATTTATTTAGATCTATATGGGTAATTTCCGTCTCTTGAATTTAAGTTTAACATTAAACCAAAAGATCATGTTTTCACGGCTGTCTGTTGTTTGGTTGGTTTAATTTTTTGCAGGACACTGGTTATACCTCAGCAAAACATGATAGGGATGGGGAATGGGCCGAGGAAGAACCTATTCAATTCGGGTGTGGCTCTGGATAAAGAAGCAAGTCAAGAATTTTGATTTAATGGCAATGTTGGGCCTTGGTGAAGGTTCCATTCCATTTTTCCTTCTCTTATGGTCTCCAAAAACTCCTGATAGAGACCCCTCAATGGTCCACCATATTCACTATATTTGCTAAGGGTCTATTTACTATTTTATGTTTGGATTATCCAAGAAGAGGACAGTAGAGCCAGAAAACCATAATAAGGAACTAACCAACTTTATAATAGTTTATAAAGCTGTAAAGAGCAAAGATGGATGATAAATTTTGATATAATGAAAAAATCCTAATTATAACAGCTTTATTTCTTCTGTTGGCATCTTACCTCCATTTTGTTGATTTGTTTGATGTGATTTTTAATCTTTGCTCATAGAGGCCGACCCCACCTCTCACTCCAGCTCTGGAGGAGGACGAAGTAGAAAAGAGTTGCGGTCCCACTGGGTTCTGGGAGGCATTGACGCCCTGCAATGGCTGCCGCAATCTCGGCACGTTTTCTGGCCTGTCACAGGTACTCACACTCAGAACATGACATACAGTATACAGGAATCGTCAGTTAGTGTTTGTAAACCGGCCATTCAAATTTGGCCCCTCCTCCTGGCCCAGAAGCACACTTTTGCGCACACAAAAAGTAGGACTTAGTGTGTGCGAAACATACACTGCAAGCTACACTGTTGTAGGAACACTGTAGTTAGTGCTGTCAGATACAAATTGACACCAGTTGGACCTCTCTATTTCAATGGCCATTAAAACTTTTGACTTTTGTGTGACCTCGACTCTGACTTCTGGCCACCTAAATCTTATCATATGTTGGGCCAAGATACAGTCTGGATGAAAATGTTATCAAAATTGGTCAGGTAATTTTTGTGTAAACATGTTGAAAGACAAACGAACAGAGAAATGGACATGGATGAAAACAGGAGAAAATACAGGCACGAAGCAGCATTTCTGCACATAAACACACGCCACACACCTCCACTGGGCCATTAAAGAAGATTAAGAGGGATTACCTTTATGTTTTTCCATACATTAATTTTCTTGTTTTTGAAGGGAAATCTTTCATACTAAACCTTGAATCTTATGTAAGCTGAAACCACACACACTTAAAATGCAGCAAACACCTTTACTGGTGATTTGCATTGTATTCCACAGCTTGCACATGTTATAACTTATATAACACATTCATCATATCCCTTCATAATAAAAATACAGGTTTGTCACATTTTGTCAAATAAATGCAGCCTACTCACACACACACAAACACACACAAACACACACACACACACACACACCCTGCTTTAGCACAGTTGAATTACAGGCTAATGATATTACCATTATCCATCTCTTATGTGGTCTCATGCTTGGGTGTGTCCGCCTGTCCTTTTTATCGTGTCACTCCTTATCTCTCCATTTCTGTAGCTTTTAGCTTTATTAGCAGGACTTGGTGCATGAGCTTTGAATGAATGACACTCAGTGAAATATCTGATACAGTGCAATCACATGGAAGGATAACCAACTATCCCTGGCATTCTGATTATAATAGAAATCCTATATTAGATCATGGCTGGACCTCTACACATTTCTACCCTCAAGAAGTTTTCATCAGAGCTCAAAGAACAGAAAGTTGAGAACCAGGTGCAATAAATAATGCAGTCAAAACCATGTGACCAAGTAACCTTGCACATCTCCTGTGGAGATAATATTAAGTGAAGAATGTTGCAATACATAATTGCAGCAAAACATTTAGATTTTTAAATCAATGAGAGGTTTTGATAGCACAAAAGGTAACTTGAAAGACAATGAACATATTGAAATTAGCACTTAATATTAAACACCATGAACTTGGATAACAAAGTGGACAATGAAGATCACCATGGTGATACATTAAAACTGGATCAAGCTGCATGAAGCAAAAAACACAGTATGACACAGTATTGTGAAACAACACAGCAAATTACAGTGATAAATCCTTATATATCATAGTCATTCAGACTGGTCTGAACACATAGAAAAAAAAATGCCACCAAGGAGCACTCAAGTCACCTTAAAGGACCAGTGTGTGAACACTAGCCCCATGTAGTGGTGAGGTAGTAGAATGCATGCAACAGAGTGCTGCCTCGCTGCCCCCTCCTTCTCACAGATCGGTGAAGTGCGGTGGCCATCTCTGTACAGTATGATCCTCCATTTAGAGTAATGTAGGTAAACAAACTTGGGACGAACTTCCAGCAGACTGCTGACAAAAAAACTCCCTGTACTCCTTTTTCTTTGTTGGCTTTTACTGGGGGGAGTCTTTTTAATTGATTGTATTCCAATGCCACTACGTCAACCAAATGCTTTTTGTCTGATCTTGGCTACCGTACTAACATGGTGGTGCAAGATGGCACTCTCCATGGAAGGAGGACCTGCTCCCTTATAACTATAAATTTCGTAGTCTAAGATAATATATACACTACAGTTTTTGATTCAATGTGATTACACACTAATGTTAACAATTGTAAGAAGTTTATGTTATGCGTTTGCATATAGATATTCTTAAATTCTGTGCACTTTAAAGAAAAGGGGAAAAGTCTATCTCCTTAGTGAGGCCATGAAAAGATGTAACTTTGAGAGTATGGATCCAAATGTTTTTTGATAGTCCACTTTTTTATTCAGGTTACAGTTTTTAATATTAGGTGCCGATTTTATACTGTCCATTTTCCTTCATATTGCCTATTGTGCTGTTCAGACCTCTAAGAAATTTTAAAATCAAATGTTCTGCTACAGTTATGTACCACAACACATCTCATGTTATTTCCATGTAAATTAAACTTTCATTTTGACTTGCCTAATGATGTTTTATTTTATAGCATTGATGAGCAAAGCCATCCTAGCAACCAAACTCAGTACTGGAGAAATTAAAAAAAAAAGTATTTTGTGAAATTTTAGACCCAACAACAGAATTCTCCTCTAAGGACAATAAAGTCAGGGTATTGGAGTGGCATTCTCAAAACGTTTACATCAAATCAGTAGAAATTTGGTGAGAAGGACTAAAGATGCAGCAAAGAGGCACACAAACCAGACTCAAGCACACCAGTTTGGTGAAGAAGAAAAATTACAGCAACTTACAGGGCCCAAAACATTTAGCAAAACATAACCAAGTCAAAAAATTAAAGGCAATACTAATATTTGCAAAGTGTAACAACGGTGAATGTGTTGACAGAAATGAAAGCTGAAATTATAATACGCTTTTTAAAAAAAAAAAAAATAAGGTTGTGAACCTAACAAGGAGTTACAGGGAAAGCCAAGAATTTGTCCTGTTGCACCTTTTGACCAAAACTGAGGAAAGGCAGGCCCAATCCAAATTCTCCTCCACTTCAGTTCATTCCTTCCATCGTCTCCCCACGCTCCTTCGAGCTGCCACTATAAATGTGGCTAAGTGGGTGCAGATGAGGTTGTTTAGTGGCGAGATGAGGGCTGGCTCAAACAGCAGGACATCTGACATTTACAACACAACAGAGCCTCTATCTTGTATACTGGCAATTTGCCCGACTGTCTGGCACTCTGCCTTGAGAGGTTTGCACCTGGATCATTGTGAGTTTGTGTACTAATATGGTGCATAAAAAAGAAACTGTGCATGTTAGTTAAAATATGGGCTCAAGGGTATCTATGGTAGCTATGGTGCGTCTGTGCAAATTCGAAACAGAATTGACTTCATTTTGAATCTGCGTGTGTGGCAGGGTTGTATAGGTCCGAGTGAGGAAGGGTAGATTGAGTTGTATCGTTGGCTTAGCCCTGTGCTAATTTACCCGGTAATTGTCAATAAACAGAGCTGACATAAAAAGAGAAGCCTGTGTATTGTCAGTAGAGAAAGTGAAACATTTTTATGCTCTCTCTCATAATTTCCTCATCCGTTATTCTTCTCATCCCATATGAAATCTGTCAACCTAATTCCTTTTACGCTAGTTTTCTGTTATCCATTTGTGTGCCATGTTTGTTTATCCCTCTCTGTCTCATTCATCTTTCACTTTATATTTCAGCAGAGATGCGTATTGATTGTCTGAGCACCCAGTTTTCTGGTTGTCTAGCCGTCTCTCAAACTTGACCTGCAGTCAAAGCAGTGGACAGAAAAGCTCTCCACAGTTAAACCTCAGCTAATTAAACTTTAGATTCACCAAAAACTCATCACTTTAGAATGGGCTTTGTGTCAATTTTAAAAGTTAATGCAAAGCCAAAAGGATTTCTGTCACTCACAATGTGTAAATGCCTAATACAATTTATTTGTATCATTGAATATGTAAAGAACTAATTATAGGCCCCTAAAATGCATTATTCACCAGCTGCAACCAAGAAAAAATTCTGCAACAGTTAGAACAGTTTATTTAAGATGAGACATGTTTTGCTCTTATCCCTGGTTGCCCCATGTTGCCAGGGCTCAGTGGGAAGATCTTCAGCTCATTACCAGCCTGAAAACACACTAACGATGGTGCTTATTTAGTCTAATAAATAATGTATTTATAAAAATACCTAAAGCAGCACTGGATGATTTTATGTAGGAGCAGCAGGAAAAAAGCTCTGGACCCCACGATGAAATATTATCATCTATGCTGCTGGAGGTAGTTATCAAACTGTTTCCTATTTACACACCCAGCAGATAGGGTGCAACACTGACGTTTAAGTCTCGGCTCCCTCTTTATCTGCCAAATGCTAAGACTTTTTGCACCAGATGCTTATCTTAACCTATCTGTCTGCTGTTTATTGTTGGGCAGGTGGCATAAAGTGCCATTTTTAGAGCCTTTTCTGCCATCAATGTTGCATGAAAATATAACACTCTAATCTGTTGTTAACATAAAAATGTTTCCATAGCAGCTTTAAGATTTCCAGTTTATTTTTATTCAGTACACCTTAGAAACACGTCTCCATATGGCAATATTGTAAAGGTCCGCTAGTGTGAAGTATCTGTCTGTTAGGGTCAGTTAGTGTTTCCCCTCTTCTTTTGAAATCCATATATGTCTATTCTCCACTTCCTGTGTAGTCTTGTCCCCCAGGTGTGTTTGATTATTCCCTCGCCCTAATGTGTCCCACCTGTGTCCAATTGTCTACCTCTCCCTCGTGTATTTAACCCCCGGGTTCCCTTCCTCCTGTGCCAGATTATCTTGTCTTCCTAGCGAGCATTCCAGCGTTTATAGGTAAGTCTCTTTGTATCCGATCTGTAGTCCATGTTCCGATTACCAAGTTTGCCTTATCCTTATCTGAACCTCTGCATAATTTGAATTCCTGGTTTGACCTTTATTATTAAAACGATTACTGATTTAGAAAACCCCCTGTGTGACTCTGTACAATTGGGTCCTCGGTTTCCTATACCTGACAAATATAAAACATCATAAACCACATGCTCCAAAATACAGCAAAGAAATCACCTATGAACAATTTAGTGCAGAAACGTCATCATGCACTGGTTTTAAATAGCTTTATCAAAAAATGTGTGTCTTCCATTGCCTTTACTGTGTCTCCGTGTGCATGTGTGCACACGTGATGGACTGTACTCTTTAAGAGATTAGCCAGAAAAGCAGAAGGAGTGCAGTGTCCCAACCTAATGAATTCAATATGCCATTACAATCTGTTACATTTTTTGAGTGAGTGTGTGTTAGTATGTAAGTTTGTGTGCAAACACAGGCATACATACCTGCATAATGAAGCAAATCTAGTGAATTTTCTTTACCAGCCACAAGTTTACGCCCACCATTGCTGTGTATACACTGATTGATGCCAAAGTGTGCGTGGAGGAGGTTTCTTCTGTATCGTTGAATGAAACGAAAACTTTGCTTGTGGGAACCTTGGAGAGATTAGTGGGGGAAGATTATAAAAGAATGTGCAACAGAGTCAAATAGAGAGAGGAAGGCCAAGTTGCCAGGCAACCATGACATTCATGAGGTATCATGCGTGGAATGTCCACCATTGACAAATCTCAGTCACTGTCAACACAGGTGTGTTACAGTGTCAGCATTCTCTCTTTTCCCACCACCTTCATCTTCATCCTTCCTGTTTTCCCTCTTTCTCACTCGGTCACATCTACCGCCTTAGCCCTTGTCCATCTCTCTTTTCCCTCTCCGCTGGTTTGCTTCTGACCTTTAATGTTTGCTGTTACAGTTTTATGGAGTTGAAGGAAGAGGTGTGAAACTGTGTTGCACTGGCAGAGGTTAATGTTAGACCCCTACAGGGGCTCTTGAAGAAGCTGAGGAACATCAAAGAAAGGTGTTTCTAAGAGGGCGGGGATGATGTGGAGAACTTTATGAGCCTGTAAATGAAACAATCATGTGCTCTTTGGGACGATGAGGCTATTGATTTTACGTGTGGGGGTCATAATTTTGCAAACTCTAGACCAGATTTGTGCTTGGTTTGAATAGTTCAATATTGTTGAAAGTTCAAATAATAATTCCATGATTTGATTAGATTAATAGTTACTGGCAATTTCTTTCTGCTTACACATTTTATAGGTTCAAGTGGGGCTGGGTGATATGGCCTATATGTAATATTGCAATGTCTCTGTTAAAGAATTTAATAAATGTGCAATTTAACATTTTTATGCATAAGATGACACCAGTGTGATGATTCCACTTCCCTGCAACGTTTCTCTGCATTATTTACTATTCATTCATCAGAGTTTTCTAGCATCAGTTTTTAAATAGCGAAGTTGAATAGAAGATGTGGATACGGTTTGCAATACTGCCAGGAGCCGATGAACCAACCACACCCCCTGCAGAGAGAGAGAGAGAGACAGAGGGGAGAGACGGAGGAAGAGAGGAGGAAGAAGCGAGAACAAAACAAAAGGCAGCCAGCAAACAGCAAAAAAATAGAAAAAATAAAAAGGAAAACCTGCAGTCAAAGGTCAAACCATGACAACCCCCCGTAAAGAGGTGCCACATGGCGCCTTGCCTTGCTTGTCAGGGAAACTGCTATAAATCCTGGAGGACTATCTGCTCCAAAATGAGGTTGCAAGAAATCCAGGACGGCTCTTTCGGACCATAACCCTCCCAATCAGTGAGATACTGAAAACTTTTGCCACGGTGACAAACATCCAGAATCTCCAAGACAGTGTAAGTGGGATCTTCTGCCCCCCTCTATTGGCTCATTGATGACCCAGAAGGGTGGAGGTGGGGTCAGCAGGAGGGCACAGAGGACCGGAAAGGACGGGTTTGATCTTGAGGGAGCTTGAGAGATGGTGGAAGTTTTGGTTTTGCCACGGAGGGATTGATGATCTTCTCGATGTCATAGGTTCCAGTGAATTTTGGTGCCCCTTCCTGGATTCGATTTGTAAGGGTAGATCTTTTGACGAGAGTCAGACCTTCTACCCAGGCTGATATTTGAGAGGAGGTAAGTGATGGTGATCAGCGGACTCTGATAACGGCTGAAGAACACAGCAGAGCAGCACGAACAGCCAACCAAACCTGGCAACAACTTTGGATGTTGGCCTGGACAGATGGAACAGCGACTTCTGTCCCTTGATCAGGGAAAAGTGGTCCCTGGAACCCTTGAGCGACCATGAAAGGTGACATACCAGTCGATAAGTTCACCAGGGTGTTGCATACTCAATCCACGGAAGGAAGGTGCTCCAGGAAGTAGGATGGTGGAGGAGAGGGAGAAGTGGAACAGTCCCAGGAACAGAGCCCAGCGAACCTGACAGGAGTTGAGTCTTTGGGCTGAACGAAGATAGGAAAGGTTTTTATGGTCTGTCCAAACAACGAAAGGTTGTTCTGCTCCCTCCAGTCAGTGCCTCCTCTCCTACAGTGCCAGAACTACTCCCAAAAGTTATTGGTTTCTGACATCATAATTTCTCTCCGCTTGGGATAATGGAGGAGAGAAAAAGGGGCATGGATGCAGTTTTTGGTCTTTTGAAGAGCTTTGGGAAAGGACAGCTCCCACTCCGGAGTCTGACGAGTCCACTTCACTTCACTTCTATGAACTGCAGTGAGGGATCTGAATGAGTCAGCACTGAAACTAAGGTGAACAGCTATTTTATTTGTGTGAATGCTTGGTTGACTTCTGGGGTCCACTGGAAAGGTGTGATGGTGGAAGTTTTTATGGGAGAAGGGAGTCTTCCAGTTTGTAACTGTCTTGATTTTAACTGGATCTGCTTGCAGTTGACCATTTGAAATAATGAAACCAAGGAAGCTCACCGTGGATGCATTGAATTCACACTTTTCAGCCTTCATGTAGAGCTTATTTTCTAGGAGACGACAGAGAACTAGTTGGACTTGTTGAACATGTTCTGAGAGGTTCTGGGAGAAGTTGTTGAGATTGACAAAGACAAATTTATTTAAGCATGTCTTGGAGGACATTGTTGACAAGAGTTATAAAGACGACTGGAATGTTGGTTTGACCAAAAGGCATGACTTGGTACTCAAAGGGTTTGACAGTTGTGTTAAAGGCTGTTTTCCAGTCATCACTTTCCCTGATACGGATGATAAGCATTGCTAAGTTCCAGTTTAGTGAATATCCTAGCTTGATTTAAAGGTTCGAAGGCAGAGAGGATGAGAGGGAGAGGGTATTTGTTTTTTACAGTGATGTCATTCAATCCTCAGTATTCGATGCAGGGTCTCAGGGTCTTTTCCCTTTTCACCACAAAGAAGAATTCCCCAGTCGGTGAGGAGGAAGGTCGGATTAAACCAGCCACTAAAAAGTCACAGATGTAATTTTCCATTGCTTGTTTTTCGGGTGTGGAAAGCTGATACAGCTGGCTAGATGGTAGAATTGCCCCAGGTATCGATGGAACAGTCATATGGTCAGTGATTTGGCTGAATATTTTAGATAAGTTGTGGTGCTCAGCGGGAACCCCAGTAAGGTCAGGTTGATCAGGTAGCAGACTGATCAAAACCTGCAGTCACAGGTGGAACGGTGAGGGATTATACAATCAAAATTTATTATTAATTTTAACTATTTATTTCAAACAAAATAATTGCACATATAACCTTTTAACAAATAGAACTAAAAAATGGCATTATATAAGCCCATATACTAATTCAAATCCATACCACTGAGGCATGATAGTCAGAGTCCTGCACGGGTCCAGTTTTGAGCTGTCCGCTTTGAGAGTGCATCAGGAGAGAATGAGAGAAGCAAAACTCAAAATTGGATTTCATGCCCACGGATTGAAACATTCACATTACAATTTATACTTGATGGTGAAACAAGCAATGAGTATATCAAGTATATTTGATATATTACCCACCCCTAGGTTCAGGTAGGATATATTTTTATTTTTCTTCCACACAAACGATGAACAATGAAAAAAGTATCAAACTGATATATTTTTGGCTTTAAAATCTAATGACTCAATGTAATATCAGAAGGAAATACTAATCACTTAGGTTTGTCTTATCAAAATGCAAAATTTTAGCTGTTTCCCAAAAGGTCTCTATACATTAAAAAAACCATGAAGGAGAAAAAAAAAAGGCCAGATAAAAAGCAAATGTCTATTCTCAGCACAAGTTTTCCACATACATATTCTATCATATTTCTTTCGAGAAAATTATTGTAACAGTCTTCAAATACCAGTTAAAAAACTATCCTTTTTATCATGTCTTTTGATTAAATATTAATCTTAGAAGCCTAAAACACACATTAAAATGGTAAAGTATATCAAAATAAAGAGTCATTCATCATCCCTTTTTCTTGCTTCGATATTTCCTCCTCTTCTGTTTGTTGCTTTTAATGCAGCTCTGTTCTTACACTTAGTGCCTGCTAATGGCTTTATGCCCTGTAGACTGTCTCCACACCCACACCTGCTGCTGCTGCTGCTGCTGTCACATACGATTCTACTGAAGTAGATAGGCGCACACACTCACTGTATACTGGCCTTGAGTACTTGCACATGTTCCCTCCGTTGTGCACATGTGTGTGTTTGTGTAGCATGATTCCCTGCTGGAATTCAGATGAGTTGTTGTCCTTGAGGTAAACAGGAAAGAGGAGGGGGGGGGGAAGGAGCTAAAGAAGGTGCGCCAACAGGAAAAAGTGCATCCAGTACTAATACTACTGCATTTACAATGTAACTACTATGCCACTGGTGTTTAAGTGCCCTTTTGCAAATCCTTCAAACCTAAAATGCTTTAGAAGTACCAATAGAGTGCTGGAATGAGTACAATCATTTAGTGTCAGTATGTGCTGAAACCAAACTAACATCCTAGGGATTAACATGCGCGCGCACACACACACACACACACACACACAGGTGACAGAGTGAGATAAGGGGAACGTTGGCTTTCTACATACTTGTTGTAGTATTTTCTGTCACATTCAAACAGATAAAAAAAAAAGGATTTTTACTCAGAGTTTATAATTAGAGAAAATTCATTGTGCATGAGCAGATGTATAAATGTATAAATGTATAAAAGAGTTGATATAAATGTTGGCTTAATGTTTAATGGGAAAAGCCGTGTTTTGGCACTGGATGACTTTTAAGTATTTAGAGCTAATGATGTAACCTCACAGTAGCTCTTTCTTCTGTTCATCTTCCTCCTGGCAGCTTGGCTATAAAAATTCACTGGGGAAAAAAAAAGCTCATTGTAATATGT
>KV751334.1:18679147-18712466 GCA_001698575.1 Mola mola
CCCTCAACGACCTGATTTGTTGTGACATACAGGGACTGCAGCAGAGTGATGTAGCGATAACCCACAGGGATCAATAAAGCTTAATTGGATTTAATCAGTAAAGATTTATCAGTCACCAGATAGGCATGGGTCACACTTACAGTCACAGTGGTGTTGCTGAGGGCTACACACAATCGGTGAAGATTTGTGGTCTCATGTTTTTGAAGTGAAAATGGGGCTACAGCCAGCATTCAACTTGCTTAGCACTGAAGCAGAAGAAACAGCTGGTCTTGCTCAGTCCAACACAGGCTCAAAATGACTGTGTTAGATGTTAATACATTAATAATAGCATGTATTTTCAGAGCTAAATTCTAATTTCAACTTGCTAACACCATCAACAGCGTGGCAACGCTAATGTGCTGATGTTTCGTAGGTATAATGTGTAGCATGTTCGAGTGTCACATTTTTCTCATGCTAACATGGTATCAGTAGCCATGAGCACAAATAACTCAGGCTGATGGCAGTGTTATTAGTGTCACAGTTATTCAAAATATGTTCTGCTCGCCAGCATATCCAGCATGGCCATTCTTATGTCTAAAAATCTTCCTACCTGCCTCTGAAGCTAACTAATTAGCACATGCTTTTAAGGTTTGAAGTCCTTATGTGAAGCTAACCTTCATGTGTAATCAACATACTTGAGTCATTTGAACGATCATCTTATCTGCCTTGTTGCATGTAAGCCCTTTGGAAAAATGTCAAACTTTCCTCTAACACCATTTTTCGAGAACCTGGCACTTACATTAGGACATTTTGAAACACCAGACAAGAAGGTCACATAAGCTCCATGAATCACTACTCAAGTTTCTGAGCTGCGGTTTAATGCCATAGCAGAGTTACTGAAGGTCATGTGGCAGCTCAGTGCTACTTAGTGGATTTCTCAAGGAGAATAAGTCTGTATCGGATAATTTGGGGTCTAATTTTTCAGTTCGTTCTCTTCATTCTAATTATTCTTCCATCACCTTTTCCTCCTTGTATAGGTAGTTCATAGCATCCTTACAGATGTCGACTAAACCACCTACCACTCTTTGACATAGATGTTTGGTGTGACAAGATTTTTGCTCTTTAAAATGACAGTTACAGAACCAACAACACTGCTGTAAAAAAACCCCCAAAAAAACAACAACAAAGAAATACTTTTGGGAGTTCCAACCCAATGCACACTACATTTCACCAACCCCAGAACAAAGACCATCAAACAATCAGCAGATCGCATGCAATGCTGTGCTGTAGGCCCATCAGCAATACGTGTGTGAATTTGTGTGTATGTTCAAGGTAGCTGTGAATCTGATGGGAACCATAAGAAGCTTCTAAAGCAATGTCCTGTAACATGATTACCATGTGCAAAGCAAAGCTGGCCATTACAAGTAACAAATATGAACTAACTTTGGACTCTGAGACACCACTAAGTGCCTGGTCCACAAAGAACGAGAGAAAGAATAAGATGACTTGAGTGGTCCTTTTATTTATTTTTCCATAATATGATGTTGACAAACAAAAATAAAATCAGATTCACAAAAATCTGTTTTTGTAGTAAATTTGTAGTAAATTCTGTACTTTTTTAATCAATTTTTGGCTGTCAATTTAATCCCATGTGGTCTTTTTTTGCAGTAGCTGGCTATTTTTTGTCGAGATTGTTGAAAAATGCTGAAAAAAATAATGCTTTTACTCCAAAAATGATCAGAAGAGGGACAAAAAAATAAAATGCTGTAGTTCGGACTAGACAAAGTGGTACTCTTCATCTTGATTTAGCTTGCGTGCCACCCTGTCCTGTTTAAGTGTTAACATGCTTGATGGCTACTGATGTGACAGTTTATGACTGCAGTTCATTAGAAATGTTGGTGCAGCAATTCACTAAGTTCAGTTTTTGCCAGACGTAATAATGCGATTAAAATTAGCATATGTTCTTGCCTGTGCATAGAAAAAAACGGCATCAGCTCACTCACTGAACTCTTATCCTGTACATCCGAGAAATGTCCGAGAAACACACTTCCATCTGAGCAGCTTCTGAAGGTGGTACTCCATAACTTCCTCCAAAGTTGTAAAGTTTGCATTTAGACACAGTAAACGATGGGTCAGACAGCAGTGGCTCTCTGTTGGCAGGCTCTGGCTCTGGCTGGTTGCCGTGTCAGTGGGATTACGAGTGGAGCCAGGGGAAGCCACAGTTTGAGCCATGCTCAGTACAGAAGCCATCATGGAGAATGTGAAGGGTGTTATTTTCTGAGGAGTGACTGTGAGTATCCCATGGGTGGCTCGCCTTTCTGTGGGATTAGCCAGCCATGGAGGGAAATCTAATTCTGCAAGGCAATCCTTGCTTGCTGCTTTGACCAAGCTCCCTCTTATTCTATTACACTCTTCCCTCTTTCTCATCTTTTTTGATACTTTATCGCTCATTTCACTTTTCTACTATGAAAGGACAATTCTGTTACATCAACTAAAACTCTACAGTTTTCCCAAACTCTGAGGGTTTAAAACTTCACAAAGTATATCTTATATGCAGTATGTTTACAGTTATTGAGTCTACGCAGGTCGTGTAAACACACAGCTGTTTCACAGTAGGTAACAAAAACAAAGAAGAATCTTCATGTTTTGGAATTGGATACAGTGTCTGTTAGCGGCATCCCAAAGTTGCCATCCAAGTGAGGTTGCCAAGAGTCTTGGGGGATGGTTAAACTGCTGATTGTCTAGAAAGGCTGATGATGTTCCCATCAGACTCAGCCGTACTGGGTGCTTAGTTCTAATTAGCATGGAGGGAAAGATGGCATGTATTTGCATATAAGCTTCACTCGAGGCTTGCTTTCATTTTATAAATGCTGCCATCCTTATTCATTTTCATCAGTCTTTTGCTCATTGTGCCTCTACAGTTTTCTCCACACACTGAGCAGCTCAGAGGGGCCATTGTCCTCTCTGGTGTTCACCCCCCCTCTTTGTCTCTAATCAAATGGCCTCCATGAGGAAATGCCAGCAAATTATAGCCGACATTCATATCTGATGGCCTATGAACTCTGTGGACAGTACGTGAAGCAGCGGGTCGGGCTCCGACTGTTACCATACAGGGTTACACACAGAGGAAGAGTCACAGGATTCAAGACTGTCGGACAGAAGTTCCTTGGACGTGACCAATGCAGCAGCACATTACCTATTTGGGTTATCAGCTTTTTACACGCACGCACACACACAAATTAAATGCTTCAAAAGACACTTTAAGTATGTGCATAAGCTCTCACATGGTCTCAACTTTAAGTGCATTTGCCTGCAAGCAGAAGCATACAAACAGCACATTGCTATAATAACACACTGTTACACATAGTCCTTTGGTCACATATGCAGGCGCCGTCTCACACACACTCAAACACGCAGAAACATTCAAACATTTAATCTGGCCTCTGCATTCGGACGGGAGCTGCATACGACCTGCTAATTAGTGGCCGGAGGAGGCCACTGTTTGTCTGCTCTCTTCCTGTGCAGCTCACACACAAGTTTCTCTGTCCTATCTCTGCCCTGACAGATAGGGAGGGCGGGTTGGCGGGAGGGCGAGGGAGGGAAGTCAGTGAGGGCTATGTGGTTGTTTGTTGGAGGAACTGCTCGTATCGTACTGCGCAAAGCCTTTCAAAGCCTGCATGACCCCCTGCTTCCAGGGCTGAGCAGGACAGAAGAGCGAAGACATCAAAATATCAGGTAGCTGAACCTGTGTTCACCTCTGCGTTACTTTCATCTACAGAGGCTTCGCTGAGGCCTTCAACTTGAGGGATTTCCTCTCAATGGCTGACCTGTGTGAGATGATGTGCTCTTCAGCTGTTGAAGGAATTGCTCTTTAAGCTTGATGCTCACTGCAGTGCAACTTAATTGAATGTTCTGTCATTTTTTTCCCCTTTCTGTCCTGTCTGTGAGCACAAGTGTGTTCCCTCACATTTCTGTCTCTTTATTATATTTGTGCATGTGAGGAACTTCCTGCTCCAAACTCACTGCACTCCCACTTCCGCTGCTTCCCTTCTTCAGCACAAATTCATTTTCCTCTTCCCGCTCCGTCTCCCTGTGTCACTCCGTGCTCGTCTCGTCTGGATTTCCTGCCTCCAAAGTAAGTGTTGAGTTGATCCTGACCTCTCTGAGTTTGCATTGCTTTTCTTCTGGCTTCACTATTGTTAGTCTCTACCATGGTGATGGGCTTATATTTCTCTCTCTGTTTCTTCATAAGCTGTTTTGATGGAGGCTAGAGAGTTAGAGTAACAGAAATAACAAGAGATGATGTAGAAGTGAAAGAGAGAGGGTGGGGTGGTTATAAATGTTGGGAAGAAGAGACCGCACACACGGTGGGAGAGTAAGAAATTCATAATTTATTTATTCTACAGATTCTACATATCTCTTTCCTTTAAAAAATCATTTCAGGCATTTGCTCAATCATTTCCTGTTTTCTATTTTCTGTCCCTCCTTGTCATTCTTTTCCATCCCTGTGGACACTACAGACTATTCTCCTTCCTGAGCTCTGGTTTTGTACTATATCTGTGGTATTTTAAAACTTCTGAATTTCATTGTTAATTCATGATGAAATCTTGCCATTTGAAGTCACTTTTTCTTGCAAATACATTTGCTTTGTTTTTGTTTCCAATCTACTTTAACTTCCAGTAAATTTGAAGCTTTATCTTGAATGTTTGTTCAGTAAAACTGATCCTCAAGCTCAGTGCCTTGAGGCAATCACTGGTGTTTCCTGTCTGTGATAAAAATTTGCATCCACAGAAATGACCAGCTCCAGATAAATCTGATTATTTCAGAAACAGAAAACAGGAAAACAAATTTCCTGTACATCAGAATCTATATGTTTCACAGACGTGTCTTCAGATTTAAAATTGAATAAAGATGCTGCTTGTAAAAGTTAACACATCCACTGGACACCTCTTGTGCATGTGTATGACAGTGTTCGGTTATCTTTACACTTAAACTTCTAATTATCAAGTTTATGTGTGTCTATTAAACACTTATGTAATAGTGATAGAAAAAAAAGGATAATACTGATCTGTTTTCACTGAGTGTCTCTGCTCCTCCCACTCCACTTGCTGCTAATTGTAAGTCCTAATTTTTATGAGCAAACATTGTGATTGGTACTGTCACATAATGAATGGATCAATGACATGTTAGAGATGTTGGTCACTGGTTTGAACGTAGTTGCAACCGATTCTTCAGTATTAATCATGATACAACAACATCCCTGTGTAGTGCGTTATATTCAGTCCACGCTGGTGTAAAGTGAGCTGTACACAGCTGTGCATGCAAAGCTTTTATAACTTGATGACTATTAGTTATTTGTTTTTTTTAAGATTGGGAGTGGATTATTTATTTAAGTAATTTCACATCTCCAAGTTTATAAACACTTGAAACACAATAAAAAGTTATTTCTAATTGAACTGAATATATTTGTTGAATTTCTTTTTCTTTTGTAAACATCACAAAGCAGCAGAAAGCATTGACTTACCAAGGAGATGAATTAAAATATTAAGATTACAAGAACTCAGCTAAAATCAAAATTCTACCCAAATAGTGATTTTTCTAACTTTAACTAAAAAAACCCTGAAAACAAGTGGCATCCACACTAATAAGAGAGAGGGAGAGAGAGAGAGAGAGAAACAATGCATTGCAACCCCTTAAACAGTTGTTTCTACACACTTTCCCTTATCGAATGTGAATGTGCCAATTAATAAATCTAATAAAATTCTGGGAACATGTTAGACAGGCTACATGCCAAAGTGAACTAACTTTTATGATAATCTAAAGTCTCTCCATTTATCAATTCTTCCACTGAAAGACTAGATAAACTGTTCAGTCAGCAAGTGAGCAGTGTTGCCCTGTTTCTTGTTTTGATCCCCACTCTGCTTCCTGTGCAATTGAAACCATTTACTGCACACCTACTTGCTGATTATCCTTTACATAAGAGCCATCTATGAATGTACAGAAAGCCAGTTAAAGCTCACGAGGCTCTAATCCTCTACCACCATTATGGACACCAGTTTCTGGTTTACATGCTGTTTAAAAAATCCAGTTACTGTGAGCATAACCAGACTCTCCTGGGTAATACCCTGCATGAAATATGGTGTCTTAATGAGGCTACCAGTGTTCAAGGGCTCAAATTACACTTAAGTCCAAAATTAACTCAAAGATGAGTTCTTGCATCTTTAACCTGAGCTCTCAGATGAGTTTATGATTTGGAGTGGAGTTTTTAGGTGGCTGAGTGGAGAGTTGAACCACCAGCAGGTATTAACGGCTTCATCAAACTGCTCTCAGCCTTTCCATCTGCTTCGTGAGTAAAATCTACAGCTATCTGAGACGTCACATCAAATCAACATCATCTCAGGCAGGGCCAGCTGCGGCGTGAATGTTTGAAAGACTGAGTGGATCTCCATTAACTCTTAATGGCAGTGTAATTGAGTGCTGATGTAGGTAGAGAAGGGGGGCTAGTTTGTAGGCCTTTAATAAAGTGCAGTGTAAAATGAGCCTCACATCAAATGACAGAAATCATCAAAGGGCTGATTGCTCTGCCAGCCAGAATGATTAATCTGTTTTGAGTGTGCTCCTTGGTGATGGATTGCCTGATTCCGCCTGTGTAAGGTAGTAGCAGATGATGCCAAAAAGAGTAATAGCGGCTGCATGAAGAAATGAGGCTTGGGGGGGACAAGGCAAAGGGGTGAAAGAGAGTGTCAGAAGGTTATGAACAAGCGTTAACACACCCACAACTTATCGTCAGTGAGACAAGTTTGCCAGTTATCCCATTAAGAGGAGTGTAACGCGAGGCATGTTGCCAGGTGCTTCCTATAGAAAATGATGTTATGGGAAAACGGCAGATATTCAGAGTCTGCGTCGTTGGAAAGAAATGTTTTGTCTCTTTGGCTGAAATGAGGCTCGCCCCTGAGACCTTTGCCACTGCTTCACATCCCTCAGTCTTGTTTTTCATTCTTTCTGGGTACACGTGTGTCTCCTAGATAAGGGACCTTTTGGTCCTCAGCTCTCTCTCAAAGCCTGTCGGGGCTCAACCTTTTCACCAGATTTGCACCAAAGTGAAATCCCAAATCCTCCCCAACTACTAGAAGAGAACACTGCCCCATAGAAACACTTCCTTACTCTGAATTAGTCACCTTCAAATGAAGAGTTGCATTGAAAATGGTGCAGGTTCCTGTTGGTTCAATTCAATGATGTGTTTCATTTGGTTTGAAAATGATTATTTAGTCTTTTGACAAGTTTCAAACACAAATGTGCAACAACATTAATTTAAAACAATGCAAGAACATCCTTTTCATTCACAGTTTATTACTATCAACAATTAAAAAAATATTTTTTATTTTTGTGTGTGTGTGTGTGTGTGTGTGTGTGTGTGTGTGTGTGTGTTGGGTTTTCTAACTTTTTTTGTGCAATAACTGGAACTTGAGATGGGTTTTCCACATGTAGGAATAAAAAGATTTAGACTCTCGGAAAATTATTTGTCAGTTACAGATTATAGATTAATTTTATGTGCACAAACAAAGCCAGCAGGAAGAATGATATGATTAGAGCAGAGGATGCAGGCTGCAGAAGAAGAACCGACAGTAGTCTCACCATGTCCAATCCAACAGAGGTTGTAGAGATCAAACTGCAGGATCAGCTGGTGGCTGCTGTGTAGACTGCTTGGGACAGAGTTCTTTGTTGAGGATCACACTGTGGGTAATGGTGGATTGGCGCAGATTTTTCAGGCAAATAGATGCACTCAAAGAAAGTCAGTGTTTAGAGGAGGTCATCATCTTCAGCTATGAACTTGATAAATGTGCAAGATATTATTTTGCTTGGGTTCACCAAAAGTAATCCCAATGTTCAACATAGTATAAATAAGATAATATGCTAGTAAATTTAGAAGATCAGACATTTTTAAGCAACACCAGATGTCAGTCAACAGCAGGGCATTTCCTATTGCCTCAAAAGGTTGTGCAGGGAGTAGCGCTGTGAGATCAAATTTTGAGGGTTTAAGTAAATTTCTAATGCTGAAATCACTATTGGAGCGTGGCTTCAAATTTAGCCGCACTGTGGAAACAAAAAAAGCTTTTGTCACCTAAAATGTCTTTTCAAAATTCTTTTCGGATTCCAGATCACAATCTGATCTCATCCCTGGTTGACCTAACTGATTGACTTGCATCTCCAGATTTGCAGCAATTGTCCTCTGCATCCTCATTTCTCACTACAACTATCTTAGTCCTCTCTCACCACATCCATGAATCTCCTCTTTGGTCCTCCTCTTTGCCTCCTGCCTGGTAGCTCCATCTTGTGCATCCTTCTACCAATATATTCACTGTCCCTCCTCTCCACATGTCCAAACCATCTCAGTCTACCCTCTCTAACTTTGTCTCCAAAATGTCCAACTTGTGCTGTCCCTCTGATGTGCTCGTTCCTAATCCTGTCCATCGTCGTCACTCCCAAAGAGAATCTCAACATCTTAAACTCTGCCACCTGCAGTTCTGCCTCTGAAAGATTTTTTTTCCTGATAAAACCACCTGTCACTGGAAATTACATCACCATGTATGAGCCAGTTTCAACCAATAATGTCATGGCATCCAGCTGTCAAACAACCTTCAACGTTTATAGAGCTTAGCAGAGCTACGACCGTTACTGTAGTTACCCAGCTATCCAGTCATCCCAGCTTCCCGCCATGCCTTCTATCTTGTGATTGGTTCTCTCCCATTTCAGTCCAATACATCACGACACAGTGCTTAGATACTCCCCAACGGACTTTAATAAAAAAAAAATAAACCTACAATTGCTTGTTAGTTATCCTTTGCCAGAATTAATGATTTTACAGTAGACAGCATAAGTACAGTTTTTTTTCTGTCTTGTTAGAACCAATAAATTGTAGTTAGCACAGAAAACAGAATCTGATATGTCCCGAAGTGACCATTCAGAGTCTCTATAAGAAAGCCTACAGGATTAAAAGGAGTCAAGAGAAGTTCAAACATTTTCCAACTCTTTAACTTTCAGTGCTTGCTTTGAACGTTGCCCTGAATCTCTCATGATAATCCAACTGTGTGAACACGGTTGGACTTGAATGATGGCCTTGATCTGAACTGAGATTATTGAGCTGATGTGTTTGGTTGTTTTCTTTTTTTTTTGTTTATTATGATGAACATCAGGTAATAGGACAACCCTAAGACAGGTTTGGGCCTGTACAGACAGTTTGCTGAATCAAATATCCCTCTTTTGCATCCCTTCATGCACTGTTGTACTGTCTATGTTTCAGAGCGCTTTACTTCACCTTACAAACAATATTATTTAACATAATGCATAATTTATGAGTTTCATTGAAGGGTAATAGGTCAGTCTGACTGCAGTACATAATTAATAAAGTAATTAATGGTGAATTTGTGTTCAGCTCAATGATATACTTGCACTGCTTGTAGTTCCTATTGGAGTCAATTGTGTACATGCTATAATTATGTAATACAGCATGTTTAATGTTTTGGGTTTTTTTTTCTTTGTGTCCTTTCAGGATTTAAAGTACTCAGCAGAGATTGTCACCTCTCCTTCTCTGGATGTTTTCCTACCAGAGGATGAGGACAACCCATACGAGTCTGTGACCACAGCCGTCACACGCAAACCTTGCTCACTAGATATCAGCCACCGGCTCAATGCCTGCCCAGGAAATGGTAGGACAATGTAGAAAACTTCACTGTCATTTTGTGGTCCCCATTATAATGTAAATATTTTGTTTAATTTCTTTGCAAAATAACTTTATGCCTAAAGTTGCATAAAGTACTTGAATTAATGATTTTGAGCAAGAAGTCCTCCTGATCACTTTATATCAGCAGTTACTGAATATATCCAGTAACTGGATAAATTCAGTAACTACTTTGTCACTGGATAAAGTAGAGAAACGGACACATACACAAAACAAAGTATTTTAATTATTTTCATTTTAAGTATTTTAATAATTAATGTTTTCCTGGATTGAATTCCTGTGGATGTTTGTGCACATTTCATCTTTGGTCCTTTAGGAAGTTTGCTTACAATAATTTTAATTCACAAGTAAGAATCCATATGAAGGTCACACTGCTGTGACGATCAGGACTTAGGTGGAAGACATTAAACACTGAGCATGTTTTTTATTGAACATAAACAGGTGTGGAAAATGTGGGTGAGAGAAATATTGTTTTAATATTCATACATAAGTTATACTTCTCCATTGTCTGGAATTTATTACTTTAAGTAAGGCTGGGTGATTTTAATATTGAATAAAAAGATCAGATATTAGTTGTTATGAAAAGAATGTGAGGTTTCCCTCTTCCCCAGTTCCGAATACCTAGCAGTATGAATGTTTATAATGCCATCGTATCATATGGATCTTTGGTTCTCTATTTTAGTCTTTGTTCAGTACTGCTAATGTTTGTGAAAAATGTTGTATAAAGTGCCAAAAATAGTTGTGGATAGATAAATTGCTACAATTGATTTCAGCACGTTGGACTTCTTGAGGTTGGAGATAAATAGAAGTGAATTCTCTACTCATGCCTGAGGCTAGCAGCTTGAGAGCACATTAACTGCTACTAGCAAAGCACAGCACATCCTAACGTAAATGTAAGCAGTGACTAGTGGGGAAAAAAAAGACAATATCTTCATTTAAATGCATGAAATCATTATTTTTACCATTGGAAGCAGAGCAACAAGCTGTAAACACTAAACTGAGCTTATCTTACTTTACCCTCAATATGGCAAACCAACAGTTGCCTATTTACATGTCCAGGGACATTTATGTTACTTTGGAGTCATTCTGTCTGTTGAAATTTAACTTTGATTTTACATCAACCAGCTCCTGAAAGGAATTATATGGATCTGTATGTGGTAGACATCCCAAATAATGCCCTAATATCTGTTGTCGGGTGCAGAGTAGGTAGCATACAGCAATTTGACACTGAACCTAAATGCCTAAACCAAAGCAATGAGCTGAAAGACACTAAATCGCACTCTAGAGCTGTACTCACAGGGTAGGCTGATTATTTGGCTGTGAAGTCATTAGCACCAAACTATACATTCTACATACTGTAAGTGCTTAAACTAAAGAGGCATTGATAGTGAAATTCTGAGCCCATACTGACATTTAAAGTGTCAAACATTTTGGCTGATATTTTAACATTTAGTTTCTGCTATAATTTGCTCCCCTTTCGTGTCAAGGAAATGAAGAAATCCTCTACTAAACTTATACAATGTTAAGCCCCACCCCCACAAGTCACCAGGACGGGTTCGTTAGGTTCTCTATGTAGAAGACCTGGGCTGTCCGGATTCCTTTCATGAACACTGTCATTTGTGGGCAGAAATTCTCAGCCGTGGCGTTGACTGCTTATTTTGGGCATGATTTGTATGTTGTAGTACTTAAAAGCCACCAACTAGACACGTTAACAGGGTCAAAAACAAAAACATGTTTTTCATTATAGACGGTCTTTAGAGCTGCAGCCGGGTGTAGCAGATGTAGCCAGTGCAAAATGACTGAGACACAGCAGATTATTATCGACCACTGATATCGGTGGATGCCTGGTATTGGTGAATGATACCAGTCAACCATGTCCAAATCTGCAAATAATGATATTGATATTGATATTGCTGATATATCTGTATATATCTATAGTTTAATCCATTTCGACATAAAAATAGTTGAATGTTGAATAGTTTCGCAACAGTACAAACCTTTATAGAAATGCATCTAGAATGATGAGTCCTGACATTTTACCGCCTACCTCTTCCAAGAATTTATCCTGCTTATAACGTTACGTTATGAATCTAACATAATAACGTAACATAATTCAGTGTCTACCAGTGTCTGCCAGTGTTTACTGGCATTCACATCTCTTGAAACCTGTTTTGAGGTTAGACGGAGACTGATCTGCCAGCTTTGGACCTTCCAAACCTTTGTTCTGTGTGTCTCATCAATAGTTCAATCTGCGGGGCAATACAGCACGTGAACACCCACAATGCTCTCTTTCCTTTCACCAGCTCCCATAGCGATGCAACACACTGCAGGTTGTCACGGCAACAGCATCACCAGCTGATGAGTCAACTGTATGTTGCCTAGGGAACTGCCTTGCTATGGACACCCCCCCCCCACCAGCAAGAAGATTGAACTGCGGCTACTGTAGAGCCTTGTTCTGTGTGTGCGTTCACATTTGTGTATCCTCCCAGGTTTGTCTGGTACATCTTGTCTGTGATTGGCTGCAGAATGAAGGACAGATGAACAGTTAATACACAGTGTAGATTGTGTGTATGTGATCTGAGAGGTTAGCTGCTTCATGTCAAAGTGTCTTTTGCTGAGGAATTGCTCCACTGACATAAGTGAGCCGTGTGGGTGTTCTGTTTGCTCTCAGCTCTCTGAACGCTGTTTACCTGGCCAAATGAGAGAGAGAGCTATAAAGACAAAGCGGAGAAGAGAGTGACAGAGACAGCAAGACAGCACAACATGTGAGAGAGCAAAAGAGACAGAAATACAAAAAGAAAAAGTCATAGTAGATGCAAGAGGCATTTCATTGCTGAAAATGACTTAAAATGCCTTCAAGGCTGCAGATATTCTCTTGTTGCATGGAAACACACAGCATGAAAATGTGATGAAGGAGTTTGAGACGGACAGAGGGCAGATAATACACTCAGCCGATAAAGTTTCCGGGTCATCTCAGACTAAGCCATCTGCATGAATCTGTGACGCAGCAGGAGGGAAAATCCTGGACTCCTGTTTGGAGTTCAGTCACTTGTTGGGCTAATTGGACATGGGTGTGAGTCCGTCTGTCTGCCTTGGGAAATAGCACAATGTGGCGAGAGTCTTGGAAGATTACACTGCAAAAGATTAGTTTTGAAACAAGCAAGCAATCAAAAGCAGACAGCACAGAAGAGGACATATAAACTAGGAAATTTAGCAAAAAATAACAATGAACATTCAAGGTCATTATGCAATATGCATCTGAAAGACCCGCTGTGCTGAGAACTGACAAAAGATATTTTACACAAAGTCAGAAAGTACACATTAAATAACAACACACTTTTATATCCTGGCCCAAATAAAAGGTGCCAGCAGAGGATCAGCAGATAAATTAGATGATCAGCTCAAAGATAACAGGATTAAAATGGTTGGAGATCAATTAATTCAAACGAATAATAAAAGACCAGCAACGAGCACACAGTTTCTTTAGAGTTTGTCTGGAGGTCGATGGGTCCCAGAGGTGAACTGTTGCAAATAAAATATGTGAAAGTGCTTCATGAAATGAGTAGCAGAAATGTCCGTTGCTGAGAGAAGTGTTAAAATATGTTTCCATGAGATTAGCCTACCTGACGACACAGTCTTGAAGTTGTTTCCATCATGTGAAGAGAGATATTATCTGTGTTGTCCTGAGATTTTCCACAACATGTTACAAGCACTTTTATTCCTGAAAGATCACATGGGAATGTCACAGATCATGTCCCATCGCACCATGTGTCTTCTGACACGACAACTGTTATGTCTGATAGCAAGATAATGGAATCCTCCTCTTACAATGGAAAGTACACTGAGTACACAGTTTGGTGCATAATCCTACTGCTCGATGAATCCTAAGGCAATCATTTATACATTCATTTAGGATTATGCTCATTGTATTAGACAGATTCATTTCTGACGGAATTTGATTCATTACAAATGAAGTAATCCATTTCTGCAGAACACCGCAAACTTTTCATTTGCGAGTGTCTCATGAATTCAGTTTATCTTACATGAGTGTTTGCTTGTGACAAAACCTTGTGACAAAAAGGAGATTGATAATTTTAGACCTTTTTTTTAATGACTTGTTAATGACAGAGGTTTTGTCCAGTATTGTAGTAATCATTACCCGTGACCATGTTCTATAACCAAGTGACCCATTACATCAAGATAGTTGTTGCAACAAAAATTACCTGACAAACGAAGTGAGAAAGCCTCTCACACTGAGACTGGAAGATGGTTCCACAGGAGAGGAGCTTGATAACTGCAGGTTCTGTCTTCCATTCTACTTTTGGAGATTCTGGGGACTACTGGTAACCTTGCAACCTGGGAGTATAATGTTCTGGTTAGGTGATAGGTAACTATAAGCTCTTTAATATGTGATAGTGCCTGATACACCTGCTCTGTAGGTGAGGAAAAGGATTTTAAATTCTATTCTTTATTTAACAAGAAACCAGTTCAGAGAAGCCAGTATGGAGGAAATATGGTTTCTGATGCTGGTTCTTGTCAGTACACGGACTGCTGCATTCTGGACAAGATGAAGAGTCTTTAAGATCTTATTAGGGCAACCTGAAAATAGAGAATTACAGTAATCCAGCCTGGAAGTAACAAATCCATGGACCAATTTTTCTGCATCTTGTTGGGACAGAATGGGTCGGATTTTAGCTATTTTATGGAGATGAATGAAAGCCATCCTTGAAATCTGTTTTACGTGTGAGTTAAAAGACAGCTGCTGGTCAAAGATAACACCCAAGTTTCTTACATAAGTGCTAAAGGGCAGGGCAATGCCATTCAGATTAATTATGTAGTCGGATAATGAGTCTCTATTGTGTTTAGGGCCCAGCACATTTATTTCAGTTTTGTCCTAGTTTAACCATAAAAAGTTATGAGACATGCAGTTTTTTATAACCATAAAAATTTTTAAAATGTTTATTGTGTACTGCAGCCTACCACCAGGGGGCAAGCTGGATGTTTTGTCATCACTATTGGGGAGCACTCGTGTCAACCATCTGTATAAAGAGTCTATGGTCATAATCTGCTCCCCACGAGCCTGAGTGTGATTTTGCGCCTGTCAGTTGTGATGTCAGATGATTCATGAGATTTTGAAATATTTATTCACTGTTTGCCCTTGAGGAAGTCACATTGGACGAGTTCATTTAAAGGTGATCCATCATGCCTTTTTTTTTTTTTTTTTTTTTTTTTGCATCACACAGCAGGTGTAACTGAACAACATAAAACATTTATGTTTGACATAAAGGTGAGCTCGCTCCAGGATCATGGGCCGTGCTAGCTCGCTGTCATGGATACTGGATAACTTAACAGTACCTGTTGATCAGTTTGTAATGATTTTTTTTTTTTTTTCCTACAGCGACATGTCTTTTTTTTGTAAAGTATTACAAAAATACAGTTGCAGACAGAGAGCTTATATAAGTTAGAAAACACAGAAACAAACATCAAAAAGTTTATGCATTCTGTAATAATAACGACTTAATTTTTATAGACTGCCGTTTTAAGATGGATATATTCCAGTTTTTTTTCTTTTTGTGAGAGCACTCATAATTCTGTGTATGTGCTGAACAAGAGTATATCAGCTAATACTATCAGATCCAGCACAACAGGCTTGAACACACGGCATGACCGAAAGATTGCAGCGACACAAAAGCTCCCTGGGTTAATCGTGATCCTGAAAATATGAAGACGGGCAGCAGAGCGGTGAAGAGGAACCTACAGGCAAAGCTGCACATTACATGAGGAGCAGACAGAAAGAGTTTAGAGCAAAAGTGTTCTTTTTCTGACTCCTCCTGAGATAAACACGCACTCGTCTTCAATTGGTAAACAAGCCACTCCTGACGTGCATGATGTGACCCGATAACCCTGCGTGTGTTTATGAATGTGTGTGTGTCCTCTACAATACATCAAAAGTCCAACATTGTGTGCTAGATGTCTCAGAACATTTTAAAAATAGGTCATTTATAGCAGCAGTGTGGGAAACTTTTACAACTTTTCTTCTTATTTTTCTGCTATTTACTGGGTATTATTGTTTGGAGTGATGGAATTCTGAGTCATTTTAGCTCATAATGCATGTCTAGATCTCCCAAAATCATTAAATTGTCGTTAGCTGCTACCTGGATTATGTTACACAAAGCGGTAGCATTCTTCTGTAAATGGGATAAGCCCATTACTGGTATTTATAACACAGAGCTTCTATTTGTAAAATGTGTGTGTAAACGGCTCTCCCTCCCATTCTAACTTCCTTCCTTGGTCCTCTCGGATGGGTTAAACTGTGGGTTTGCTGCGTTTCACCCCATTTATTCCAGTTAGGCTCAGAGAATCTAATGGCTGCAAGTAGTGACTCGAACGGGTTTGCACATTTTCGCAAGGAACAGTTCACCCGTTACATCGAGTGAACTGACAAAACAGAAATGAATGGGTTCACAAGCGTAGGTCTTTTTCATTTTATTCCTTACTGTTGCCTGACTATTTGTGACTATTTCACCACAGATTCTATTTATACAGTGACAAAAAGGTAGTAAAGGTATTTTTAGATAATTTGTCTTTTTTTATTTTCATTTGCTCTGATCAAATTTTAGATGTTTAGTGGGGATGTAAGCTACACACACACACACACACACACACACACACACACACACACACACACACCAGCTTCACAGTATCCATATGGAAACCCACATGTTAGAGTGGCACAGAGGCAGAACTGACAGCCTGAAAAACACGTTTGAAATTGACAATTTTTGTCTTGTTAGGCGGGGATGAAGCGGACAGCTGATTTCAATGTTTGCTAACACCAAGCGTTCACTTAGTCACACTCCTCCTGTGCACTCTGCGGCATGCCTACAATATCAAGCTGTGCAGCTGCTCTTCGTTTTGCACAGAGATACATTTGTTTAAATCTCAGCACCACCATGTTGGGCCACACGCCATGTATGTTTGGAATTCAAAGAATATCTGAATCCTGGGAATTTTCACATTTTCACAGATTTCCCACATTCACACACAAATCTGAAGGCCTTGAATTTATCACATCCACCCTCTCGGACCACATCTACTTTTTTTATGCTGTTTGTCCTTGCTGACGTTTGACTGGGGTGTGTAGCACAGGACGATAAACAAAAACATAAAAGCTGAGCTACAGGTCAATTTCAGTTTTCGATCCAGAAATGGAATGGAAATTTTGCCTTTACATTCAGGAGGAATCTGTGAGCTGTAGCAAATAAACACATTCATATATATTGAATTGAACATATTGAATTCCTCAAGAAAATTTACAGTACTTGCTTCATGAGAGCATTACAAAAAGTATTAAAATATGTTATACTAAATATGCAGAATAATACACATATGAAATAAACATTCCTTTTATCAAAACAATATTGAATAATAACAATTGAAATACTGTAATATACCAAAATAGCTTAACAGTATTAGAAAAATATAATAAAACTGTCAACAAGAAACAAGCAGAACAAAAGAAAAACATCAGTCAGGAAAATAGTAGTGTCAGTAGTAAACATCAGCATTGGTATTACACATGCCACACCAAGCACAATACTGATTCCATCAAAAACCACAAAACAAAAAGCACGAGTTTAGGATAAAATTAAATTTATTTTTCTAATCTAAGAAAGTGGAGAGCATCTTCTAAACATTGGGTATGAGAAGTGACTTCCAGTTTATCATTATTAGTATTAGTAATATTAGTAGTATTAGTATTAGTGACAAAAATCCAAGCTTTTTCTTTTTTAACTGTAGAAAAAAAATAGCAATGAAGACAAAACACCAAACTGGGAGCCAGAATAGATTTAAATCTTTCCCCATTTATTGCATAAATTGTATTGTCCAGTTTTTGTCCGGTGTTTGTGCAAAGATGGGCAAAGCCAGATCTTAAGTACAGTATGAGATCTGTATATGACAATATACATTTATATATATTTGATATCCCGATAACAATATATATTGTATACACTGTCCAGCCATAGTTCATGCCTAAAAAAATCAGTTTCCTCCCTGGTGGAGAATCCACATCTGTCATCCCCATTGTTTGGTGATAACAATAATAACTTTGTTAATAAAGTCCTGAACTGTGCCAGTCTAGGTTCTACATTTATATTTTTAATGGTATTGAAAATGTCAACCTTTTTTGGATATCTGTATACTTGGCTTATGTACATTCACATACTGTGTGAACCTTTATAGAGGCGCACACACAGTTTTTTTTGGAGCGTTTCCCTGTATTGAGCTCTAGGCAAATCTACAGTCACACACACACACACAAACACATTCACCTCACATCCATCATCAAAGCCTCACTGCTGACAGGCCTATTTACTCAATAGGACAAAACACCTATCTATATATATCCCTCTGTTGCATCCTCCCTTTCTTCTCCATTTTTCTTTTTTTTTTCTCCATATTTTAAAATCTGTTCACGCCAACATTTAATCATTGATTCCACTCCACGCAGCTCTTTACGATGTGTACATGTTTGTGTGTAAAATCTGGAGAGTACCTCCGTTAACAGACACATGCATTGGTAGTTGTGAGAGCATCCGTCACTTTCGCTTAAGGGCTGACGTGGGTGTGCAAGTGTGTGGGTTTCTGCTTCAAGAGCCAGACTGTTGTAACTCTGTCATAAACTGTCATAAATAATTATACAATGGACAATGACAGCAAATTTAGACGCAGTAGGAGACTCTTTCAGGTTTACACCACCTTCGCTATTGAGCTATAAGGTTCATAACAGATGAAGCGCTTGTCTCAATATGAAATATGAGGATTTATTCAAGTGACAGTAAAAGCATGTGAATAGACTGTTTTGCCTTTTGGCCATTTTCTAATGCAGTATATCTGGTACGTTTCCACGGGGCCTAATATTTTGATTAAAATACTTTTCAAAGCCCAAACAGAATAAAAATGCTCCATATATAAACCCTTCATTCAGAATAAAATCAAATTTCAGTTGGAATTTCAATCTGCATCCAAACCAATTTTACCAAAATGCAATTTGAGCGTAGGTGATAGAATTAGTTGTTTTTTGGTGACGCTTCCAGGGCTTTTCAACCTTGTTTTGATGAGAAAAAACATACTAGTGCATCTCAAAAGTGTAGAATATTGTAAGAAAGTTAATCCATCCATCATCCATTTTCTACACCTTATCCTGTGCAAGGTTGCAGGGCGTGGGGGGGTGGAGCCTATCCCATCATCATCAGATTCAATGGGGGGGTACACCCTGGTCAAGTCGTCAATTCATTGCAGGGGTGACAAATAGAGACAAAAATAATCATTAATATTTTGTTATTTAATTGAAAATGTTATGAGTTGAAAAACTGAAACTTTGATATATTCTCTATTCGTTAAAATATTTTTTGTTTTCATCTTTATTTTCTGACAGTTCCACTGAAATATTCTAGTATTTTCAGATTGATTTTTTTTTTTTTTTTTTTTTTTTTTAAGGTGTCGGCCATAATTATCAAGATTAAAATTATAACATGGTTAAAACATTTTGGATTACATGTAAAATGTTCGTTTAGGAGGAAAGTAGAAGAAAGAAATATAAAACAATAAAAGCAATGCATTAATAAAAATACGATGTTAATACTATTCATATATGGATAATTGTTGCTGTTTTACACATGTAGATGTATTATTTCTTTTCAGTCATCATTTTCCAGAAATTGCATAAAGTGTACCACATGCAAAATTAACATTATTTATTTTATCTCCGCCCAGACGTCAGTTTCTCTTCCCCAACAGAAGGCGCCATCACTCGTGACCACATTACAGTTGTAGAAAAGTCCATACTTTTCTACTTCCGTGCAGTCAAGCTCGCAGCCTGGAGCAAACACGTATCGATCAGAAGCTTTGCCTTGCAGCCTAGTGAGATGTGTTCGGGGACAGCCTGATTGCTCTGTTTTTTGCTCCTCTGTTGTCGGTTGAGTGGCTACAACCATCAACACAGGACAAAAGTGTGAGTTAATGCATTCATTTAGTCTGTAATGAGGTGAGATAAAAGCAGATAGAAATTATGCCGGCCTGGACCACCAGTCAGCCTTAATTTTCCCAGGAGATTCTGCGAAAGGTGTCAGGAAAAAAAAAAAAAAGCATAATAAACCAGTGTGATGGTGTCTATTCTAGCCGTAATATTTTGAAAGCTTGCCACCTAATGATATTTTAAAGCCAAACACCTGGTCTATTGTGCTAATCAAAGCCAAATCTGGGCAGACAAGTAAAGGATTAAAGTAACATGAAAACAGCCTGTATCACACATTAAATCAACTTACTGGTAAAAAACAAAATGATCCAAAGCAGGAGCAAAGATATAATTAGGATTGACAAGTATCAGAGCAGCCATCTCTTCAATAATTCAAACGTAATGATCCAACAATAACAAATGAACAAATGATCAATAAACAGGATGGTTTGATCAAAATTTGGACATTTTATGAAAGTTAAAACTTGTTGAACCCGCTAATTAAAACCAGCATCCTTAAACCTTTTTTTCCTGGCAATTTTACCATCCTGAAACCTAGCTTTTGTGTGATATTAAAACTATAGTATATATATATGACCTACTGTACGTATTTTCCTGATTGTGTTGAGAAGATGCAGCAGTTTTTAACCATGTCCACATCCATCACTGAGTGGAATTACACTACTGTTTAACTGGAAGTGTAAAAAAGGATGTTTGCTGAGACTAAATATGTGTTGATTCTGTCCATTTCCATCAAATATTAGAAGTGTTGGACAGAATTGGAAATCGAGGATAAGCTTTTTCTTTCTTTGGAATCATTTCAGTATGTTGATATTCAATAAGACAATTGTGGAGTTTCAATTATTAATTGTTTAATGTTTGTATTTGAGAGTTAATTCTACCAAGAAAACAGGAAAAACGCCTTCTCAGGTTCATAAATAGCCTTTCAGACTAATTGTAAAGGTGCCTCTGTCTAATTAAATCACAGGAAACTATATCATTAATGGTGTCATCATCCCAATCATCATCATCAGCCCCACTTTTGTGTATGTTTGTGTCCGTGTTATTTTTGAATATGTCAGGAAGATTTGTGGGAGTTGTGAAAAGTCACACATTAAGTGGAAATTCAAAGATGAAACAACAATGAGCACTGCTTTTATTTCCAGTTTACGACTTGCAATCTGACCATTCAGACAAGTAACAATACTAACATTAATGGCTCTGTTATAACTGAGGCAGGTGGTAACAGCAAGTGAGGCGGAAAGCAACTGTGGCATGACTGTGTGTTGGTGTGTGCGCTCTTACAGCAGTATATTAGGAAAGGTGTGTTGTTTTGTATCTCCTGCACTTGATTAAGACAGATGCTTTCTCCCTCTGAAATTTAATCCAGGCAGCATCAGCACTTCTCTTTTTCTTCCTGCTTTTTTTTTTCTTTCTTTCCTTTTTCATCTTTTTCCCCTCCACTCTGTTAAATGATCATACACTGGGGAAATTAGCTCTGGCTCTGGTTTTTTATGTGTTTGTGTCTGCGTGTGTCTGACAAACTGAAATAAATATCAACCTGTAGTGGGCAACTGTCATATATTATTGCCGTGGCTTGTCAATTCAAAAAGAAAAAAATACTCTCCTCACGTCTGTCTCATGGTAACACTTTTTTTTTCCCTGTGCGATATTAAGTGGAAATGCTCAGAGTGACAGTGTGGGTGTTGAGCTGAAGCCTTTCTTTTATTTCTCACTTTACCCAAAATTGCGTATGGAGCCATTTTTACGCCAGCGAAGCATAAAAGTTAGTGGCTGGAGCAGATCTATAGGAGCCATAAACTTTCTTCCTTTGTAACTGAAGGAAATAGGCAAAGTGTCAAAAACAGCAGCGTTAGGATGGAGTAGCTTCATAACTGAGGTTCTGCTGTGCAAGCTCTTTGTGGGTAATGTTTTTTTCATGCTGCTTTTGGAACAAAAAAAAAGTTTGCATGTATGTCAGTTGTTTTGGAGAAGCCTTCAATGAAGCGTTGGTGCAGATGATACTGAAAAACAAACATGTATAAATTACAGGTGTTTGACTGACTTAAGTTAGGTAATAATCCTTTATTCATCCTCAAAAGAGAAATTTGTGTGTTCCAGCAGCTCAGGGCAGGACATCTTTGCTACAATAAATAATACCAGAAAATAAAGAATAATAATAATTAAAAAAAAAAACAACAACAACAAGAGTGTAGAAGCTAAGGAACAAATAAATAACCATAAAGCTCAAAAATACAATAACAACAGTGCTGTCTCAAGTGACGTAGTGCAAGAATTGCCATGGGGTTTATGGTACAGTAGTGTGGATTGTATCATACAATATATGATGGTAAGTGTTGCGTAATAACATTGATATTAATAATGAAATTATGTTAATTATTGGAAGAAGAGGAATGAGATGTACATTGTACTATATGCATGTTAAGGCAGTTTAGGAATAAGACAATAGGTTTATGTATAGTAGCTATTGATAATAGCAGTTTTTATATTTATACTACTTTGTTTTTCTTTTATAGATGTATTTGAAAAATAAATAGAAGAAAATTAAGCAGGTATTAAGTATTTTCATTTTTAGTTATAGTACTTAAACAGGTATTTCTGTTTGATTTGGCACCGGTGGTTCCTGGAGGTATTGCAATTAACTTTAATTAAACCTTAATTTTTAACATCTCAGTAATCTAAATCCCAGATCAGTGTTTGGAATTTGGACACTTTTATATTATGGATGACTTGAAACATGGTTTGAGCAGCTACTCTGTCAGAAATTCCAGAAAGAACTTTAAACAGTTGTTGCACTTTGTTTAAATTTAATGTTTTCCTTTATAATTACATACTTGTGGGAATATGTCCAGTGAATGAAGTGGATATGTTTTGTACTTCAAAATGAGCAGGACCAACCTTTCAGTATGTGTAAATCAAACCTTTATTGAAATCCAACGTGTCAGATTCACAACTGTCGGATTGAAATGCTCAGAGCCAGATGAAAAGACTCAAAAGTCTTTACGCATGTTTAGCATTACATAATCATTACTGAGCCCAAAAATGGTCCTGATATGAGGTGCTGGGAATTAAACTTCATGTTTTATCCCAAGTAGTGGATCCACTAATGTTTTGCAGCGTTTTTGTGCTTCCTGAGGCTTTGACTGCTGACCCTCCTGACCCTGGAAATCCTTCTCTGGCACTTCTTGCCTCATCACTTCTGCATAGACCATGACTAACCTCACAACTTCCCGTGGCCCGGTCTGACTTGTGTCCTGGACAGATCATCAGCAGGACTGTGATCTCCGAATTGGACACATGTAGTGAACATCTTGAAAGATGTCTGCGATCTGATACTACATTAGCATGAGATCCTGACAGCTGTGGGTCGATTGCACTTTGACTGTGATTCCAAATTAAAACAATAATGTGCTCTCTCTTCCCCTCTCTCTCTCTCTCCAAGATCACCCATCCCATGTAACCGTGAGCGAGGGGGAGCACAGTAACCATGGCAACTGCACTACAGGCCCAACTCCAGACTGCTCCCCTCCCTCCCCCGACACAGCCTTGAAGAACATTGAGAGAGTCATCCGCCCACAGGTGTGTGCTCACACACACACAAAAAAACACGTGTTGCACCTGATGCATTATTCAACATCACAGTATTCAACAACAAGTAGCCTTAACACCTGCGCGCGCGCGCGCGCGCGCACACACACACACACCCACACACACCCACACACACACACACACACACACACACACAAAACACAAGGTGAACTTGTCTGTCTGTCTATGTCTACATCTATTTATTTCTCTCTGACTCGCTTCATCTGCTCTCTTTTCTGTCAGTTACTCTCAGTACATCAGAGTTTACATTGTCTGAATATTCCATAATTTCACGCAGATTTATTCCAATCAAATTTGTTTGTCTTTTTTTTAAATCTCAAAGCAGGTCAAAACAGTGCCCCTTCCCCCCTTGACTGATCGTGTCTGGGTTGCTCTATCAGTGACAGGAAGCAGAAACTCTTTTATTTCCGTCTTTGAAAACCTTTTTCAAAAATACAAATTAAACAAATACACTGTATTTTTTTTACAGTTATTGAGTCAAAGATACACGGATGAAGTTGTAGTACCTTCTCCATATTACCATATACTGGCAATAATATTTGTGTTTTTAGTGGCAGAAAGTGTTTTTCTGTGCCCTGCGCCATTTCATTGTGTAGCTTTGTCGAGCTAAATTTCGTCCGAACTCTGCACTTGAGTAAATTCTATACAATGCTCTGCAGTCTCTGATACAACTATGCTTGCAAAGCCTCCACCATTTCACGATTGATGCCTTTGAAACATCTCTGAGCCCATCATCACCCTCTGGCCTCTTTGAAAACAAACACACCAGCACTCAGGTTAACAACATATTTCTAAGAATGAAGAAGCATCAAAAAGACCTTTGCTGTACAACAGTGATGAGGGGCCAATGTGAAATCAAATCAAATTGTATTTGTATAGCCCAAAATCACAATTTACACATTATCTCACTGAGCTTTGACAAACTGTCAAAGCTCAGTGTGACACCCTCTGCCCTTAGACCCTCGAACCGGGTGAGGAAAAACTTAAAAAAAACCCTAAACGGGGAAAATAAGAAACCTCAGGAAGAACCACAGAGGAGGGATCCATCTTCCTAGGACGGACAGACGTGCAATATATGTCACTTGTATAGAACACAACAACATGACAATAACAGTTTAAAGTTCTAACACAGGCAGAAGCTCCTGCCCTTTTGTGATATCTTTCGCTTATGTGCTCTCTCTAAATTTACCCACACCACCCATGCCCAGGAAACAGTGCACCGGTGCACTCTCATTAACTGCAGCACATGGTGTGCACACAGCTGTAGATGAGATGGTGCAAGGCTTCGCAGGAGCTCTTAAGAGCCCTCACATAATGAGTCAATGTCTGACTTATGTCTGTTATGTATGGTTATTTCTGGCATATTATTGCACCTTTTCACATATATATGTATGAGAAGTAGTGGTTTAATGGTGGACTGAAACCAAAGTGAAGCCTTTATGCATTTATGTGCTAATGCACAATTCAGCCTTAAAAAGTACATTTTTAATGCAAGTCACAAAGTTAGTCTTCATCTAAACATTTAAATCAAATGATTAATCATTAAAGAGCAAGAAGGTCTGAAAAATCAAAACCAAATCCATGATACTGTTAAATTCTGCGTCCATGCAGCCTGACGGTGAGGTGAGTTCATCATCTACTGCTGATAGAGGAATGACTCACACTTACAGGAATCTAATAAAAATACTGCACTAGAACCGTTTCAGGGAATAGGGCTCCTGGGAAACCATCACAGTCTTAAAGAAATATGCAATACATCTATTTCAGCATCATTCTTTCAGAAGTGTTAAGTCATTGTAAAGCCTGTTTTATACATGTGACTGCTCGGAAAACTTCCCTGTCTCTGTCGTCTTCTGTACCAGACTTGTAATTCCTGAAATGTCAATTTGAATAACTACAAAAACAGAAATCCGTAATCGAATTGAGCAGCAATTCAGCCATATTAGTGATTTGAGAGTAATTTAGTCCTCTCACTTCCCTCACTGGCAGGGATAGCATCAGACACAACGACTTCAGGGCGAACTTCTCACTCCTTGATAATTAAAGGCAGTTGTTTTCTCAGCCTGCCAATGATGTGTGATATAACACTGGAAAAAATATCCTGCCAAGGAGCTTGATTAATCAAGTGATGAATCATAAAATATTAGTTTTATAGAAGCATAAGTACGTTGTCTAACAGACAAGTGAAATAATTATCCCTTAAATAAACTTTTTGAAGAATTAGTAGAGATCCAGACCCAAGAAAGACCCAAGATATAGGGATCACACGCGGTGCCCAGCGGGCTTCTGCTCAGCTTGATGCGCACATCATCAAGGAGCTCTACAATTCAATTTTATAACGCATAATTAATTCACCAGAATTTATTTCATTTCATATTGGGTCCTTCTCTGGCTATATCATCACTGAAAAAAAAACAAACACACAAACTAAAAAACAAAACTCAACAAGATACAATGTGAGCTTTGAATGTTTTGGTTGGCAGTCTGGCTCTTTCGGATAGCGCCAGGCCGGTTGGCTGTTTGGCCCTGTTTTAAGTTTACATGCTAAGCTGAGCTAACAAACTGTTGACTTTAGTTTATAGTTAGAGAGTGATGTCCGTTTACTTATCCGTCCCTTGACAAGGTAGCACAAACAAGCATATTTGTACATTATGTTTTTGACCTTTTCAGCATATCCATACATTTTTTGTTGTTTTTTTTTAAAGTAATTTTTATTTATTTTTTTACGTAATACAACACCACACATCACATCAGCTTCATGGCTGAAGAATTCTGCTTTTGTTCTTCAATCCACCAATGGCACTCTCCCAAAAAAAAAAAATCTTAGATTTAGACCATTTTAGGTCATTTATGCATGAAAAACTAAAAAAAAAAAGTATTTTTTTAAAACAGAAATTAGTTTTTAAGGGTTCAATCAATGGCTGGATCTGGACTTTCTTTAATAATCATACAATTTGTTTGTCCTAAAACATAAAGTAAATTATGGAATTGGATCATGAGTATTTCTCATCTGGTTTTTCAACAAAAGACCAAACATTTGATTTTCAATTGGCAATGTTCAAAATCTGAATGAGATTTGGAAACTATAACAGGTAAGCGTGAGTTTTAGGACAAAGTCTAAAATGTATTAAACTTGAATATAATTTGAGAGAGCTTAAATTTGCTCTTTAATTTATAGCAAGATTATTTCCAAAATGTTCTAAATGAAACTAGACTTGAATAAACGGAAGATTCTCCTGGATTCAAGTTTGAAAACTAGTGTGTGACTTCCTTTTATGCACATTTTTTACAGTGTGTAAACGTCTCACCTCCTGTGATAAAGCTCTCCAAGATTTGTAAAAATGCGTTCTGCACAATTTGCCTCTCTAAATCCAGATTTAAAAGAAATTTTTCAGCTTATGTGCCACTAATGCTGCTTCAGCATTTACCACAAGCCAGTTGCTGATAAAAACACATGCGATCACTTTTTGAAAGACCACACAGGCTCTGTTGACTGAAATCCACAGGCTTAATGTTTTTGGGTCGTTTTTTTCATTTCTTCATCCCTCACTTCTTTTCCAAAATTTCAGCTGGATATGTTAGATCTCCACACGCAAGAGATCACCCTCAGAGGCTGATGGGATGTGAACAGACAGAATGGGGGAATAATCAAGTGGGTGAAAAGAAGCATAGAGGGAGAAGGCAAGAACAGATTGAGCATCATGAGGTTATCAGGATCATAGCCACTGGCTCAGTGTCCCACTTTGCTGCTTATCAGTGTGTGCATGTGTTTATCCTAACAGAACGTTTCAACAGTAAGTCTGACACATGATAGACCTCGTGTTTGAACCTACAAAGACTGAAGCTGTTATCTCGGACAATCACATGGCCACAGTATGACAGGCCTATTAACTGTATAATTAAGTGAGACATTTTCCCCTCATGCAGTAGACTTTTCTGCAAAATAAGCATTGTTATCAGACTCTTTATTCATTGAAAAACATTTTGTATCTCTCACATATTAATATTACACTTTTCTCACAGAACTAAGCATCTGATGTTCTGAGACCAAGATCCTTTCTGATGTAAAATAAACACAGAAACTCGTAAAACGTAAAATGTAAAAAGGTTTTTTCTAAAAATCTCAGCTTTTACGCCGCTTAACCAAATGTTCCATCTGCTGCACATTTAAAAATGAATTTAAACTTTCAAGTCAAGACTGATTCCCCCAGGTACTGTATATTTAACACACAATGTATATAGTACATCTTTGAAAAATTATGATATTGTTATCAGTCTTTTAAGGAAGTGAAAAATTGGTATATTCTATGTTCCTACACAAAAAAAGGCTTGAAATGTTTCACTTAACATACAATGAATATAAAATACATGAAAGTTTAACCTTTGAATTACATTATGAAAAAAAGGAGAACTTGTCCACGATAGTGAAATTCTTGGAGGTGAAGTAGTATTTGGATAAATGTACCAATATTTCCCCTTCCAGGCTGTTCTCTCAAAATAAATCATGCAAAACAGAGAAACATTTAAACAGATATTTGCACTGACAAGTGGTTTGTATCAGTGTGTGGTAATTGTGCCATTTACCAGTGTTCTAGTACTGTGCAGTATGTATCATAAATTCTTGAATGTTTGTGTCTGTAACAACACATCCTTGTGGCTCCCTGTGTTATTTCCACCCAAACATGGAATTTCTACAACTCCTGGACAGGTACACACAAAGTTAACAACTGGCTGTCAGGAATGTCTGTGATGGTTTGTTGCCCTCGTCTTTTGGCTGTGTCCTGCACTGTCGGCATTGCCTGGCACTGATTCAACATATACAGTATGCGTAAACATATATGTCATCTATTTTTTGTTATTGAATGGCATATACGGACTTTCATGCAGGCGTAAATGTACATATTAGTTGGCAGTCTGCTGACATCTTTGTAATGTATTTGAGTGCCACCTCTTTTTTTTTTTTTCCCCAACGTCAACACAATAGGGGGTCTTTCAGCTGTGGCTAGTTGTTGATGTGAGGTTGGTGTGTACCAGACCCAAGGGTTAAGGTCACAGTGATTGAATGAGTTGCAATGGTTAAAGGCTAGCGGTATTAAACATATATGTCTGATCCCCATAAGAACATTCCGTCCTATGATATATATGTATATATCATAGGACGGAATCCTATTCAGTCAGGAATAAATAGTGTATTTTTTCAGACTACAGGAAACATATGGCTATCTCTAGACCTATCGTATAAGGTTAAGAGGAAAGAAATGCATTCCAGTGTGGTGACTAACATTGAATAGCTTCTCTGCTTTACAAGCGTGACTGTGTGTCGTGATGGGGCTACACATATGAATGCATACAAACAGTATAGTATGCGTTGCACATATTCAGATCGGTCACACAAGAACAAATTGAGTTACCTATGTAGTGACACATATGATAATACAAACACATCCGACTGATAGAGTAGATAGCGTCTCACTCTCACTCATCCACATACTTGGCTTATGTTTAATGTACGACGACACACATCATGACCAAAATAAGCAGTCAGCATCATGGCTGAGGATTTCTGCTTTCATTCTGCAGTCCACCAATGAAAGTCCTGTGTCTTCAACATAGAAAACCTAAATAACAGATGGCCTGTTGGGGCGGGGCTTAATGTTACAGAAAAAAACTTACCATTCTGATTCAGAAAATTATAGGCAACTTTGTACAAGTAGCTCGTCTTCTTCCTTGGAATCCGTGTCTGGTTCAAACATGTGGCTGAATTGCTCCAATGTTAGAATTTGCCACTGTGCAGCGTACAGTAGACTAGTTTAAAAGTCAGAAGATGACCGAGCAGTTAAACTCCAGCTCACTCTGACTGCAGGCAATGGGCAGAGTGATGAGAGGACAAGGGGTGGGACTAACGTAGCACATTCATGGACAGAATTACATCCAAGAAAGTTTAAGGTTACAAAATGAATTGATATTTTTCACTAAAAAAAACAAACAACAAATTTTATGAAACGAAAATGAGTTTTTTAAGGATTTACAAACCATTACTTTTGAGCAAGAGCGTTACCCTCAATCTAACACAATTTAATGTTTTTTCTTTGCCCCAATCTCCATCGCCACTAAGTTTTCTGCTAATAAACACACAAACAAACCAAGCAACAGCCTGCTTAAAACATAATCTGTAGAAAATATATCATGAGGTATTGCTGTTATTTCCCCTCATTTCCCCTATTTAAACATTATTTCATCACCACAATATGTGTATATATATATATAGTTGTTTTGCAGCAGAAAATATCCAGTTTTTTAGTACAGTGCACATAAACCAATCACAAATCACTTTGGCATTTAGGGCATTAATCCATGGACACTTTAATCAGTTAGCTGCTGCTCCCACGTTTGAGCTGAATATGCTGTTATTTGATGTTAAGTCTCAAGTCGCGCTGTTTCAGTTATGTAATCTTCCAACAAATTTGCTGTGATCTGTGCAGAGTAAAGGAAGAAAGATCAATTTGCTTCCACCTACAATATCTCTGGTGAATTGATTGCTCTCAGCACAACAGCTTACTTTACTTCTAAATGTTTTAATGCTCCAGGACATGTGAGAGACCTTTATAAGAGTGTGAGAAGTTTTTTAATGTGGTTTGATTGCCAATTTTGTAGAATACCTGTGTCCCCCCAAAGGAGAGTTAAAGGTCATGCACTGCTAATTAAACTGACCCAAGCTAATGCTAAAAGCTCTCCAGAGGGAGTTGCACGTATTACAACTATTTCCCAATATTGCTTTCCCTCCTATTCAATGTATTTGTACGTAACATTTGATGAGTTCAATAATGCAGTTCATTCACCTCATCGGCTGTGAGCCAAATGAACTTTCAGCTTTTTATTGTCTCTATGCTGTATTTTAAATTGAGTCACAATGAATTTGGTAGAGGCTTCTTTAAAGCTAGAATTACTTTTTTTGAAAGACTGTTCATCAAACTGATGGAATAGCCAGTACAAAGTGGAGTAATTGCATATTACAGAAGGGAAGACAGTTACGGTCCTAGAAAGGCTCCCTATTACGTGAAAAAAAATGTTCAAAAACAAGCTCTATTCTGAGATTAGAATCTAACGAACTCACCTTATTAGGAATGCATCGCTTTATCGGCTCAATATCGGTATTGGGCAATATAGATGTGGTTGACTGGAATCAGTGTATTGGTAATATCTGTTGTAATAATCTGTTATGTTTCTGCTTTTGTTCTGCAATCTACCAATAACAGTCTCCATAAAATGAATTCTGACAGCCCGGGTATTCTATGAAGAAAATCTAAGGGGCCGATCTTCACTTCCGGGATCGGGGGACAGCACTTAACGTAGTAGAAGTTCAGTTAGGGTATTTTTCATACAGATCATTTATTTATTTTCTTGACACAAAGGGGGATTGTATCGGTTATCACCAAATTGTTATTTTTAATATCCTAATCTGTGTCTGCCCAGAGTTTCCATTTCAGCCTCTTTAAATCTAATCTAACAAACGATGTGTAGAGAGATCAGAGAGCACCAAGTAGGTGTACAGTACCTGAGTCGAAGGGGTCGGAAAGGCTAAATGAACCCTGCTTGATCCTTTCGACGGGGCACTATATATGTTAATGTCACTGAAATTGTATCGAAGCGTGTCAGTAGCTTAGAGGCTCACCTGAGTGGCTCTTTCTGAAATGTTTCATGAGCAGAATACTTAAAAAGAAGCTTGAGTTTCAGATGAAGGAGCTGGAATGAAAAGATTGCAACTCGCATCAGAATGAAGTGTGACCGCAGAGCGAAGAGGTGAATAGCAGAGTAATAGTTTCAGGCGCTGTAGTTAAATAAAGCTGTTTTGGATATTTTAGGGGGACAAAGGTCTTTGGATGTTTACTTTTATTTTCCATTCTCTTGTCGCATGCTGTACTCCTCAGAGCGTTTTGCCTCCTGAGTTTGTGTGTTTACATCTTTCTACTATTATGTGAGGCCAACGAAATCAAGGGAGGATGGCAAGAAACAAAAAAAAAGAAAACCCTGGCTACAAAAGGCATGCGTTGCCTTGCTTCAGCCTCATTAACTTTGGGCGTCTGTGAACAGAACAAAGTTGCTCCAACTAAATACATCAATTTAACACAGTATGATAATTACCTCTCAGTCTCTTGTGCCTATGCTAAATTGCTAAATTAGCCAGCGAGTAAGGATATTTAATTGAATGGTACCATCTTGAAATTTGAAACCTTTTGTATATTTAACATAGATCTTTTAAAGAGTTGTTCCTGCATTTTTCCTGGTAAAGTTTCATTCATTAACAGTGGACAACCCTTTTCATGAACTATACTGTGGTTGATATGGTAATCATGATAATGTTATGGTAATGGTTTATCATTTTATTCATAATGTAGCACACAGCTTATCAAACAGAAATGAGCCATTTTCATTTCCTGCCAAACACATCTCATCTTGTCCTAGGTGTGGAATTACATTTTTATTTCATTATTTTTTTTTGCTAATGGCTGTGTCATTTGTTAGCACCCAAGCACACACATGAGTGTGGTGGTAAATGGCGTATTTTCCCCCTAGGATGCTGTTCCAGGCAGGGTAAAAGTCTCTGTGCTGTAGTTTAGTCAAGCACGGAGAACCTGCTTGTGTATGTGTGTGTTCTTGTGTGCAATGGTGTGCCTGTGCTCATTAATCCCCTTCCAATCAGTCATGACATGTTCATTACCCCGCTGCCCGTTTGCATTGTTAACGCTAAGCCTCAGCCACAGCTACAGCGTGTCAGCATGCCTGTGTGTAACTTTTGTTCCGTGTGTGTATATGCATGTGTGAAATCTTAATAAGCACAAGTCCAGAGAGATGACGCCTGGAATGAAACAGAAGCAAAGTACACAGAGACAAGGCAGAGATAAGTGCCAGAATAAAGGATGAATAGGAGAAGTTACAGTTGTTGCTAAACTCATTACATGTTGGCCAGCTGACAACAGATTCACAAGTGTAGCCTGAAGATCCCTCTTTGAAACATCACTACAATTCCATCATTCTGGGTAGATGATTGATTTTGGGTTCGTTTTAAAAGTTGTTAAACAGCCAGCAACGTAGATTGATATAGATTCTGTGTTTGTAAAGGTGCATTGCATGAAGTGATTTTAATATTTTCGTCTTTTTTTATGAATTTTTCCTCTAACTTTATGAGGCTTTTATTTTTAAAAAATAATTAAAAAAAATACAGAAGTACAAGTTTTTTGACAACAGGCTTGTGCAACGTCCCTCCCCTTGCCCATTTAGGGTGATTCCCTGTTGGGCCCATACATTATCGTTCTAGTTGCCCTCCTGGACTGTTGGTCTTGTTTGGCTGATGCATTGGTCCGTACCAAATCCCCGGTCCCCGCAAAATGCTGCTGTTCCATGCTGCTTTTTCCCACTGACAGACTCTCCAGCAATAAAAGAAAGTCAATCTCACTGCTCTGTGTGTGTCCGTGTGTGTGTGTGTGTGTGTGTGTGTGTGTGTGCCTCTTTCTGCTCTGTTGAAGCTGCTGTGGCTTGGACTTTAGTCTTTGTGCTTCAGCTATACTGGATTTCTCCATGTTAGCACTCTTTGATTGACTGAAGTGTGCGCAGGAGCATTTCTTGATGGGACTTTTTTCATTCTCTAGACCAGTGATCCTCACTATTTTTTTCACGCGAGCCACTTTGGCAGAGCAAGTCAAGGGGAGAGCCACTTTTACGACGATATACCAAGTCACCCACACAGATGAGCATTTCTACATATAAACTGGTCGTCCCACAAAAAAAAAAACAACCCAGCCAATACATTTTCAATTAAGACCATATTTACCTTAATACTGGGATGAGCAGAAGCTGGCATGCATGTCCTTGACTTTCTTCATGTTGTATTTATAGTGTGTTGTTGCAATCACAGTGAGGCATTCAAGATGAACACAGGTCAGCCGGTTTCTCTT
>KV751334.1:18712568-18735274 GCA_001698575.1 Mola mola
AACTCCAGAAGTGGCCAACACCTGCTCTGAGTTCAGCTTGGAGAATGTCATTTGTTTGCAGTTCAATTATTTCACTTTCCAAAGCAGCACGATTATCAGGGCAGAGCTGTGTGATGGTTGGAGTAAGAGAGGATAAATCCACATGGAAGGGGGTTTTCAATAAAATTGAACATCTCTTTATGTTCATTCACATCACTGAATCTGGATTCAAACTCACCCTTCAGCTCCTCCAAAACTTCAACAAATCCTCTGTAGCTGAAGTGCTGCTGCAGAGATGGGTCACTTGTGGTTGTTGCTCTGAGTTTTGGGAAGTGGATGAGTTCTCTATCAGGTATCCATAGAGCAGTTATTTTGTTTTGGAATGCTCTGATTATCTTCAGCATGTCACTTGGAAGCTTGTCTCTCCCTTGGAGTTGCAAGTTGAGAGCGTTCAGGTGACAGGTAATGTCAGTAAGGAGGGCCAGCTGTATGATCCAGTGTGGGTCTTTCAACGCTGGCTGGTGTTTCCCCTTGCTGTCCAGTACCAACTTTAGGAAGGAGGCTCAGAAACCGCTCCAGCACCTTTCCATGGGACAACCATCTTACTTCACTGTGCATCACTAAATCACTGTACTCTGTGTCATAATCTTCAATTAACTGTCTGAACTGTCTGTGGTTTAGTGCTCTTGAAATAATATAATTTATTTCATGCACAACCCTTTGCATCACATTTTTGAATTCATTGTTTCTGAGCTTTGATACAAGTGTCTCCTGATGGATGATGCAGTGAAAACTGATGAAATTGGGTATTTCATCTCTTTCGTTCATGAGGCCAACAGGACCCTTCTCTTTGCCTCTCATGCTTGGGGCACCATCAGTACACACACTTGCAAGTTTGGGCCAGCTGAGGTGTTTTTCCTCAAAACATACCAAAAGTACATTCAGAATATCCTCACCTCTTGTTTGGCCACGAAGTGGTAGTAAGGACAACATTTCCTCTCGAAAAGAGTTTTCTTTTGTGAACCTCACCCAAACACACAGCTGAGCAACATCGGTGACATCTGTGCTTTCGTTCACTGCGATGCTGAAACATGGCGCCGCGCGCAGATCAGCCAACAACATGTCACGTATGTCCTTTCTGATGTCCTCCATCCGCCTCGTTATTGTTGAATCAGACAACTGTAATCCTTTTATTTGGTTAAGAATCATGTCCTTGTTGTCAAAGTCTGTGAACAATATTTCTGCTGAAGCCAAAAAGTAGTCTTTTACCATTTCTGAGTCTGAGAATGATTTTTTTTGCCCGCGCCAAAATCCACGCTATCTCAAAAGATGCCTCTATTAAACGCTCTGCAGTAGCGGTTGTCCTGTGAATAAGATTTTGCTGCTCACAAAGTGAAGTAGTAAGCTGTGCTGTTTTTCTCTTTCTGAGTTCGCTGCCAAGGGAATAACTTTCATTGAATTTTGGATGCGCCGTTTTGAAATGGCGCTCCAAGTTGCTTCCTTTGAAACAGACGCAGGTTTGTTTGCATATTAAGCACAGAGGGGTCATGCCATAAAGAACAAATAAAAATTCATCTGTCCATTTCTCTTGAAATGTCCTGTGCTCATCTTGTATGCCTCGTACCTTTCGTTTTTCACTCTGAACTCCTGCAGTTTGCCTGCTCGTCCCCTCTCCGGCGTCTTTGTGTTGATTTTGGTTTGCTGCTTCCTCAGACTCTTTATCTTCACTATGCGTTACATCTGGTTTTTGTCTTGTTTTTAATTAGAAATCGATCCATTTTGTGCCCTGCGCGTGTCACGCTGGCTAGCTGAGCTAAATGACCTGCAAGTGTGCACTGCAGACAAGTGAGCCGCTGTTGCAAACAATGCTGTAAGCCTGCTGCGTTGCCAGGTTTGACAGTTACCCCCCTTTTGGAAACAACATTAATTGAGGTGAAAGGAGAAATACAATGCGGATGGTTGTGTGTTTCTAGTGTAGTGTTCATTGTATATTTATGTAGCACATTTTAAAAATGTATTGGCTGTGTTATATTGTTTTAAGCTACCATGCGAGCCACCAATTAAAGCTTGACGAGCCGCGCAATGAATAACTGTGCTCTAGACTAAAAAAAACAAAGTGACCTTGAACATCTTACAAGATCTTAGCCTCAGGTCTGTATAAAGTAAGCCCAGAAACAGAGGGAGCTTGGCTCTGGCAACTAAATCTTTATTGCTATCTATAAGGCTCACAAATTGTTTAGACATCATATCTCATCTGTATAATTGAAACCACACTTTGATAATTTCTGTCTTTGTGCTAAATGAGCCAGCTCTTGACAATAGCTTGATATTCATTGTACAGCCAGGACCAAATCATCTGATTTAACTTTCATTTAGAATGTGAATAAGGATTTTTTTTTCCCCCAAAATTCAAACTGTGTTATAATGAATGAAAGCTTCTTTCACCCATCTCATTTTTTGAGACTTGTACCTTCTGCCATTTATTCCTTCTTTGTAGTGCTAACCTTCTCCTCCATTATTCTCTTGCTCCTTTTATCCTAAATTCTTTTCCATTTGATTAAAAGTGACCATGTCTTCACGGCTTGTATTTAACTTACCATACGTGCTTCACGTCCTGTTTTAATGCTTAGCTCCACAATCAGAAATCAAACATCTTTTGAATGTGGCCCATTTGGAAACTTTCAGGGTGTTTTTGCGTTTACAGTCGTCAGTGTTGGTTTATTGTTCCGACAACGTTCGACTTGTACGCACAGCCAGACTGACACCGTCAGAGTTTTGACTGGCTGAGCTGTTTTCTGAAGGATAGTAGCAGGTTGTTGAAAGCTGCAAACGACTGATTGTGTAAGATATGATTACCAGATGCCAGTCAAGGTTCTGTTGTCTTTTGCTCTTTCTGTCTCACTCTCTTAGTTTATGTATGATAATTTTTCTTCTGTCCTTGTCTCTTTTTCTAACTTGAATTCAAATGTTACATAACATACTTAATGCAAAATGTCTTATAACCTCACTAATGTTAAGGTGTTTTAAAGGTAAAGTCTGAATCTAATCCTAAGACAAAACATGAGAATTTATCATTTAGGAGGAAAGTGTAGACTTTAAGGGATCAGACTGCACAACACTTTGACTTTTTTCATGTCCTAAACTCTTGATGTGAGTCTGCTGATGAATTGCCAGACTTTATGTTGGATTTCAGTGAATTATAGGGTGGCAGGGACCCACCTCTCCGCCTGTCAACACAAACATGATCATTCCTCTTTTTGCTCTTGTGCTATACTAGCATGGGTTAAGGCTAAGGAAAGAAAATAGAGATTAAAGAAAATCTCAATTTAAAACTATTATTGCTACTAAATAGGACAAGAATCACAAAAAAACAAAAAAATCTAATAATTTTAGTGAGCATTCATCGTAGTAGAACTAAATAAAGCAGTATAGCGTTAATATGCTACCATGCTTGTATCAGGTTGGGACAGCATCACTTCTCACAGGAAGTGCTTATTTTGAAAGCATTTTTGCTGTTTATTTGATGTGCTTCAGATTAAAAACCAAGAAACCAGAAAAGTATTTACTTTGATAGTCATAAAAGAAAAACAAATTTGCATAAATCAGTTACGTAAGGAAGAATATGTAGAAATGTTCATCTCTCAAGCAGTGCTCTTCTTCCTGTGTTGTATCCAGCCCAAGCAGCGTACCTCGCTGTCTTCGTCCCTGGACGTCCAGAGGCCAGTCAACCACAGCTGTGAGCCCAGCGAAGTGAGCTCATCCCTGGGTTACGCCAGCTTCAGCACAAGCCCCCCTGCCAGCCCCCCACTCAGCCCCAACCAGGAGGACTCTGCAGGCTCCAACGACGACTGTCAGCTCACAGGTAACTCATGAAGTAGGCAGGAACATGGGAGAGCGATTAGCGTTAAAGGCCATCTCTCAGCCAGCTGTGAAAGGGAGCGTCAGCCCTGCTGAGAAGCACCCGTGCTTCCCTGTGGAACAAAATTAGCAGAAACCTCAACAGGTCTATCACTATATCAGAAATCAGGTCACTTAACTTTCTCTGCTCAAAGCGCTTCAATGAGAAACTGTTTCTTGTTTTTATTCAAGACAGAAATATTAAGGTTCAAAGGGAATTGTTGCTAACAGTTAGCGGTTATTGCATTATTAAACTTTTGGCAAACGCAATACTAAATCCTTTTGAAAAGACCCAAGCCAACATATTGCTCATTGTGTCTTCCAAAGTCCAAAACTACAAAACAAATTTCAATTTGATATCTTTGAAAACTAATAACAAATCTTGACATTATAATGCTAGAAATATTTTATGGCTCAAAACATTGCAGCTCTTCCGTGTTGCATGAAATTAGTTAATCACGTGTAAAAAAAACTCTGTGCTGAATACTTAGAATACAACATGTACTGTATATGAGCCAGCTGGTGACGTTGAGCGGGGTTGTGTTATGTGAGCCCTGTCCAATTCTGGCATTAATAATGCATAAGGCATACATTTACTCCGAAAGTCAATGTATTGAATGTCTTTACTGTGTAATGCCTCTGGCCTTGTGGTGCTTTCATTTCTTGATTTGTTGACTATTAAAACGCTGCTCATTTTATTCCTGATGTCAAAGCCCTCTCATACAGTCTGCATTCGTTGCCTCGGTGAAGATGTTGTTTCAAGTCTTTCAGCCTTGAAACTACATGGAAGTTTAATCCTCTTGCTCTGAGTCCCAGTAAATTAAAATCCTATCTCTGTTCCTGTCATGCTTGAGGCCAAAGCCAGGAGGCAAACACCATAGAGGATAACAACTGGTCTTTGAAAGAGCTGCTGGATTCTGGAAGCAGTGGAAGCACGTTGAAATTTCTCTTAACAGAGCATTATGAATTCAGAAATTGAGCAAAGCTATACTTTGCGACATTAGTTCAGGAAATCATTTAGAATGTGTTTTTAGCCCCAGCATTTCCAATTAAAGAGGTTTGAATAAGCATTAAGAATAATTTCTTAATGTTTTGACCATCAAAAATCTTGTAACACCAGAAAATGCCTGTTCATCTAAACATTTCTCCTTTGGACTGTATGGAAAGGTTAGATGGAAGTAGACGCTATTAACATTTTTAACTCTCTTGTCAGCCTCTCAAAAGTCCTAAAACCACATGTTCAAAACACAAAATCAATATTTGATAGTATCAAAAATAACTTCAATATCTCTGCCAAGGAGGTTTTGGTCCTGTGGGGTTTTTTTGTTGGCTTGTTTATGATTACAAAACTCGATGTATTTCAACCAAACGTAGTGGGATAGTCAAGATAGGACTTATTACATTTTGGTGTGCATCCCTGTAAAGGGCAGCTTCAGGAAATTCATTTTAAGGGTTGTTGGACCTTGACAGTCCAAAGCGTGTCGTTATTTCTTTTAGCATTTTTACGCAAATTAGTATGGACCGATGTATTGGCTGATATTGATGTTATCGGTTATTGGTCCCTGGCAAGGCGGGATTCCAGCAATATTGGTGGCCAACATTAATCTGTTGTGTCTCATTGACTTTTCCCTGGCTACATCTGCTACTACTTCTGATGAAAACCACGTTTTTAATGTTGTTAACTTGCCCATGTGGTGTGTCTGTGTTATATGCTTGATACAAAAGGGAATCAGTATCGGTTATTGGCCAAGTTGTTATTTTCAGTTACTTATTGGTGCATCGGTAGTATTAAGTATGTATATAATGTATTTTATACTAGTATTGTATAATTTGAAAATCTGGCATTGCGACAGCCTTAATTGGACCTGCTTGCTCTGTTGTCTCAGCTCGGTAGAGTCAATTTGCTATAGGATCAGCAGCATGGTTAGCATGTCAGAGTAAACCAGCTGGACACAATGCACAGCTTTGCTTTGCATTGTGCATTCTTTGCAAGAGAATTCTTTAAAGGAGAATGGTTTAAAGTTAACTATTTGTCCCCATAGTAGGTTAGACTCGATATTAGGATGCAAGGCACTTTCAGGGAAAAGCTCCAGCGGATCTAGGTTCCAAGACATCAGCGAAAGATGCTCTCTTAGTCCTGTGGGAAGCCTTTTTTTTGTCAGACCACATGAAACGCTGTTAGTATGATAAATTAGTTTTCTAATGACGAAAAATCTCCTAATGATGCCAGTTTTACATCTTAAATCTGCACATTTGTACATTTTACTGATTTATTCATTTATTTCTGTTCTTTTACTACGATAGAAATCATAAATAATGCAAGCCCGTTTGTATTCACATGCTGTTTGTATGTGATAGTATTTATTTGTCAAGCAGTTTTACTTTGAACCCTTTATAAGGGACGTTTTCGTCGCCCTGATCAAAATTTGCTCATATTTTACCCCCATATGGACTTCTTATTTATTTATAGTTTTACACACCCCCTACATCACCGTTTTATTCTTCATGTTATTGTCGCTTGTGTTTACATTGAGATAATGTTACTTGTTGGTGAATCGGTGGCCCTGGGGATAGTTTGGTGCTGATATGGTTGTGAATCCATCCCTCTCTCACTGAGGTTTCAGTCCAGCTGTCCCTCACTCACACTCGCTGCTATCAGGCACCAGCAGAAGAGCCAAAAAGGGGGAATCGGATCAGGCAGGAGACATTTTCTATGTGTGTGGGTGTGTGTGTGTGTGTGATCAAGGAGCAGCTCAGAGGCCCAGCAAGACTTTGAGCTGTACTCTCAAACGCAAACCATTCATTATCAGTCCACAGGTGCGCAACCACATGCACACAGACACACACAGATACAAAAGCTGAATGAGACATTTTCATCTAATATTCTCAGTGAGGCGTTGTGACAGTCTTATTATAATAAGTGTTTGGTTTTTTTTTTCCTCTTGAATCTGCATATGAGTGTTTTGCCTTATGTGCAACTGATGTCTTTTTAGGGCAACGTCTGAGCAATTATTGATTACAGCAGGGTTTCCTTTTAACAAATTAACCTCACCAGAAGGTAACATCTTACCAATATAACATATTATCACATTAAATTAAAGTAAATGTATATTATTACATTTACTCTGTCATATAATGCATTACCAACCTAAATCGAATTTCCTCATCACATACCAACCTGTCATTGGCTGAAATGGCAGACTACATTTTTATAATGTGATGTTATAGCCGATCGTTGTCTCTTGTAGTCTTCGCTACATAAGTAACACTTATAACATAACACGACTGGGCCTTCACTAGGCTATAGTAGACTCCAAATTGCTATGTAAAGAATATGCTTATATAAAATCAAGTGTATGGGCACAGGTTCGAATTAATTGAACGTGCTTGGACAGAAGTTGAGAACAAAAATGTGTTTGTTATTTAGGAGAAATAAAAATAGTGCGCAATCTTCAACATCTAAATCACTAACTTCCTCCCAAAACATAATTGAGCTGCGATGTCGGCTCTCTGCTAGATGCATGAAAATGGAGGGTATGAAATCAAAAACAGCCAGTGGAGAATACCACATCTTGGATAACACATTGTTGAATGCCAACAATGTGTTATCCATTAGGGAGTTTGGAAGTTTGGTGTGGTAACAGATTGTGAGAATAACGTCCTCATTTGCTGTATAAAAAGTACTGCTAAGTGCTATACAGTACTATAAAGTGTTAGCATTTGACAGCAGCAAGATCATCACGTCGTCCCTGAGGAAACATGTAGAAAGCTGCAGAAACGCATCAGCTGCTGCAACAATGGAGAGACGCTTTTCGAGGGTGAAACTCTCAAAACTCTGTGTTTAATCATGGTCCATGGGTCAGGCCACAGGACGTAAATGAACAGATCTGGGTGGGTGTGGGTTGGATTTAGAAATCATTAGGCATAATGGTATAATGCTATAAGATATCGAGTACTGCTGGATTTATAACAAGCTGAAATAAATCAGAGTTTCTGTGCTATGAGATAAATCTGCTATCAAACACTTTTAAATTGTATGCCTAAAGTTGTGTAATGCATCACTTAGCATAGACATTAATATTGTAAATGGGACATTCATTTCAAATATAGGAACCTGGTAATATGTAATTCTGTACATTTTTAAGGTAACTTACCAACACTGGTAGACAGGTTGCACTAAACATAGCACAGCAGCTGATTTGTTTAAAAATGATCCAAAACAATTCCTGCTCCATTTAAAGACTAATTTAAGTATTTTAACATGTCTACCTGGTGACACACACAAGAGACGATTTATTGAGACTCCCTAATTTAAAATTGTGAATGATAGTTGTAAGTATGTAGCAACAACCGCCCAGGTTTATTTTAGTACTCAGAGTGAATTGAGTTCTGATTTCTGATCAGGGGTTCATTTTGATTTCAGAATTTTAAAAGGCAAAGTGTATCTATACATTGTAATATTTACATCAATGTGGTCCTCTCTCCCTTTCCCAGTGTGTCTCTCTCCCTCGCTCTCCTTGCCTGCAGCTCCCGCACCAGGAATAGATTGGCACCCATTTATATTTTCATTTAATTCTCTCTTTTTTCCCCGCTCTCTCCTTCGTCTTCTGCTACTCCGCTCATCCCTCCTGCTTTCTCTACATATTAGCTTTATAAAGCCCATTGTGAGGTTGTCATGGTAACAAGTAGCATACAGATAGAGAGAGAGAGGATCTTGGCCACAATTTTCTTCCACGCTTGCAAACGATGGCCAACCATAGTGTACATCCTGCCAGGAGGAGTGATGTGCTGGTTTATTACTGTACCTTTTGGAGACCTAAAATACACCTTCAAAGGTATAACACTTGACAGTAGCATATGACACTGTGTATGCTGACGGGGCAGAAAAGCTGATTGAGATATGAGGACACCAGCTTTTTGACCCGAATATCAAGTTTAATCACTTCCAGTGAAATTAAATATATTTCCAATACAGATCAATAACGAGGGGAATATTATAGTGCCACTGCATAGATGCAATATTCCAGCCATCATATACATCTTCTCTTTACTTCAGATAGTTTGAAGACGTAAACACTCGAATTGTTCCAAAACAACGATTTTTTTAAAGTTTTCTACATGATTTTCAGATGACGGTAGATGAGGAGAAATGAAAATGTGCAAGTTTTTTAATTTCATGACCTTTTTTAAACAGGAAACCCATTAACCCAACTGACAGATTTAGGATCTCCAACTGGATAGCATTTTTGTCAGATAAGAAGCTGATAATTCATTGGAGAACGTAATTGGGACGTCAGTATATGGTGTTAGATCAGTCTCAAAATTCACAAAGGCACACTGAAGGATTCATAAATTTGTGTTCACATTTGTCGACTCAAATCAGGGCAGTCTCAAGAAAACACACACACATGCAGTTCACAAACCATAAGCAGTTTGTAAATGCAGATTCAACAGTTTGTGTATATATATATATATCATTTATTGTTCTGCTAACCAGTTAAGTCAGCTTTTTTGGTCAGTTAAGATGGTCCAGTTGCCTCATGGTTTACAGAAAGTGAGACAAACCTTTGCATTACACCTTAAGGACAGAAACTTCTGAAGAGCCTTGATAGGACTTTGTCCAGAAGGGAGCAGAAATGTTTACGTTGATGTGGCGTTTGGGTCCTTTTTCTATCATGGACATGACACATTTCACAGTGTCTGGATCCTGTTGGACCATTGAAAATAGAACAAGTTCTGGAGGGCGGAACATCTCACAGAGACTTTTGTGAGTTTGTTTTTGAAACTCTTTTGAATTACCTATAAATCTTTGGACTCATACATGTTCAGACAGTCATATCTCCTCTTGGGCACCATGTTTACATGGGAGCTAACATACCACCTTCTCGATGAAAAGCTCGAAAAGTTTCTGTATCCTGTTGTGCCTCCTCACATTATTGACAATTTCATATTTTTCAACAACTAGCAACAGTTTAGGAATTTGCTTGGTATGTTAGCAGCTTGTAACTGTTACGTTATTCTTTAGTTCATCTTAAGACTCAATAACAGGGAGATGATTGTTACGTTATGAACTGTTAATTAAAGGAAGTGTTATTATCTGCTGCACGCACACTTAGATAGTTTGCACTACACCCGCTGCTCATCTACCACAAACCAGTTAGAGCCGGTCTGGCTACACATAGTTGAAGAGTACTGATAACAATCAGGGAAGAGCTCCTCCTCTGCGTAGGAGGAGACTAGAAGGTATAAATGGATGTGTAACCTGGATATCGGCCCTTTTCTTCTACTCCACCCTTAAGGTAGTGGGACAGAGGGCTCAGCGCTGACTCTGTATCTACTCTCTGCGTGAAATAAACAAAGGCTATTGGATTTGAAAAGTTGAAGAGTGCTTTATCAACCTTTCCACTAAGATATAACGATCCTGGGCAGAAGGAGAGGAAAACAATTCGTCCTTCAACATAACTCAGGAACATATGGTTTCTTTCAGAGAAACCTTATATTCCTTTCCTCATTTTTTCAGTAATTGAACTAAGAAGTCCATCTGCAAATCTTTCATCTTTAACACGGCTTCAAATGGCAGCTTCTTGCATTCAGAGTCGGGCCTGTCATTCAGTAAAGGAGCGATGATTCCTGTCATCTCTTATTTTTTTCCTGTATCCTAAAGTGAGGGAGTATGTACATACATGTAAATGTCAATGTGGAAGCAGAAAGTAAAGAGCCACAGAAGTGAAAAGGATTCCAGTAGAAAAGAGGGAGTGGGTGAGACAGAGAGACAGAGAGAGAGAGAGAGAGAGAGAGACAGAGAGAGAGAGAGAGAGAATGAGAGTCTGACATTGCAGTGAGGAGGAGGGGTGATAGAACAAACAAAAAAGGAAATGTGAGATTTCAGGGGGCTGGTAAGTGAAATGAGGACAAGAAAGTAAAGAGGACACTTTATTCCCCCCTGCAACACCATAAAAGGTCTTCCTTCCTTCCTCTCCATATCTGTTGCTCTTCTTCTTATGCCTCTGATTTTCACCCTGAAAATCCTGCACCCTAGCATTCTGACACCAACCCAACATTTATAAGAAAACATTTTCGGCCCTGCAGCACAGTATGAAGGTGTCAGCCACCTGCGTGGGCAGTCGGATAAAAACGAGGCCTATTTATAAACCGCTTCATTGCTGGTGCTGCTGTTGATGCTGTGGAACTACGATTGACATAATGTTGGACATTTCTTAAGAAGATATTTCCTCAGTAAACTGGGTGCAGAAAGCCAAGTGCAACGCAGTGTTATGCAAAAGCAGTGCAGCTGTTGATGCAGTTGTCCCTGATGAATGATCAATGTCCCCTGCTACAAGTTGGTAACAAACTGATCTACATCTCATTCATCTGGAAGATGTTAAGCTACTGGAACAAGTCATATGTAAATGTAAATACATAGTAGGATCAAACTAGTGTAATTTAACAGTAAAAGCAGAGTTTGTCTACTCAGTCTTGATTTTTATGTGGTCCAGAATGAGTATTTGTTATAATAACATTTAAAGGTCTACAGTAATTATTTTACACCAACAGTGGCTCATTTAACCTTGCCTTTTAGCTTCTATTGCCTTTGTTTCGGTTTGAGAGATGTTGCTATTTATGTCCTCTCACTCTGCTCTCCTTTTTAGCAGCTTTTTCAGTGAAAAAGCTCAGATAAACCCTATTTACTGCCCAGTTCCAGGCTCTTGACGTATATTTAGTGATAGCCGGTGCACAGAGTGAAAGATTTAGCAGCAAAACACCCAGGGGTTATTGGAGAGCAAAGCAAGCTCAAAGGAGAGTTACCTTTGTCAGTTAGCCAGAAATATTACTTCAAATGAATGCTAACGCTCCTCAGAGATATTTCTGTTCTGTAAACATGTGCACCCTGTGATACATTTATGTTATATAGTTATAATATGCAGCGTTCTGTAGTTTATTTCGCTGCTTTTTTTCCCAATACTGCTTCAACTCACCAGCTTCAGCTTCAGAACCTGAGTGCAGTTATAATAAAGTCAGTAAAGCAAGCAGTGTGCATCTTGTTAAAGATGTAAGATACAAAAGATGAGTCCTATGAGAGTTTCTGTGGGTGCTGTCACATTTGCTTCATCTAGCACACACACAAGCGACAAAAAAATAACCCATTATGTTTAATTTGGACACTACTTTAAGTTCCTCAGCCTGATCAACATCCTTTTGTCTGTGTCTTCGATCCCTACATTGTAGCGTGCATTAATGTTGTATCTGCAGCGTGTTTCTACGTTAAGCAGGAAAAAAATTCTTGAGTTCTCTTACTTCCTGTTTTGCCTCGTGTTTTCTGAAATGTAAAGCAACTTTTCAGAGTCTTTTTTCTAAATTAAGAAAATTAAATTCTCTAGCTGTCTTTGTCAGAACAATGGCGGTGTGAAAAAAACAAGATTCTCTAATTTAGCCACAGCGGGGCTGAATGATCGATGGGCTCTAACCGTTAATGAGCCCTAAATGGCAAAGTGATCAGCTGCTCAGTGTGAGTGCAAGTGTAACACCGGCTGTGTGTTTACTTGAAAGAGTTAAGTTCATTAAACCTGCGCCACTGAATTCAGTCCTTTGTTCTCGGATATCACACAATTCCCCTGCACCTCGACATTGACTCACAACAAGCACCTTCTGCTGTGCACGTGCACAATAGGGCTGTCAGCCTGCTGTGCTCGATCATTAAATCATACTCAAAGTCAGCATTGCTTTTGTTTGCAGCTTTGATTCAATACTCATGCGTGTGCACATACTCAATTTTTCATGATATTCCACCCAGCCGAAACTTTTGGCTTTTCGTTCCGCACAAAACAAGGTTAATTGAATGTGTGCCTCTTCTTGTGTGGCAAAGGCAGATTTTGTGGATTTTTCTATGTAAATTTTTGTCAGGGGTGAGAGACAATCGATGAAAAATGAGGTACATTTTCTAAAAGTGAAATGTAATTGGTAGGATATGGACTACACCTTGCAGTCCTTGTAAAGTTACTAATACTGTTAAGGGTTGTTCAATCACATTGACAGGTGTCTCAGATCTTGTGTTTGTTGAAATCCCGACTGTGGGTTCACAGTCTTGCACCTTCGGACATTGCCAGTCTCTGTAGTAAAAGTAGTCTCCAAATTCTCTCACCCTCTGAGATGCAGTTCAGTCAACACCACCATCTTATAAATGAGGGGGTTGGTTTTGATCACACATTCTGTGAGCTTGTATTAGTTTTCTTCTCAGGCACACAGGCTCAGGCTGAAGGACTCTGTGTGTGGTGTGTGTGCACACTTTGTCAAGACTGAAATATTTTACAAACTATTGGCTGTCCTGCCCTGAAATTTTGTACTGACCAGGTTTATTGTGAACATGTTTGCATCTGATCCTCAAAGTATCGCTGCACAGACTCACAACGCTGCTAGCATGGGTGAACACAAAAGAGGCCAATACAGATTTGGTTCAAAGTAACAAAAGAGAGAGTCAGTCTGATGCAGATGGAAGCTCACCCTGCCACAGATTACATTCAGCAGCAGTGACTTGAAAAATAGCACCAGGACAGAATGAAGTGCAGCTTTCTAGTGATTTTAGTGCTTGAAAAAACAAATATGTTTGTCCACACACCTTAATAAGTTTGTTTTGATTGTGATCATGTTGTGTTCCACCAGGTCTGTATAAGTTTAACTTGTATATCTTGTCCAACTCTTGCCACGGTACAACATAATAGATTTTTAGGAATTTACATGATTTTTGGAAGCACATCATCTGTTTAAGATCACAGCCCTTTACTAAGAGGACACTGGCGTGTGCTTATTTTTTGCACTGTACACTTAACTGGGAATTCATTAATCAGGCATGCATTCATCTGAAGGGGAAATATCCACTGGCATCATTGAGGGAACACCTTGTTGAATTTAAGACTAAATATTCAAGAGTAAATAATCATTGGTTTAAAAATATAGGAGCGATGAACAAAACTGGTGCGATGTGAACAACCAGCAATAATTTCAGTGTGTGTGTGTGTGTTTGAACCAAAAAGCTGTTTGCCAAAATGAAGAAGTGTGTTTCGATGTATTTGTTGTTGGGCCAAGCAAAGTTTGTATGTATGTACTTATTATTATAGTAGAAATCTGTATTTTTATGCAGATTGCTGGTGCAGATGGAAATAGATGAATATATTGGCCATAGCAGCAATTTTAATGTCACTTGACCAAAATATTCAAATCAGTGCATTCATAGTTGAATATCTTTCATATCTTGCATATCTTTCTGATCTTATTATGTATGTGGAAGTGAATGGTTGTATACCTCCATATGTCTCCACAGCTACATTCACTCTCAATTCACTAAGCAACAACCGTTTTTCATAATTTTTCGAGGGTATTTTCTTTAAATCCCCTTTGGAAGTAGACCCTGTTAACATATTATGCCACATTACTGAAGCTAAAGATATTATGGCTGTATGCTATAGCTGTTTTGTTTTGGTTTTTTTTAATGGTACGGGGACGCAAATGGAGTTGATGCTTTGACAATGTGGAATGTATTGCACTCCATAAATATGTTTATGATAAACAAAACAGGCCAATATCTCATGTTGATATTTCAGTCAGGAGAGACATAAAATCACAAAGCGTGTAAAAATTAAAAGTGAGATGGAAGTTTATTGTGAACATAATAATAAAATAGTCTTTGGTGCAAAGACAATGGCAGGAAATAAATCAGCATTGGAACAATTCCCCCCGTGACTAGACACAAGTGGTGGTGATTAGAAATGGAGCTTGAAAAATGATTCCCGTTCTGACGGCTTGATTGGAGATGCCAGGCGTGGTCCGAAGAGGTGGTAAAGGGCAGGAGTCAAGCTGTGTCAGTCTGTAGACTGTAGACTGTAACAACAGCCGAGAGACAGAAGTGAGACATTTTGGACATTTTTAAAGGTGAATGGCTACAGGAAATTATGTCAGTTTGGGATTATATGAAAAGGAGAATAACCTGGTGGATCTTAAGGATGCTCTCCATAGCTCCCTTACTACTACTACAAACACATAATAGTTATATCCAGAAGTGTTTGTACAACGACACAATTTGCATTTATTATTTAGGAATTACAGCCAATTAATACAGAGTACATCCATTTTCGGGGGCTCAAAAGTATTTGGACAAACTAAACTAAATATAAATTTTTACTGTAATGTTAAATACTTGGATAAAAATCCTTTGCAGTTAATGACTGAAGTGTGGATTCCATGGACATCACCAAATTCTGAGTTTCTTACCTGGAGATGCTTTGCCAAGCCTTTACTGCAGCCACCTTATACCGCTGCTGGTTTGTGGGTCTTTCTGCCTTCACTTTTCTTTAATAACTGAAAAGCTGCCCTATTGGGTTGAGATCAGATTATTGACTTATTCATTGAAGAAAATTCCATTCCTTTGCCTTCAAATAGTCTTGAGTCGCTTTTGCATTATTTTTAGGGTCACTATCCATTTGTGTTGTGAAATGCCATCCTATAAGTTTTGGAACATTTTAAGAATGTGAGTAGAGAGAAAAGCCCTGTACACCCCAGAATTCATTCTGATATTTCTGTCAGCACTCACATCATCAATAAACAGCATTGAGCCCGTTCCATTGGCAGTCATACAGTACATGCCCGTGTCATAAAACTGCCTCCACCATGTTTGACACACAATGTGGTGCTTTGGATCATGAACTGTTCCTTTCCCTCTCCAGACTTTTCTGTACCCATCAGTCTGATACAAGTTTATCTTTGTTTCATCTGTCCAAAGAATCTGATTCCAGAACTTGGGAGGCTTTTTCAGAAGTTTTCTGGAAAAATCTAATCTGGCCTTTCTGTTCATGAATGTTGCCAGCTGTCTGCTCCTGTTGTAAATCTTCTGTATTTACATTTATGAAGGTGTCTCTTGATTGTAAACTTTCACAAAGATATGCCTACCTTCTTTACTTCTCTACAGTGTTCTTGACTTGTCTTGATGTTGTTAAGGGGCTTTTCTTCTCTAAAAAAAATGGATTATGCGATCATTGATTTTAGTTGTCACCTGTGGTCTTCCAGGCCCTTGATGTTGTTGAGCTCACCAGTATATTCTTTCCTTTTATCAATGTACCAAATAGTTGATTTGCCAACTCTGCTTTAATTTACTTGAAATAACGAGGGAACAGACCACATCTGGCCATGAAACTGCTTGTCAGCTAAGTGTCGAAATATTTATGAGCCCCTGAAAAAAGAGGCACTCGGCATAAAATGGCTGTAAATTTTTATACCATAATACCATATTTTTGTGAAACCTTTTAAATTAAATCTGAAAATTGAGATTCGATCACACTTTGATTATTTTAGTTCAAATCCATTGAGGTGGCGTATATTGGCAAAATTACAAAACACTGCTTCATTGTCCAAATACTTCTGGGCCTAACTGTACATGTATCATATACGGCTAATGACTGCCATATATTACATTTAATTCTCCCATTCCCTCTCTGTCCCAGGCAAACACACACAAATAGATTTTCAATAACTAAATTCAATGGTCATTAGAGACTGCCATCACCCCTGACTTCAGGAGACTTGAAAAATGGGTTACCACAGGAGACGAGCCAGTTGCCGTGGCAATGTACTCAGCATACTCGAATCAAAAATGAAAGTGTGAATTCTATATCTGCAAATGGCCCCTAGTCGCCTTAAGGCAGGGTGCAGCTACAGTACATATTGGCTATCAGACATGTTCTCAGGAGGGAGTTCTATTTCTCTCCCCCACTTTGACTGACCTGTGTACATCTGTTTGCCATGCCTGTGCTGTTGTCTCAGACCTCATTGTGAAATTCAGCAGGTACAGTAGGGAGAATTCTTCCTCATTTGGATGTTAGTTGCTTCTACCAAACTATAACGTCTGTTTTTCATTCACACCTCTTGTTTCGCTACTGATGTGTGTCTTCTTGTTGTTGTCAAACAACTCCAAGGTCAATTATGGATTTAACTAGAAATTTCTGGGTTCACATTACACTTATCACAATTCTGATGGTGTCACATATCAATGGCATCTGAGTCTTACAGACTATAGTTATATTACTGTTGAAAACGGATGCAAAATGCTAAATCAAACATTTTCTCAACATCATTTTTACTCAACCTTCTAGTTTTATAGTTGTCCTGAGTCAGAGCCAGGCTTCAGGCCGCTGAATGGCTATTCATGTGTCCGTTTCAATGAACAAAATTAAAATTTACTCTCCTCAGGTCTACAGCAGTCATCTCAGTTATTTATTAAAAAAAACACCATCAAAAACAAATATATAACATAGTCTTTTTGCTTTTAAAGATCCAGTGTCTAAAATTCAGGATTATCTATTTGTAAAAATGTAATATAAACTTCATAACTATGTTAAAGTTAGTGTGTAATCACTTTAAATCAAAAACTATTGTGTTTGTAACCTTAGAATAATCGATTTATAGTTACATGCTAACAGTTCTCCCTTCCATCCTGATCGCATTTTACTGATTTAAAGTTTGTTGACTTATGTTGCCCTAAATGGAGGACAAGGCTTATCCATTAGTACCAGAAAAACAAGGGGGTTCATACTGCCATTGTCAAAGAAGACGACGTGGCTGTAAACATTTGGGCTTAGACAGCCAATGTCTTGGAGAGGGAGGGGTCAACAAGGCAACACTCTGTTGGTTGCATACTACAAGCTAACCATTGGATGCTACTTATTTTCCCACACTGGACCTTTAAAGAATACAACTTGATTTGTTATTAAAGTGGTTTCCTGTAATCTTTGGTGATTTGTTAACCCTCATCTAAAGACGGCATGCAGTGGATTTAGTAGATGTAAGCAACCTCCTTAAATCTGGAAATTTCCCTTTTTTGGACAAATTATTTGAATTTTTTTTTTTTTTTTTTTTATATAACTGAAGATCCAAAACTTCCCCGGATATAGGAGCTATGAGGAAAGTTCAGGTTCAAGTGAATAAATACAGGAAACAACATCTCAAATTTATCTTGTGTCACCATATAAGGCCATGACTTCCAGGTTGGGAGCCAACACATTAAACAGTTTATGCATAAATGTCACTTAAATATTGTACATGAAGCTGGCATTCACTACATCTCATCAGGGTTAAACATCACATCTTATGTGTGATGTAATTTCCTCTACCAGTGCCTCTTGACATTTACTGTAGTACTTGAAGGCAGCATTTCTATGGCCCCGTTTACACGACAACGTTTTGTTTCGTTTTCAGTCGCCGTTTTCAAATAGTTCACTGTGCAGACAGCAATGTTTTGAAAATGTTCTCCGTGAACACGAGACCGCAGGAAACACCAGAAACGCTGTAGTACACATGTCAGGCCAGTAGTTGGTGGTGTGATTTTGCGATGAACTAAAACACGTGCATGCGTAGAGATACAATTGACTGCAACCTTAGAGCGCATGCCTGTTTTGAAAATGTTGCGTTTTTCCTGTCTACACTGAGACAGAGACGGGGGCCTTTTCAAATCATTACACTCTGGAGCCCATCTCCGTATTGTTTCGTTTTCAAGCACCGCAAATTCCGTTCTCGTGTAGACAGCCAGCCAAAGTGCAACTATAGTTTTGCAATTTCACCAGAAAACTTTTGTCGTGTAAACGGGACCTATGTCTCTCATGTTAATTTATTGAATTTGTTGCTTTATTAGATCAACAGTCCAGACTTCAAATCACCTCCTGCCATCATCAATCCAAGTCCAACACTACATTTATCTTTATATAGGTTTATTAGTATAGCCTAGCACCAGCCTTGTATTAGTTTACCACCTGAGGCTTAGAAAGCTGATAGATATTTATCTCCGCCTCAGCTCACCTTTAACTCTCCGAGATGACTGACAGCTTAGATATTACTCTGTGGTTTTTAATAAAAGTGAGTGCAGCACCACAAGAGACAGAGCAATGAACACGATGCTATCAGATGTTTGATTTCCTCCCCGGCCCTCTGCTACCACACACACTCACACACACACAGAGCAAAACATCCAACAGTAGTTGGATGTCTTTATGTGTGGTATTAGTATGTCTTTCTGCATTCACCTGTTTGCAGTTCATATCAGTCATTTACCAGAAAATGAGGGGAAAGATGAAGTGGAGGCAAGTTTGTCTCCAAAACAACATAACAGAGAATTGAAGTATCTCTCCGCCTTTGAGAAGACACTAGCAGCAGTTTTTAGAATCAATTGTACCTATCTGATTAAGTTTTTAGATAGAAAGGTTTCTCTAAATCTGGCTGAAGCAGAGTTATGTTTTGACCCATTCTGAGTTTGTTAGTAAGGTGATTTTGTAATTGTTTTAATATTGATTTTAAAATTTAGGTCTGAGTTATTGGACTACGCCAATATTGCTGGCCTTGTTTGCGGTCTTAAACTGCAGTCAGAGATAGTTCCAGACATTTAATGACTCTTTGACTTCAAAGTAAATTCTTTTTATCTTTGTAAATAGTGGGGCATAATTATAACATATCTTCTATAATCTGAGCCAGTGTTAGCATGAGGATATTAACCACAAGAGGTCTGAGAATGGATACATAGGCCATTTTTGTAGGCTGACCTGGTTAATTACAAGTTGTCTTTGTCCCTCATCTAGGATCCAAACCAGTAAACATTGTGCCAGTCTGTTTTGTTGTTTTGACTTGAGTCTTGCTTTGGTAAGAGCAATCATGAATAACAGTTTAATATAATTTTAGTATTGACTTATCTAAAATGGTGATTGAGACCCACATAGGGGAAGATGTATAGGAGAAAGCCTTAATAATTGACTGGTGTTTATAGTTATATACTGTGATTGCACATTTGTTTTAGATCATCCTTCAAAAAATGTGTGAAAACCAAACTTCTCGTACTACTGTGATACAATGTGGAATGAATGGTTTTACTTTAACAGATCAAGACATACTCATTTTACTCATAGTCACTCTCATTTCCTTTCCTTTCCAATTTGACATATAGACATATGACATGTAGCCTCCAGCTCAGTATCTGTACTCTTTAATTTCTCTCCCTCCTGCCCCCTCGGTTATCCAATCCTTTATTCTGTCACTCCCTTGTTTCTTCAGCTCTCACTGGCTCCTCTGTCTCTCTCTCTACCTGTCATTCACTGTTATATGCTTCCTGCCACCCCCTCACTTACCCTCAGCCTCGCTGCAATTCGTCAAGTTGCCTTCTCAGTTTGTCTGTCTTGCTAGTTTGCCTCTGCGTAACTCTTTTGCCCTTTCATTTAAACTCTGCTATCCATTCAGTCAGATAGCCTATTCCCGGCCGATCGCTCTGTTTCACCCTTTATACCCCAGAATCTGGAGACAGGGCACTGTTCATTCCTGGGAAAGTCACTCAGTGGCACATTAACATTTGCTTCTTTCAATATGTAAGCTTATAGGAGAGCTTTCATACATTGTAATTACATGGTTTGACCACTATGTCAAATTGATTTCAAAGTCCTGTGCTCTTCCTTTCTTCTTCCTCTCTCTTCTTTCTTTGTCATTTTTTTCTTGTTGATCCTGAATGTTGGACAAGAATCATTGTTGACCACTGATGCCGCGTATTTATTAACAAGCAATTAAACACATCGTTAAATTGTGCTGCATGTGGCAAAGCATTACAACAAATTGCAGCTTGGGGTGGGACTTTTGCTTGAAGACATTCCTAGAAAACATTAAAAAAAAAAAGAATCATAGGAAAAGCATTTCGTTTTTTATTTATGAAGTTTGATTAGCAGTGGTATGCAAAATTCCAAGGGAAAGTGATGTTTGTGATCTCTTTTTGTGAAATTTTAACATGTCAGAGCAGGATGAACACAGGTGCTCTGTGACCAAGAACAATATTAATGAACATATTCCCTTTAGGTGTAGATGCTACAGATCTTTGATATTGCAGATGCAGGTTCTCAGTCTTGGCTTACATCCGAGGTTTAATGAAACAGTCTCCTTTATGTTCTCTCCCACCAACTCTCTTCTCTGCCTGTTTTCCACTTGTGGGTGATGGGACAATTGAAACTTGACAAATATATCGACAGATAATTTCAACTACTTCTTTTTTAGGAACCATTTAGTGAGAATGATAATACAGAGAGATACTAATTGTCCTTTACTATTAAACACTCACTTCTTTATCGCCGTGTAGACACACTTGCCTTCATTTGTTACACAAACAAGCACATACATTACTGCAATACAACTTATCCAAATACCAATCAGATTCTTTGCCGAGTGTCTGCATGCCACAACTTGTGTGTGTGTGTTTGCGTACTAGTTGCACAATAAAACTGTAGGTATGCAAAGTGATGCAGCTGCTGTTTCACCATCTTATTGTTACATAGTTGAACTTCAGTGCCACGCTGCATTTCAGCAGAGTCAGGGTTTTGAGTTACCATAAATGAACTCAACACATAGGGACTTATGGCTCATTAGATAGAGCTGATGGCGTATTGGATGCGCAGGTAAGAAACACACACACACACACGCACACACATACACATACTAACATACAGAGGACAGCGATCCAGCTGCAAAGTGATCCACAGGCTCAGAATTGGATCAGTGATGGAGATTAGAACAATACACAGAGGTAGACTATTGATTGTTTGCAGGATATGGAGCTGAGAAACATGATGTTTGATGTTTGATTTGTTGTTTGAGTGGAGCCCAATTACCTTTCTGTTGTGTTATGAATCCTATAATTTGGCTGACACAAATTGCCAATACGTCAATATTCTCATCAGCTAAACATATGTGAGGTTTATTTTCTATACTTTTTACCTGTTAAGTTTTTCAGAACACTTCTCCCCACAGATTTATCAGCCTCTTTTTCTTTTTACACAAACACACACACACACACACACACACACGCACACACACACACACGCAGATTTGATTGCTTTGTTTATCAGCCATACACTTTTCCCTCGCTCTCCTGCAGGCCAAAGATACTTTTTGCCACCAAAAACGCAGGGAGAGATGCTTGTGCTGGGGCTCTCTGTTGCCATAGTGACTAACAGGTTCACCTGTTGCTAACGGTTCCTGTCATTTAAAAGCAGAAAAATATAAAGTGAGTGATAAAGAACTGCAAAAAGAAATGCAAGGCAAAGGTGAGAGAGCTCAGAAAGACAGAGTCTAGTCTAAGTAAAAAAAGTGTCTCTTAACGATGCATTAACTGTGCAGTCAAAATGTTTATCGTATGATTGTTCTGTCTTTTTTCTTACCAGTTACAAGAACAAAAATCTCTCACATATTGACAACAGTCATTGCTATCGATTAATTATGATCAAATTTTCGTAGAACAGAATGCAAACAATAAAAGAGGAGAGACACACTGTGTGTCGGTGCTGGACTTCTTGCCACTTAGTTCCATTTGACTGGTAAAATGTTGAGGATTAGTCACAACTAAAGGGCTTGCGGCTTGCACAGGGAATCATTTCAATTCAGGATGAGTCAGTTTTCCACCCTTATGACATGAAGACTGCTTATAGGTGTTTTGTACTTTTAAGCGCAGACCATTATGGTGGAGCAATGTTTAAACGTTAAGAAATTTGCTCACAATTGGAGGATTGATGTTAATATTCCCCCATTTTCTCCCATTTTTACTCCTCCACAGCGAGAGGAGCCTGAGCATCATCTTGTCTAATCATTGTGAATGACGGCAGTGAGTGATTCTGGCAGACGTATGTTTTCTTATGTAAATCTGTGCTCACATTATGTAATTGGTTTCATATGGAATTGTGAGGTGCTAGCTAAAATGTGTATATGTGTGAGTGAGCATGTGGCGTGAGGAAGTGACAGGCAGCAGGACTATGTTGTCAACTAACTAGATTGTA
>KV751334.1:18735337-18764233 GCA_001698575.1 Mola mola
GTTCATGCAATTATTCAAGGATTCAAGGTGCTTCTTTGTTTGCAATGTGAGTGTGCATGACATTGTTGCTGTTCATTTAGGTGGTTATGCAGTTGTGAGACTATTGAGAAAGTGATACTGATCGGTGGTGAGATTGCTTACAGGGGCCTGGTACACAACCTTAACACACAGTGGCAGGAATCGGAGAGAGAGAGAGATCTACACTCTACACACAAACACATACATTTTGTTTTCAGCTAAATCGATGAGACAGAAAATTATGCTGTGTTATAATTTAATCAGCAGAGATGTGTTGTGTCTGGGCAGACCACGGAGATGTAATTTACCTGCTGATGGATAACCACACATTAAAAATTCCAGAGGTTCTGTATGTTCTTCTCCTTCTCCTTCTACTCTTATACCAGTCTGCTCATTAATTTACTTTCATTCATTCTTTTACAGTCTGTAAATGAGTAATTCTTTTTTTATCCCAGGTTTTGCATTCTATCTCAGTGAGCCACAAGTCTTGATATTGATATGTGTAAATAAACATACAGACATTAGAAACGCCAGCATTAATTTCTGCCTGGTCTGTACTTTCTGGTTGTGGTCTCTACCAACTGGCACGGTGCTCTTTATCTGCTAAATGGGCCTGTATCTTTGTTAGCTAGTTAGCTAAGAGCATATAATGCATTTATCAATTCTGTTGGTACCAAGAAAAAAATAGTCTTCAAGAAAGCCACAGTCAATGTATAATTATCTGTCAACTATCGTTTTACATAGGACTATCCTGTACACACAATAACAAAGTTTCTGTAGATATCTGATAAAGGATTCTTCCTTTTTGGCTCCTCTTTAGGTTTCTTCCATCTTTTGTGTTCATTTAAGGGCTTTCCTGTGAATTTTTTACTTACCCCCATGATCCCTAACAGGATAAGCTGGATAAAATGAATGAATGAATGAATGAAAGTTTTTTTAGGTAGCTTGAAATACTTGTCCATGAGTATAGAAAATTGTTCTGTTCACATTTGAATTATGGTGTTTGTATGTTATTGTTTGCTTTCTCGGAAAAGAAACATTGTTATTGTTTTGCTTGTTTCTTTTTTTTTTCTTTTGTGCTCTGAGTACTAAGAGCAAATTACCATTCCATTATATTTTAGCGAGGCCAGACATTTTTCCAGCCAAATCTCCAAAACTTAAATGCACAAAAAAGATGGAGATAAGTAGACACATTATGGAGGGGCAGATAACAGGACACACGTGAAACACATGAAGAAAATCATAAAGAGTAACACAGGGAGGATATGTAAATCACAACAAGACACAAGGAAGAATAGAACATTCATAGGAAAACAGGAAATACTAGAAATGAAAGGAAACTTAAAACCAAGATTCAAGAATAACAGATTTAACCAACACAAATTCCCACCAAAACTAACTTAGAAACCCCAGATCATACATAGAACAATAACAAATACCCATAATCGTGACAGAATACTTATCATCCTTATCATCCAAGTAGCAGAAAAACAAAATACTCAAGTAAAGTACAAGTATCTCAATATTGCACTCAATTACAATACTTAATATATGTCCTTAGTTACATCCCATCAGTTAATAAATATAACACCAGAAGACGTAGCGGTGAAGTTGACAATTGACAAAACTGTCTTTCCAACTCTCTCTCATCCTCAGTTTATATGTTGATTAATAACTATAACTCCATAAAGTCTAACCCATAAAAACTCATATGAATTTTTTTTTTTTGAAAATATTAATAATAATCTCACCCACATTTATACTACTTGGCTACAGTTTTAAATTGAGTTTAATATTCATTATTTTGACTTTGAGTGTGTCACTACTCTTATGAAATGCAATAAATATTAATAAATGAAAAGGAATAAATAATGCATCTCTTTTTTTGTAACGTGTATCAGGAGGACTTCTTTTAACATTCGAGACAACCATTATGCCCTTAGGTGCAACTTGTTTGCAGATGCGAACATAAGCTGTCACAGACAGACAGGCGAGTAGTGAAGCGGAGGCACACAGATACTCACACACACGCACAGACAGACGTGCATCTACAATAACACAAACTCTAATATACAGAAAATCAAAAGAAGCTTTCAGCCACTTCCCTTTCGCCCCACTGCACACAGACAGTGAGCAGGCCATGAAAGCACTCCTTCAAAAAGACCCCGTCAATGGTGTCGGAACGTCTGGTTTCATGCAGACGAGCTCAAGTGCAGACACCCAAATGCACACTCTTGTACCCTGACATTAATGGAACAGAAGTAGAAACGAGCAGCTTTTTAACAGGGAGGCAGAAGATTTATTGCCTCATTCTTGTTTTTCAGTTTTAGGGATTTTACGGTGCAGTTTTGTGTTTTGTACTGTTTTTGTAGTATACAAACAGTTTGTGCAGTGAATATAGGCTTGTTATCGCTTTCGTTTTATTTGTAAGTTCATTAGTGTGTGTCATTGCAAATCTGTATGATTTAATCCTAATCAGTCCTGTTTTTGTATGTCTATCTTTGCAGACGACGGGTCATACCAGCGAGACCCGCCTCCCGGTCCTCCACTCCTCTTCTCTTCCACATCTAACGCACTGTTGGACGAGCGCAGGAAGAGCCGCATCCCAGAGGAGTTTGCAGGCCTCCTGCATGGATCATCCCCAGCTTGTGAAACCCCGGATACGCCTTACCATCTTTACAACCCCAAACCCCGCAAATATTCCTCCACAGATGCCCAGAGCAGCCTGCTTCAGTCTCCAGATTTCAGCATTGTGATTGGAGGAGGACCCACTAAGGTCCTCTCCAGGACATCAGGGAGCGAGTCGTTGCCTCAGTCCACTTCCAGTGACCCTGAGAAGCCACAAGTGGTGTACCGGACTATCTTCCACACTAGGATCAACCAGAATCGGGCACGACCCAGGAACTGTGAACAGGCAGATCCACCTCGAGGCTGGTCCACGCTGGGCCGCCCACCATCTTCCTACTGTGGTCAAAACGGAGAGGTTCCGGAGTTAAAGGGGATCCAGACAGGAAGTGTGTCTAAGGGTGGTTCATCCAGTGCTGGCTACGAGGAGAGAGCTTGTACCCTGGGGAGGATGAGGTCCATGCCCCGCAGTGTGTTGGACCTGCAGCTGTCCAAGTCTTTGTCTGATTCCAACCTGGTTGCTGTGTCTCCCATACAGGTCAGTGGTGGCGGACCATCTTCTGTTCATATCTCCTTTTGATTATTACTTACTTTGTGTGCAATCAAATAACTACAAAAGCATGATTTATGATATAGAGCACAGCGTTTATGTTAAATAATGAAGGTGTATTTAAAATTTAAAAAATGTCTTTTGTACTGTGATACTATCTCGGTCTTATGAGGTTTTTATCTTGGGGGCCAAAGATCACATGAAAAAAAATCTCCTGTATCAATCAGCATTGAGATCTCAGTCATCAATGAAAACCAATGATTTTATTGTAAATATTCAGTAAATATTCAAATAAACTAGGCGGCTACGGAGGTAGTGTGTATCTTGCTTTTTGATGCTGACTGACTTCAGAAAGCCACAGACCCCAGTCCAACCAATTAAATAACACGCTAAACTGGGCCATCGTGCTCCCTGCTGTGGAACACATTTTATCAGTTAAAGTTTAATACGCAGTGTGTTCGATGACAAGTGCCTCAGTATATAGACTAAACTGTCTCCAGTGCTCAGTTTTACATATTTTAAAGTTGAAATATTTGGCTACATTTTCCTGTAATTTGATCATTCTTTAAACAGTTTGTCTGTTGTTGTTTTGTCCAGGAGGAGCACAGTTGGGGGTCTGGATCCCGTGGCCAGGGACCTGGTAGTCCCAGCATAGATGAAGGTGCTAGCCCAGAGGGGAGATTGGAGAGAACGCCCTCCTTCACTGCTGAGTGGGAAGAGGCAAGAAAAGGCATTTCTGTACATGTACAGCTCAGATAAAATGGGATATTAAAGGGGTAATCAGACCCTTTGATGTGATATGAGATGTGCTTTATTTCCAGTGTGCACTTTTCCAAATGAACCACCTCTGCAGGAGACTCTCGAAACCAAAGCAGTGAGCCGGCCTCTAAAATCCACTCTGGTACTAAAGTGCAGAGGGAGCTCCAGTAATTTAACATGCTCCTGTGTTGATTTTTTTGTAAAATTAGCACTTGAGCTGCTGGAAATACCGCATACAGTATACCAAAGTAAGCAGTGTGTGTTATAGAGGGTGGAGAGCGAAGGTCGGAGGTGCTATGTGTTTTGGTCTTGTCTTATTAGAACCTGGGGCTTTTTCTGTATTGAAGTGTCTCTGGCACAGATTTGATCCATTGACTGGACACCACGGCTGGATTTCGCCACTTTATATATTCTTTGGGGTCACTGGCACATTAGCTTGCGGTCACTGGTCATTATTTACACCAAAGACAAAACACATTCTTGAAAGATTAAGCCTGTCCCTGTTGAACCTCCTCCTATTTTATTGTGTAAGATGATTTCATTGGTTTGTCTATTATCAAAATTATGGTAATGGTTGTGAGTGTGTCTGTAAATGCCTGTCCATGGCGGCATGTGAATGTTCATTATTTCCTTAACACAGCTCATAACTTGCTGATGTGATGAATTACCATATGGTATAATTCTCAGCAATTAAGGTGACCTTTCCTGTTTAATTTTGTGCTATGGGAGGATGAGATAAAACAGCTTAGGGGAAACTACAGAGTGATACAGGGAATTTCGGAGTGCATCATTAGCAAGGGGAGAGTCACGAGGGATATCCCACAACAGGCAATGATCTGACGATATCCCTACGCATTAGTGCTACACACATAATTAAAACGGTAACTGTATGTTACAAATTGTAGCTTTAATCTGGTTTTAACTAAAAAAGCGTTGAAGTGTTGCATTTGTTAATTTGATTGTAATTAAAAGCCAGTAGCAAAGTATTAGCATACTAATTTTCTTTATTTGATCGTAATTGTAGTGAGGAGGAGAGAGATGATGAATTACAGAATAACCCCTCAACTTGGCTCTCATATTACTGGTAATATTGTAGTCACCAACTTGGTGCAATGCTAAAAAACTGCAAGTCATTTTATCATTCATATTTTAAAAAATGCCCCAGGTAAGACAACATTTTAGAACAGATAGAAATTATAGATCAACATCTTATTAGTGTGAAAATTAAAACTGCCAGGCTGTTCATTTTGAGGCTCTGATTATCTGTGTTTGAGCGATGTTCAGGGCACTGCAACTGAAACTGAAAGAGATGTTGACCAAAGCCAGAAAAAAAAGTCCAGAGTTGCAATAAAACCAAATTATTTTTTAATCAATTAAACTGTGGCTACTGTTGTTCCCAGTATTAGCAGACTTCTTTTGACATTTTTATTACACTGAGGCAGCAGAAGAAGTTGAGGTGAGAGTCGGGAGAGCAGGTTTATGCCTTTCACATTTCATTTGGCTGGTTATTTTATTGTTTATATAAAAACCCCAGTTAGTACATCTTTAATTATCCTTTCTTACACATTAGAAACACACAAAGATACACACTCAAAGGAGCAGCCAAGTGAGCGCAACAGCTGAAAATGTCCTGCCATTGGCTCTGAAGTCTCCCTGTTCATACATGTGAGTTAATGCTTTGTGTGCAGTGACATATGCAGAAATCCATACCAGTTTATCCATTTACTAAGGCCACCTTGTAAAGGCTGTTTATACACAGCCCCTTTAAACACTGGTCTAGGACCAGTCACAGCAAGGCCAGTTATCTGTGACCAGTGGTGAGCCGACAGTCCTGACAGGTGGATGGATATGCAGGTCACATAGTTCAGTGGCTAGCAGCAGGCCCAGGGTCAGGGATGACTGGTCGACAGGCAGCAGCCAGACACTAATGAAGCCACTGCAGTTCCCCTCAATCTACTCTTCCCGTACACTCATCTCTGCTTTCACACACCTTTTTTTATGCCCGTCTGCTCCTCCTTGCTTTTTTCAATTCACAAGGGGAATGACTGACATTCGCTGTGCAGGCTGGCGTAGTGATCGTGTTATGACACTTGAAGAAATAGAGGTTAGCCTTATTACTGGGAAACGGCCTCCCCTCACACATACTGTACATCTCTGTAACTCCGGTTCCGCCTCTGCCTCTCTCTCCCATTTGTTCAGATTGACAAGATTATGAGCTCCATTGGGGCAGGAATAGGCAGTGGATTGGATATCAAGGACGACATCCCAGGTGGAATACACATACGTATGTATTAATGTATATCAAGATGTAAACGATAATTCTGCTTTATTAGATTTTGCGTCTTATTTTAACACTAATAAGTGACTTTATTTAGAGGTAAAAGAGGAATGTGTGGCAGGTACAGCAGAGTTAAAGTCTATTAAGTGTGACAGGTGTTTACAATGAACAGTTTAGTTATGTAATAAATGTTAGAGTTAGATAAAAAGGGGGCAGGCTATCCCCCAAAGGTAATTCTTCTCAACCTGGAGGTTGATGGCCTTTAAGGGATCAACCACAAGAAATACTGGGATAATTTGAATATTCACTGGATAGAAAAACAGAAAAAATTTTTTTACTTACCTGCAGACACATGCAACTGTTTACGCAACGTTCAAAGTATACATGTGCTCCACTCCAAAGGCTGCCAGCCAAAAATGTTAGCAACCGAGAGTTGCCGCTGGTGGTACTGTCATGTGGAAGATCGAGGGTCTGTGACATTAGAGAGACATGATGGATCAGGCAGTTAAGGCAAACTTATAGATCTGAGTTCAGTGCTTTATAATTGATGGGTGGAGGAAACTACAAAAATCAGATGCGAATTTCAATAAAGCAGAATCCTGTTGATTTTTATGAGTTTGTGTGTGTGTGTGTGTGTGTGTGTGTGTGTGTGCAATCAGGGATTTTACTAAATCCCTGATTTTTCCAGGTAAATTCGTTTACCTGCGTACCTCAAAATCCTCCACCACTCATCTCTATTTACTGCATCAGCCCCCTCTCCCTGTGTTAATTTCCTCTTCCTCCGTCGCCTGATCCCCTCCCCTCTTACGCTCTCCCTCTCCCCTTTCATCCTGAATGTAAAAAGCCTCTGCTAACCATGGTTACCACAGGGAGAAATCATGTTTGTGCCAAACCAGCCCCCTACCACTTGCACACACATAGCTGACACCACACAGACACACATACTGTAGACATGCCTGCATACAGTACATACACTCTGCACGCTGTGTGTATGTCTGTAGTAGGGAACTCTGCAGCTTGCAGACAAAGAAACTGGAGATGTTGTGATGGCTATTATCAGCAGAGCGAGCCAGATATATCTAGTGAGAGCAGGGTGACGATCGACACCCTGAGCGAAGATAGATGGGAGGTAGACAGGAAAATGAGCGAGAGAGAGAGAGAGCAAGGCACAGAGAGAGTGAGGGAATGAGGGAAGAAAACAGCGCTTGGAGGAGAGAGAGAGAGAGAGAGAGAGGGAGGAGGATGCAGAAGCATACAGATGAGAGTGGGAGTACTTGATCTGCTCCCCCCCCCCCTCCCCCCCCCCCCCCCCCCCCCCCCCCCCCCCCCCCCCCTCTCTCTCTCTCTCTTTCTAACACACACATGCATGCATACAGAAAGATACACACTCAAAGGAGCAGCCAAGCGAGCGCAACAGCTGAAAAAGAAAGCAGCTGCTGTGCTTTCAGCGACAAACACACAGTCGGTCGCTTCTGCTTGCGGATCTATACCTACAGTCTTATCCAACACCCACCTCTGGCAGGATTTAACCCCAGCACGGAAGCTTTTTTTCTGGATACAACTTTAGTCTTCACCCCCTCCTTCACATCCTCCACCTGGCTGGATTTAGAGAAAACAGCATCTGGACAGCTACTCTTTACCTGCTTGCACCGTTGCATGCTGACCCCGTCCAGCCTCACCATGCCTCTAGTCTAGCCTCACTTTCTACCTCTCCCTCCTCCTCCTTCCTTCACTTTTCCCTCCCCCTTTATTCCTGTCCCGCTGCCTTGCCAAAAGACTCCTCAAACGCATGGCGGGCTCCTTCGACAGCCACTTTGCTCGCCACAACATGATGTGGCAGTGCCAGCTGTCTCAGCCGGACTGCCGCTGCTACCGCGTGGACGGCTACTCCCTGCTGAAGCGTTTGCCCCTCCACCCTCTCATAGGTCCCCGCTGCCCGCTGCAGTCTGTGGGCCAGTGGCTCGACTCCATCGGCCTGGTCCAATATGAGAACCACCTGCTAGCCAATGGATTTGACAACGTCCAGTTCATGGTGAGTGTTTTCACAAGTGTTTTGGGGGGAAAAGAGGCAGAGCGATCTTGATTGGATACATTTCACTTCCCTCCTTTTTTTATTTCTCCATGCTTTTAGTTTTTTTTTCTGTTTGTCTCACCTCCCTCCGAGCTCTCTCTGCTCCCCTTGGTGCAGCTCATCATCGCTCATTTTCTTTGCAGGAATTAGTTTTGCTAGTGTTCTCCTTTACTGTGAGCTCTTTCATTTATTCGATTTCCTCATCCCCCATATCATCTCCTCTCTCCTCGCTTTCCCATCATTGTTACCTCTCCCCACTGATGCCATGTGAGGTCCTCCTACGCACAGAAATCCTACACCACATCTCCAGCATCAAGCTGCAGACACACAAGCTTACACGAGCATAAAAATTCCTGCCAAAATGTGCTCATTCTCAGGGTTTTTGGGTAAACTTGTCCAGAAACACACTTTGAGGTAGAACCACCTGTAGCCTGTGGATCTGGTCCTGTTTTTTTTTTTACGTCATGGCTCCAGTGACGTAAGAAGAGAAACTCTCTGGGTCAAACTCTTCTATCGATGTTGGCGTGGGTGTGAGCATTTGCGTGGGTTATTAAGACGTTGCCACAGTGGGACAGAAGCAGCGATGAAGTAGGAAATAAGGAGGGAATGTGTGGAGGAGAGATTATGCTAAATTAAGAGAAACTGCAGCAACGGCAGAAAGATGGGGGGGAAATACCAGAGGGATGCTGACTGGATGAGTTTATCTGGAGATGCAGATCATCACTGTTCTCCAAAATGGCAGCTTTTCAGGACCAATATGAAAAATATGTGGAGGTTTTATCAGCCAGAATGTGTTCTTTATTTTTTTAAAAACAGCCTCTAGAAGCTTTTTTGTGCAGTATGTATTTGACTCCATCACTTCCAGCAGAAAAGGCACTTTTTCAGGCATGAAGTCAACGAACAATGTATGTCAGCATCTGTATGTATATAAGTATGCACGCCCATCTTCCACGCATTGTGACCTGCAACTGTACATTTTGGTTACCCTGGCAACAGGAAGAAATCAGAGAATCCTTTTTTTTCATGTGCTTCTGCCACATGTGGTCATGGTGTAGTTGTATGTTTTTTGTCCATTCTGTTTGAGAAACCGCTGAGAAAACACAGAATAAAGAACATAGTTTTACATAGAAAGTTGCAATAAATTGTGTGTTTGAGGAGACTGTTGCTCGTCCTGCTTATCATTTAGAATCACTGAAAATCACTGCAGAAAAGTCATCAGTGCACTTGACTCCTTACACCCCCTTCTTTATTTTTTCCCCTTCCTCATTTCTCCTCATTCCTTTTGTCAGCTCAGTTCAGTAACTCTTTAGTGGCATTATTTGATTAAAAAATACAAAGTAAATAACACATGGTTTTGACATGCAAGAAAAAAAACAAGTTAAAAGTTACTTACAGATTAAGCTAGAATAGAAATACATTGGTGTTCCTATAATTCTGTTAAGGGAAAAAAACCATAATACTGTACTGAGTATCTTTAGCCCTCTAAATCCTTGCAGAGCGTGCTGTAACTGCCTCTGGCCTGTTTTTTATTTGTCATGATTTGCATTACAGGCTGTCCTGAACAGTATAAGTTCAGCAATGCGTTTACATATTTCATCTTAGCACGAACAGAATTTATTGTCGTCTGCAATTAAAGTTGTCATGGGAAAGCAAACAGTTGCCTCCTTACGCACTGAGCAGATATGGAGCAACACTGGTAAACAAGTGAATAATCCCAGGTAGGCATCGCTGCAGAAGCTGCGTGACTGTCCAGGCAACCAACGTCGCATAAGCATTTTTCTTTCTTTAGAGCTGAGCTTTATCAATAAGAAATGTTCATCCACTCATACATGGTATCATAAAAGCTTAGCCACATTTTATATTTTATAGTTTCATCCTAGTTTTTGACAGTGACTGGCCCTCTCGCCAGGACTTTTTCTGTTTAGTTTTTCTTGCATCCCAGTAGCCGAGTATGCTTTTTAACATCTTAATCGTAATTGGGACTCAACAGGAAGACAGTGAATGTTTTCTGACCTTGGAAACACTCGGTGACCACAAATTGATATCAATGCAGCCGAGGAGCAGGCTACAGGGAGCATACTGGTATTCGCAGCACTCCCTTAAGTTTTGGCTGTGGGTACTTGAAGGAGAGCTGTGGGTCATATTCATCTCAGGACCACTCAGTTTAAGAAATTCAGTTCAATGGTGGATTCAAACTAAAACAAGTCATCATGCATTAGAAAATAAAGGCTTTTTTTTTTCATTTCACGGGCAGCTCAAGTTTATTTGTAAATTTGATTGGTTTGCAAATTAATTTGACCTTCATTCTGATCTGTATCAGCGTAGGACAGTGAAAAGGCACCACACTGTGTTCAGAGACGTATGAAAACCCTCACATAATTATGGACCATTACCATTTACCACTAATGGGGGTCATCAGAGTGGGTGTGTCTGGTCACCTTAAGCAGTCAGTAGAGGACGAATGCTGGTACACTGACGGAAAGATAGCAAAGGAGAGGAGTGGTCGTTATGGAGACAGTGTATAATATGAACAATGCTGTATGGAGAGAAATCAAGTAGGTTTAAATGAACTCACACAAATTCATTTGTGAGAGAGGGAGGAGGAAAGCAGTAGAATGACACTGGAGAGATCCTTTAGGGTATGCGCATATGTGTAGTTCACACTTAAAGACAAACTGACATGACAATGATGCAGAGGCTGCACACAACGAGCGAGTGAATGTGTTAGTATTAGTTTTGAATGACGCCAAATAAATCCCCGATACAAGCACTGTCATCGTATGCTGGTGGCATCAGATGGAATCTGCACAGCACAGACCAGTAACAACAAGTTGTCAATCATGAAGTTTCAAGTTGTTTTTATAGTATTGAGTAACTAATTAAATCCAAACTGATCAGAAGAAGGAACACCTGATACACCAGTATGATAAGACCTACCAAGAATGTCAGGAACCATCTTGATCATCTGTAAAGTTTATTTAAAGTGTATGGCGATTTTTTTTAGTTTGGCCCTTGTCCTATCTGGCATCATTTATGGGGAAAAGTTTATGACCTATACTGCAGTCCACCACCAGGGGGCAACAAAGATAATTTTGAGCAACTCTCATGTTGTCCATCATTATCACTAACAAGAGACAAATAAAAGTGCATGCCAGGTCACGTCCATTTAGCTTGCCAAATGGACAAACAGGGGAAAGGTGCCTGCTAATGTCTCTCTGCTGGCTGGACAGCTCATTAGCAGCTCATCCATAATGCAGGCTTGAAAGCAAAATTATCATCTTACCTTCACCTTATCATTAAAAAAACATGCACTGATCATTTTTGTCCACCTGAAGCGGTGCAACAAGCTACAAACACAAATAGTGTCATATTACTCAGCTGATTTGTTTGTTTATTTCCACATTCAACAGACACAGAACAGTATAATTATTAATGCCATTATGGGTCTTGTTTTTGTCCACCCACTGATGTCCAATCTTCACACTGTTTGCTTTCCACTGATGCCTGAGGGAAACAGGTTATCTGACTCTTTGGCGACTAAATCCTCAACTGTGTTCACCAATAACTCAGTTACTCTGTCTTTTTTTATTTTGTGCCATATAAATAAAGTGCAGTGGGTTTATCACAGCTATTTGATAAAAACAACAGTTGCCTGTTGCTGGTGGAAACCACATTGTTGAGAGCGATAACAAGTAAAAACGAGTTGAAATAAGTTGAAATACTAAAACAATGAACTTGCAATGCTAAAAACTGCAACTCATAATTTCTTTATTTTGTGTTGTTAATTTAATACTCATTAACTGTGATTTCAGTTTGACTTTCGATATTAAGTTGTGTTCATTGGAAAATGTTCTACAGAAGGCCTCCATTCAGATAAAAAGTGGCCTATAAGTGAAATATGTTATCCTTCAACAGTGGGTCTCAGGAGTCTCAGGGGTTTATGAGACTCGTCTGTAGCAAAGAGCCCACTCACCTTGCTTAGTCTTCTGACGGCAGTCATTCTGTTCCTTTTAACACTTGTCATTACCATCAAAAATAGATGCAGTACACCAGCTTAGAGGCAGAAAGGTGACCCAAATGTGTACGAGACCGTTCCACTGGTGGTCACTTGTAACTCTTGTAAATGCCACATTAACTGAGGCTTTGTGGGTTAAGGAAGCACAGAGAACACACACACACACACACACACACACACACACACACTGTTGTGTAGGGTTCTGGGAATTTCATGCAAAAGCTCTTCTTTTTCATAATGTAGCACAGTGAATTGAAAGAATGATTGAGGAGAGACAGAGCAGTATATACGGAGTAAGAAAAATAAATGGGTGTACAGTACTGGATAGGCAGCAGAAATTTAGATATGATGCATTATGTTGTGCAGTATACACCAAAGAAACAGCAGCTGGTAAGAGCAGCCGCAAGGTTATTGGTATTAATTCAACAAACTGTTCCTCAGAAGGGGTTTATAACAATATTTGAAATGAAATATTGCCAGTATCTATACAGTATATCATTTGAGGTAGCCCATCTAATACCCCTCATAAAGAAATTTGTTTTAAGTGCAAGAGAAATTCTCATGAAGTGCTGCCATCATATTGAAGAAACCCGCATCTATACATATGCAACGAGATAAATTTAATACCAATAGTTTGTAAAGGAGCCTCTTTGAATTACAGACTAAAAGTGCAAGTGAGGACAGAAAAGAGATGAATAGTAAGAGAGAGGCAACAAAATAATGAGAGAAGAGGGAAACTGCTTTGATAGCAGAGCATAGGAAGGTAAAGGGATGTACCAAGGCCCAGTGGGAACAGAAGACCGAGTGTGATTTGTCGTACTAAGCTGAGCTGGTGCCGATAATGGCCTTCGCTACCGTCACTGAATATCAGTTTTTGCCCCTTCTTTGTTCTTGTCTCAGCCCTTTGCTGCTGTGAATTAATTTTAATTCCAACGTTCAGCAATTTTATCAACACTGTGGATGCTGAACAGCCTCTGCCAGCAGCAAAACAGCTTGTGTTCATACCAGTGCTGCATACCAGATGTTTGGAAATTTTTCAGACATACTGAGGATAGACGAAATGTGTTTGTTTCTACAAAACACGCCAACAATGGTGGCCTTAGGAGAGAGAAAGGAATCTGATATTTTTATCTATTGTCCCACACTTATTTATATTCACTAAAGAAATATTTGTAGCTCCCTTGATCCAGTATCTTCTCCTGGAAGTGGCAGATATGGGACAAACATGACATTTAGACGAAAAGAAAAAGAACAAACATTATGAACTCTGTCGTGTTCTCTCAGGATTCCAATAGGAAGCAATTAGGCATACCTTTGATTCCAGCTCCAGCTTTGCTCTGCACTCGCTTAGCCAGCCTGGGAGCTGATCTATGAACTGAGCTGTTCTTGCAGAAGCCTTGGTGTAGGGGTGAGGAGAATGTGGAAGGAATGGGTTTTGCTCAACAATGAGCCCAGTCAGCTGCTGCAGCAGTAGTGGGACACACCAACCCTGGAGACAAAGTTACGCTAATAAGCTTGCAGCAATGTCACTCACTTTTTAAGGGTTTTTTTTTTTTTTTTTTTGTGAAAGCATGTCACCTTCAAAGTTTCATTCCTCAACATAAAGTCAAGAGAGCCTGCCAGGAGGGGAGGCATAATAATGTTGAGAATAAAATGAATTATTGCATTGGTTTAGTAGTTTGTGCACATAGAAAGATGCATACAATAGCTTTTATTATTGACCATTAACCATCAGAATACAATATCCTATTATCCTAATTATTATCATGTCATGCAGGCACATATTTTTGAGGGGGAATTTGTCACCCAGACCCAGTCTACTAACAGCTTACGCTGTCAGTCAGTGGTGACAACATATTCTGAAACATTTGGCCATGGATCTTTTGCTATATTTTACAGCTTAGATTGTTTATATCAGTGTTTGCTAACTAGCAATATCTTCCTTTTTCCATTTCTTGGCACATAACAATGTTTTTGGTATGTCAGTGCCACCAGCTGTTGATCAGCGTCTGAAAATGCCAAACTAATCCAAGAGCTCATATTTCTAAACCTATCATATGGTTTAGCACCATGTGAGTGGGTTACACCATATGACTCCATAAAACTTTACTAATTGTCCTTGTATTACGGTTCTTATAAGGTTTCCCTGCATTGCCCTCATTCATAATATTATGGAAGAGCAGAGTTGTCCAGTATATAACCAGAGCATTTAAGGTGAGCTCAGATGTGACATTGAAGGGCTTATCAGCACTTATCCTTCCATAGAGACATATTTAAAATGTTAACATTCTTCTAACCACATTTTTAACTCCAGCTGTGCTCTATAATAATCTAACCCTTGATATTTTACTTGCAGTTTGTAGACTGAGATAGTTCAAAGCCCTCCAGTTATAGTGTAATTATGTAGAAGCTGAAAGCTCAAAGAATTATAGTCTAAAAAGTCATCTGGATAGAATTTAGTTTGTTGAACTTTCTTCAGGATGCTGCAGTAAAAACTAAACAACAGCTATCTCTAAACCTGAGTTAAAATGTTGCTGTCTTTCAGCAAATTTTCGAGGGCTCTGTGGTCCCCAGAGTCGCCTCCTGGACAAAAGCAAAGTAGGGGGAGGAAAAGGTGGATATCTGCTATATGCAGGCTTCTTCTTCTCCTAATCTCTTGGATTTGTATCATTAGTATTAGTTTGACAGGAGAAGTGTTCATGAACAATGTGTGTATAGGGTCCTGAGCCTGCCTCCAGGCTGGTCACACACTCTCTGTCCTGCTGTGTCTATACCATCATTTGCTTTGCTTTTCAATTCTGTCAGAATCTATATTTCTGATGGTTCCCCTGGCTGAGCTTTACCCTTTCTGCAGCTGTCTTCAAGTATGCTCTCCTCCAATTATCTGTCTCCATAAGAATTCTTTATCTGACTGTCTGGAGGAGCGATGGTCTAACAGGTTTCCCAGTGGATTTAGTAAAGATGAAATATGAATATGATCCGCATAAAGTCTTAAATAAGAATATCAAACTTACTGTTAGTGTTTTTTTATGATAGCATTATATGTTTTTTATTTCCTCTCTAGTTGTTTACATTTTGACTCACAGATTGCTGTGTTTGATGTCTTATGAGACATATTACAAAACACATGACTTCAAGATAACTACACCATTATCATTACTGTGAGTTTACTGATTTGGCTGTGTTAATATTTAGAAAAGCATCAGGAGCCGCATGCACATTCAAAACAATCTGCAGATAAAGACTGAAACATACCTGTACATTGCTATCTCTTTCTCATTTATTTTATTTAATCTACACGACAGCATTCCAATCGCCTGTAAACGGCGGTTTTTGTTCACCACAATGTTATATTTATAAGGGATGAAATGTGAGTCGGGGGGGGAAACATTTTCAAGTTTGACCAATGCGTTTTATCCTATAGCAGTGTTTCTCTAAGGTCGTCTGGATAAAACACAGATTGATTGTTGGCTATATAAAGTTTATGATATGAAAAAGTCCCTGACTACCAAGTAATGATAATGTCAATTTTGAAATTTTGGTAACCAAACTACCATAAACATAGTCGCAAATAACAGTTTCACAAATTATTACCATTATTTAATGTCTTACACAACCACTGAAACCAAAACAATATGGATTTTCAATAACATGTAATGATAATGGACTTAATGGAACTAAATAATTAGAAACCAATAGCCATACAGAACAGAGAAAAACACTCTCAGCATCTAAAAATTATATCCCACGCATTCAAAAAACAGCAAAATCTGCTACTAAAACCCTGTTTTTGTGAAGACACAAACACTGTTTGCACTGGGTGGAGACATGCTTGACAAATGCTAACTTGCATCGTTGTTTTGTCACTCTGCAGGGTAGCAACGTGGTTGAAGATCAGGACCTGCTGGAGATCGGGATCCTGAACTCGGCCCACAGACAGCGCCTCCTGCAGGCCATACGACTGCTGCCCAGGGTCAGTGCTGCAGCTAGCGACAAACTCCAGCAAGAACATCCCACTTACTGAATGTTAATGTAAATTTCCTGTATACTCAAAGCGTACCGCCAAAGGTTTCGGCATTCACACGCTCTGGTGGCAGTCACTACCTTGCAGGGTGCCACCCGCTCATCAAGAGCCTTATCCATTCACACATTCATACACTGGTGGCACAGCATCAGGAACAATTTGGGATTCAATATCTTGCTCAAGGACACTTGGACATGTTGACTGCAGGGTCTGAAATTGAAGCGGGAACCTTCAGATCACTGGACGACCGATGTCCGTAGGAATCAATAAATGTAATAAAGGTATGTCAGAAGTGGGATTCGAACCCACGCCTCCAGGGGAGACTGCGACCTGAACGCAGCGCCTTAGACCGCTCGGCCATCCTGACACATGAAGCCTGTGAGAGACACAATGAGAGTGCTGAGTGTAAATCCACATTATCCAGTGTCTATAAGATTTGGATATGGATTTAAATGTAAGGACCCTCACAGACAAAATGCTTAAGGGTTGCATCAACAGGGAGCAGTGGCTGTCGAAATGATACTTCTAATAGACTTGTAGGAAAGTTTGTCCAAGGTCAAATGCTTTTGTGTGTGTTTGAGACAGTGAGATTAAAAAAAAAGTCAAAAAAGAAAAGATGGAAAGAAAAAGGAGACTGAGCTCTAAAATAAGCTGGTTTCACCAAAGCCCACCCAAAAACTATGATCTCCAGTCTCTTCTCAACCCCACCCCCCTCAAACTTTCCAGAATACTATAAAAAATGAAACATTCAACTTTTGTCTGCACTCACACACACATGCGAGCAAACACATGCTCATCTTTAGGTGGAGGATGTGGGATGATTGTTTGAAGTGACATAAACTCTCTGAAGCTGCTTTGACTGTCAAAATAAAAATGAATGAATTATGTGCTGCACTCTCAAAGCATCTCACTCAGTGATCCCCTGCTGTTAACGTCCAAGTTCTGCCCCTTCTCAAACATGCGACTTGTGTTTACTTCTTTGCACTGCAAATGCTTTAGAAGTGCATGTTTTTAATCCTGCACAGCTATGAAGTTGTGCTTGTACATTTAGAATTTATTCTGTTAGAGCTCAGTGTCCTGCATTTCTCCTATGCTCTGATGGTTTTTTTTCAAACTCAGAATAAAGCTTTAATGGGAGAGAAATTAGGTTTTTGCAGCATAATAGAGACAGAAAATGAGAAAAGCACAGCATTTGAATATGGTATAAAATGAATTCAAACAGCTGTCAGGTTATGCAAGAAATGTGTATATAGGCTGTGGCTTAGATTGTATTTGCAAAGGGTGTACTTTAAGGTACCAGCTGCTGTAGACCACACAGCTCCAGGTCAAAGGCAGGGTACCTTATGGAAAGAAAAATAACAGAACTTATTCAGCATACCCTCACAGTATCACCATATTTATGGGAACACGGATGAAAACAAATTCTCCTCATGAAACACACCAAGCTGAAACTGTGCAGCAATATTGAGAAATATGCTCAGGGGTCCAGGAAAATATTTTCTTGTAAAACTGCAGAGTAATAAAAAGTTTTTGAAAATACAGAAGTGGAAAGATCAACACTGACTTCCTCCTTCCTGTCTGTAATGAAGGTGCGGCCAATTGGCTACGATGGCAACAACCCCACGTCGGTGGCGGAGTGGCTGGAATCACTGGAGCTCGGGGACTACACCAAGTCCTTCCTCATCAATGGTTACACTTCCATGGAGTTGGTCAAGAAGATCTGGGAGATCGAGCTCATCAATGTAAGTTATTTCCCCTGTACAGAGAACATGATTGCAGGTTCTGGCCTTCAAAAGTGAAGCTGAAGCTGAAGTGCTCCATTCGTTCTAAATTCCAGTAGGGGGCGCTTTCACTAAAAGTTCAGTGAAAGTCAAAATGAAAGGGCCACTATAGCCACGTTTCCACCCAGTAGTACAGCTCATTACAGGTGTGCGTTCCCACTGGCTATTGTACCATTAGCTGATGGGCGACGTAGCCTGACTGTACCAGCTACGTAAAAACAATACAGTGTATCCTGACAAAGAAACCATAACAGCAAAAAGGAAACCAGGGAGGACATCCAGCATTTCCTGTTTTAGAAAAGGAGAAGGACGTCCTAACTTTCACAGGGAAGCGACGAGTCTGTCGACCACTCAGCAGACTGCAGTGGGTCTGGCCCCAACTTTATGGTACGGTTTTGGTCTGGTCGGTACCCCAAGCTAAGGGTGACAAAACTGGCACGGTACAGTTCGCTTTTTTAAAGGGTGCTATTCACAGCCTTTGGTGGAAATTGCCCTCATGTAAATACTACCCCCACTCAGTTTTTGCCTCACTCGGCTGGTTCAAAATTTAGTTAAAAGTCACGGAGAACAGCACATGGTCGTCATTTTGAAAATTTTGGCTATGTTTAAAATAAAATAGGAGTTAAAGCGATGTCATTAGTTGAGTGTGACTACATTTTGACTGACAAGTTGTAACCTGTCAGTCAGGCGATGGGCAGACCCCTCACAGAGGGACACAGCCAGTGACATACGTTAATAGATGCGTAGCTGGAAGCCAGAAGGATTTCAAAGTTGCTGTGTGCACAAAAATAGCTGTTTAAACTTGATTTTTAGTGTTATTCTTTTCGTCCAGTTTGGCCAATAGAACTTATGCTTATGCTTATACAAACAGAGTCATGGGTCAAGTATCTGTGTGGAGACGTGCATGTCCACCCTTTCTCATCCAGATCCGCTCCTTGTTCCTCCCTTCTCTTCTCTCAAAATACGAAACTTGTAAAACCAAACCAACCAGCATGGCTGCACCCATAAGCCAATCTCAAGGTTTCAAAATGAGTGGTTCAGAACGGAGCATTAACACTGCTCTAGTACCAACACTTATTATAGAGGGATCTGGGTCGGCGTTAGGATCTATCTTACTTTGCTGCCTCAATTTTAAACTATATTCTTTTAATATGTACCCCCAGAACTTTGTAAAAGTGCAATACTAAAATTATTCTGTGGTTAGTATTCTGTTGTAAATAGGCCTGATGGTTGAGAGCCACAGATGGACCAACACATTGTTAGTTTTGGTGCTTTTTGTACCAGTTTTAGCCTTGATATTAACTATACCTTTAAGCAGTGAAAAAAGGGTTTCAGCTTTTAGCCTCTCATGCGTAATGTGTCATATCAGATATTCATACATCAGCAGACATGCAGGATTTAGGTTCTGTTTTTTGTTTGTTTTTTTGTTTTTTAAGCGACGTTAAGGCCATAAAGTGCTCCACACTGTGTACTCTGCAGTGTGTGCTAAGAATACAAACAGGAAGGAGGTCCAGGTTTGCTGTTATGTAATTTTTAACTTTGCTTCATAAAAGTTACTTCTTGCTGCTCCAGAAGTTTAAGATTTAAAATTAGCAAAAATAAAAAAAAAACAAGTTCATGGTTTGCAGCCGTTTCCCCTTGACTGAATTGTCTCCGGCACATATCGGTAAAGCTGGATGATAATGCTGTTTGACATTTCAGCTACTGCGTTGTCACAAGTAGTGCAGGTTTATGATTCAATTTTTACCAACATAAAATCTTCACCGCAAGATGGGATTTGCTCGGCCTGAACTGATCGGAAAGACAATCTCCTTTGATGCTCCGAGTTTAACAAAATCATGCTCGATTGCAGAGGGCGCCGGCGTGCCTGATTTCAAGGAGAGAGAAAGAGAGAGAGGAGAGAAAGGCTGATTTTCCCCCACAGCTGAAGATAAAGTGATAAAGTGATGAGTGATCAGCTGGAGGAGGTGGAGAGAGAGTTATGTAAGCATGTGGGATGCAAGATGTTTCACAGTGCTGGGGATGCCGCCCACATGCTGCGCTTGTGTGTGTGTGTGTGTGTGCGGAGAGGAGAGAAAGGCTGATTTTCCCCCACAGCTGAAGATAAAGTGATAAAGTGATGAGTGATCAGCTGGAGGAGGTGGAGAGAGAGTTATGTAAGCATGTGGGATGCAAGATGTTTCACAGTGCTGGGGATGCCGCCCACATGCTGCGCTTGTGTGTGTGTGTGTGTGTGTGCGTGTGTGTGTGTGTGTGTGTGTGTGTGTGCGCGCGCATGTGTGGATGCATATGTGAGTTAAAGGAAGCGTAATTGTATTTGATGTATATATGCATGCATTTAAAATGTATGATTTTCCAAACACAAGGCTAAAGATCAATATCCACAGAAGACTTATACTTTTAATGATGTGCACAGGAGGCACATGATACATAATACATACATAGTAAATACTATTACAGTACTGCCTTATACTGTATGTATTGCATTAGGATTCTTCTCACTTCTGTATGAGTGAGTGTCTGCTGTGCTGAATAAATCTACTAGAGGCTGCACAAGCATGCAGCAAGGTGCATCTCACAATAGTTCTCTCTCTTTTGTAATTTAAATCATAAAGTTAATCTTCCATATATTTTACATTCATTGCATGTAAAGTGAAGTATTTCAAACCTTTTTGTGTTTTGATTTGGATGATAATAGTCTACAGTTACAGGGAAATATTCAAATATTATGAGATGTTTGTTTTAATGTTTTGAGCTGTAGGCCAAACTGTCAAAATTAAAACTATAAAATGCTTAAATCGTTTCAGTTTGTGTAGGGACTCTGGACTTTACTAAATGTTGCCCTTTCTTAAATAACAGGGTTATCACGATATTCTAATTTTTTAAGATGCACTTAGTACTTTTGAGAAGTAGGGAACGTTTGACTCGATCCCTTTGCTTTTATACGATGGAAAAAGTATAAACTTATAGCACATTTTAAAAGCTAGAAGGTGTCCAAATTTGTTTTAAAATGTCTTGTACAAATGTACTTGTGCACAGGTGCAGTCCTTAAATGAAATGGTCAAGAATTGTTTTTTTCTGTAGTTTGGCCTGGTAGAACGTCACTGGGTAACATTTTATCCTGTACCGAAGGTCTCTTAACTTATATAAGGTATTAGACCAATGATATTTCATTTATCATGATCAACACACATTTTAAATGTGTCACGTTTATCTAAAAGATCTATTCAGACTGTTCCAACTTTGGAAAGAAACAAATAACTCTAACATTAAAGCTTGACGCCCATGAAAGATGGCTGAATCAATCCTGCTTTGAATGACCTGATAAAATGCTGTTTTAGGTGCAACAGGTACGTCCAAACATGAAATGCTGAAGAATATTTACTTGGTTTTCCACAGGAAATGAGATGAGAAAATAATAATAATAATAAATGAGAAAACAACTTAATAGCTGGATACTATTTATTAAATCAGATATAATTGCAAAATTTCAGACCTATAAAATAAGGAACCAAGACCTGGACCTTGTGCAACACTTGTGGAAAGAATTGAAATGCAGACTGTGAAGCAGGCCTCACCCGGTTTAATGTTAAAGTCTCCACATAATTCTGGCTAAGTAGTGAATGTATTTGAAGCAGCTTTTATCAATCAAGTGCATATCTGTTGTACAAGCTGCAGTTGTGACTACATACCACTGGATTAATACACTTTCAGAGGTAGTCTCTGGGCTGACAGAGAGGACCAAAACTTAGCTGATATCACAGACAACGCATGAAATTATTAATGAGTAATGCAGCGAAGGACATAAAGTGGGGATGTAGAGAGAGATAAAAGAGTGAGAGAGAGGACAATGAGTCTAGATAGAATTTGGCCCCTGCTTTGCATGTAATCACCAGATAATCGCCGTGGGCAACAGATGCAGGGGTCTCCAGGGAGAAGAGGGAGGACTGTTGAGCATTGTTGGTGCATTTTAAGATAGAAGGATAGAAGTGAGTGTGTGGCTATATAATCAGCAACTGCTAATTGGTTAAACTTATTTAAAGAATAAATAAACACAAATACTGAATTTATTTTCCATGTCTTCAGAGTGACATGGGTGTGTGAGCACACAATTTTACTGCAAAATAAATTTTCATGCACTTTATTTCAAGGTTTACTGTAATGTGAAATAACGTGTGATAACCCTACTGCTAGCTTTTTTTCCGGAAATATGTTTGATTAAAAGCTGCATAAAACTACCAAAAGAAGACCAAAACTTCTTGTTCCTTAGAATGACCCTTCAACATTAGGGCAAAAGAACAAAGCCAACACATATATCACAGCACAGGGAAGAAGGTGTACAAGATACACATTTAGTATTGTTAATGTATATATAATTATTCATTTGACAGCTGTGACACGCAATTTAAAGAAGCAAGAATTACTGTAATACTGCATAATAGTGCAGGAAGTGAGGACCTGGAATGAAAACTCATTAAATTAGACATTCCAACTTTAATTATTAACTTAGTAATCTTAATAAGAATTCTGTATTAAAAATGATTAAGAGTCACCTTCAGCATATAATTGGATTTTTTTTTATTTTGTGTTTTAACCAATCATTTTCCACTGAATTTCAACATTTCCACTTCTAATGCTCAATTACAACAAGTAGCAAGAAATTACTGTCTTTTATATAATAGAATATACAACATTTGGTTGTTACAACACTCTTTTTCCTTGCATTTGTTTAAGTTAGATGCATGTGAATGGAGGCCCTCGTGCTGTTTTTCACACCTTTGTCCATCAGGAGCTGCCATTAATGATTTCCCTTAACACAAAACAAACGTAGATGGCTGGGTCAGGTACTTGAGATTTTAATAATGGTGACATATTATGACTATCAGGCTGTTTTTAATATCACAATTCTCCTGGTAAAATCTGTCAGCTTTCTCAAAAATAACTTACTGTTACAATCTCCCGTCTGCAAGGCTTCGGGGCTCAACTCGGACTGCGAGGGAGGATCGTTTGGGGACGTCTGAGCTGACTCTGGACTGACGTGTTGACTTTGAAAAGCTTTGTATTAAAAATGGTTAAGACTGTCACCCTTATGGTAAATCTGATCAGAGACTGGAAAAAAAGAAAAGGCTGGACAAAATATGTGGTCATTATTTGTGTAGTAATATTTTTGAAATGATGCCATAGCTTTAGCAGACATTAAGCTGTGATTGAGAAGGTGTAGGATAAATGCAGGAACAATCCAGACAGATATATAAATACATGAGTAAGGAGCATGAAAGTACAATTAATGATAAATACGAGATTAGATCTACTGTATGTTTAAGCGTTATAGCTGATTAATGGACCCCCTCGTGTGTATTCTCATATCTTGCAGTGCAGTGACACATCCTTTATAAATCCACATGGTGGTGCTGCGGCCTCTCATATCAGTCTCACTGCATCGAGTGAAGTTCACAATAACTGCATCAAGGTTGCAAATTGCTCTCATTTCAAGTGAATCCTCAGAGAGCCCAGAGCGAAGCAATTAGAAATGGGTTTCATTCTAGAAAGCCACATTTGAGACGGTGGAGTGCAGATAGTTTCTGATCCTCCAGGAATAATTCCCTTAATATTTTCTGGCTGAGTGGACCCTAATATCATGTAGGAGGACCCCTTCCATTTTGTTCATGTGTGTATATTTGTGTGTCCTTTGGTGCTGAAAGTGGGAAGCATTTGCTTGGGGCGAAGGGATTAAAAGGCAATCATAGGTTAGTAACCTCTGATTGCTTCTGACCCTTTAATAAAGAGCAATGTCTCATTGCTCTGCCTACACAGGGCTGCAGCTGTGTAAATTGTGAGCTTTAAAGAAGGATTTTTCATTCTCAGAGAGTTTAATGTGCATAATGTTTTACAAACCTGGACAGTATTTTATATAAAAAATTTAAATAAATCTAAAATTTGCTTCTTTAGAAAGAAAAAAAAACTTGTTGAAGTAGCATTTTGTGATCCACTAGAGTAGTCTCACAGATTTTATGAAGTTCAGCAAGTAACACATTGTGCCGTTTGCAGATTTTCCCATTTGGTTTAGCTGCATTTTACAATTATTAAGGTAAAACTTTATTCCACAACATAAAAAGGAAACATTTTAAAAGCAACATGTAGCTGAAATGTAAAACCTCCCTTACTTTCTTTTATTCAAAAGTTGAAATAAAGAATAATGGAGATGCATTGAGACATGAGCAGTTTCTAGTGCTGCAGCCAGTCAAGGTCATTAGCAAAAATATGCTAAATATGTGCTGTTCAATTTGTAATTGCGGATTATAGTTTATAAAATTTTAATTTACATAAAGTTTGTAGTAGATTTGTATGAGTATAAAGTTGTAATCCAAAAAAGTACGAGAGCAAGAAAATTGAGCACAAACTGTCAGATTCATCCTGTGATCTCGTGGTGGGTGTCCATCCCCCGAGGTCAGGTGCCGCTGGCCAGACACAACCATAGATATTCAAGAGGTGGTTTCATTTCGGTAAAAATCACCATATCGCTGAGGCTTCTCTCCGCCTGTCTCCTGCATGTGGAGACCTGTTAGTGTGTGTGTGACTCACCTGCAGGGCCTAACTTGTCCCTGCATTCCCCGCTGTTACAATAACAGGCCATTCACACACTCAGAACCGGGCATATGTTTGTGCGTGTCACTGTACAAGGGGTCGAAAATAAATCGAGGACAGTCACCTGAGTTCAGCCTTTCTTCTACCGCTTGTACTCCGTTTCCATGACTGCTACTAGTTACCATAGAGACTAGAGATGTGTGCACTTGGTATAAATGGAAAGTGTGTGTTTGTGTGTGTGTGCGTGTGTGTGATTACTGGATTGCTTTTTCTTAACACTACTCTAACTATACTAATTACTGTGTGTGTGTGTGTGTGTGTGTGTGTGTGTGTGTGTGTGTGTGTGTGTGTGTGTGTGTGTGTGTGTGTGTGTGTGTGCCATGTTCCTGTGCTCATCACCTTTTTTGTCAGCCTTCCAAACGGACAGATTGTCTCACATCCTAACACCAGATGGCTCCTGGCTTCATGAAATACTGAAGGATTATACAATATAGTTCCATACAATAATAATGACACGCATGTGTGCAGACTTCCGTTAATTAGTTGAACCAGATTCCTGAGTTTTCACACCAATAACCGCTCATGTGCCGGGATATGTAATTGCAGGTGTAACGCTGTAGCTTTTATGTGCTCCATGTGTTAAATAGGCGAGGATACGGTATGCTCATGTACAGTAGGTGTGAAAAGGGAGGGAGGTGTAGTTTTCATGTGGGTGGATTTGCCTCAGGACTGCAGTGTACTTCAGCGGACCTGCCTGCTGATATCACTCTCTCGCAGCCTTATTTGGCCCATTGTAGCGCTCACCGTGCTGGTGATAGTGTGGGAGGTGTCAGGGGGGGAATGTAAGCGGAAGCTGAACCTGAATCTGCTGTAGAGCAGCAGCTGCCTGGTCCGCTGCTTCACAGTCAACATCCTCACTTGTTAACTTGGCAGGTAACAACTGGGATGGATCAATGCCACTTCTGATGTTTGCTCAGGATCAAGTGACGGATCTTTGGTGATGGAGACCAATTAAGATCTTTAATCTTTCTCAAGTTTACGTCCAAAATAATGAGGCATTAATTGGTTTGGCTTTTAGTGCCTCTAAATCAGTTTATTTGGTGAAAATTTGGCAATTTTAGTATAGAGTAGAGACGAGGTATTTATTTAACAAGATTTGAGAATAGCTTGGTGAAAATCTGCAAAATGATCCTCATTAATTCTTGAATCGATTCTGGATTCTTTGAGTTCTGTTCGATTTGATTACCAGGTATCGCTCAAGTCCATTTAGTGTTTGCCAGAGCATTTGGTCAGCGATAAATTCTGACACTCAACTGTTGAGTAAGTCAAAAGTCCTTTAAAGCACTAGTATGAAAGTGGAAAATTCATTTTACGAATTTATGAAAGCAACAATTGTCTCGTGACAAAGAACATCATCAAAAGCTCCAGAAAAGCTATTAAATCACATATGTCAAGTTGTATTTTCAAATCAAAGGTAAGTTCAGGCTGAACTCTAGAAATATCAGATAAATCTACATACAATGGGTATCTGAATGCTATCCTATAATCCTATAAATAGAAACCTTATAAGAGGGAATTCAATTTTTTCTGTAATATTTTTCCTTCCATCATCATAGGCTGAATTCCAATTGTACCAGTATCGTACAGGTACATTTCCTTGAAATAGCCTGAAAATATATAAAATACTTGAGTAGTTTTTAGTACATTCTTTAAAGGCTGATTGAGTTAAATCTATATAATAGCTGTTTAACTGTTTTTTTGGGGGTTCTTTTTTTAATCATACGTGAGTGAGTCGTGCGCTATCTTCGGTTTGTATCCAGCCGGATCACATACGTCTACTCATGTTAAAAGACAAATATAGGCGGAATGACGTCAAGCTTTGTGTATTGGATTTCATACATATGGCACTTGCAGGCACAAACGCACACGAGTATATATTCTTTACACATAAACACATGCTCGTATTTAATAAAAAGCAACCCCTTGCACACAGGCATGAGGTCCCAGCTGCATGCTGCACACAGCTGAGAGAGCACACACTGTAAAAGTAAGTGAGACGAGTACAGTTTAAACGTCCTGCAGGAAGTCATGCATGTGTCTGCTCTGCGATCACGTTTTTCTGAACTTCATGAAGCATAAAGAAGGAAAGCAGTACTTAGGATCACATTATCTGCTGTGTTTATCATCTAAATACACACGTGTTTGCATTCAGCTTGAGACACTTTCCTCATTTCCTTTAGTGTCTCCACTTTTTGCTACCTAAGTAAGGTGTGACATGCTTCAAAAAAGAAATAAAAACTCCCCAGGCTGTATCATCAGTAATACAAAAGATAAGGAACTGACACACAGTGTGGTTCTATCTGGCTCTTGATTAAATGTTACAAGCTTGTGTATACAGAAACATAAGGAGAGAAGTTGAATGCTAACTTCTTATTATATTTCTCATAACTGTCATTATGTGCACTAATGTTGAGCTGCAAGCAACAGCCTGTTAGCACTGTTAGCACAAAGACTAAAAGCAAGTACACACCAAGCCGACAATCGGCCGATGGGGACGACCGTCGCCCTCTTTATGGTGTGTCCAACACAGTCTGACTTTAAGCTTGTTCATTTTGGCAAACACTAGCCACAAGTTTATGTCTGAGGTATTTTACACTGAAGTCATATTGTTATGATGATTTTGCTGAACTGTATCAACTCAAACAAACCAGTACATTTCTACTCCTCGTAAGCCAGCGTGAGCGTTTCTCTGTATGGGCCCAGCGTCTCCATGGTGACGAGATGGAGAGGAGGAGGAGGAGGAGGAGGAGGAGGAGAGAATGTAAACTGGGTAGAGAGAGGGATAGTGTGGGGAGAGAAAGAGAGAGAGAGAGAGAGAGAGAGAGAGAGAGAGAGAGAGAGCTCAGGCAGGGACATGTAGGAGATGTAGTCTGGCTGCCGCAGGCTGAAGAAGGAGGAGTTGGTGAGCGCTGGAAATCTGCAGAGTGCGAGTGACAAAAAAGGAAAGACAATCGCTGGCTGTGAAGAGGAGAAAAGTAAAGTGTGGTTAGAGACAGGAGAGAACAAGAAGGAGAAGAAAAATAAGATAATAGATGTCTTGGACAAAAAGCAAGCAGAAGAGAAAATTGTGAGTAGACACGAGAGAAGAGCAAACTGAAGACTTCAACCTCTCATTGGGAATAAGTCCAGGCTTGTGGAGAGGTAGGTGACACAGAACGAGTGAAGAAGATAAAGAGGGACCTTTAGAATCAAGATAAAGGCAGGAGAAGAGAAAGAATAGGATACAACGATGAGCCTGATCCTTTTGTTCTCCTCTGGCTGTTTCATGTATGCCTCTTTCATGTGTATGCACGGCAAAGCTGAGACGATTCCTGCGATCTGTAGCGCTGAAACACTGCTGACTAGGCTAATTTACTGACTGTGAGCACATGTGGGTGCAGAAGTTAGAGACAAATCTCTTTGAGCATCCAGTACGTAGCACACTCTTGTCATGTCACCTGAGAACGCACCGAAACAATGCAGCGCTCCCTGCTTTGATGAAATTTGTCATATCCTAACAACACACCAAGTATCTTCTTTTAGCGTCTTCCTTGTGAATTTGTCTTTAAAACATGTCACGTTTGTCAGTTGCATGAATTAGTCAGGTGGTAAAAACAGAGATGGCAGTAGTTCCAATACGAGTCAGGTGAAGCACAGAAAAAGAGCAAAAAGCTTCTACTATTACAATTAGATGCATTCAAAATCTGTCTGCTGCCCTAATTTGTACCCTATTCTCATTTGCATGCACTAACATACTCATAGAAGATGGCAAGAATCTGGGACTGGACCAAGATCCATTATGGTTGTTTAAGATGGGGATGTTGTGACTGCAATTTGTGAAAAGTCTGCAGGTGTAATGGCTGGAACCATAAACATTTATTAGAGCAAGTTAAATCGGGATTCTTAAAATTACTTTTTAAAACATCGATTTATCGCCTTTTCTAAACAGCCCCTTTAAGCTGAAACTGCTGAAAGAAGAGGAGTAATTACCAAATTGTACAAACTGAGCATCTGTTGACAGTTCCCAGTATTTGCTTTAAATTGGCCAAAATCCACTAGCGACCCTGAATCAAACAGGCAGGACTTGATATTTTCTAGCCTATACGGGTGATGAAACAGTCATAGGGCAGGACTGAAAATTAAAGTAAGTG
>KV751334.1:18764308-18784962 GCA_001698575.1 Mola mola
CTGCACAGGCAGATGGATCGAGTCGGAAATACTGCCAGATGTTTTTTTTACCCCAGACGGACGCCGATCAATCATAATCCTGCCTCCCGTTGATCGCGTCTTCACAGGAATTGATTCCCCTTCAGTGGCTGGCATCAGTCAGTAGGCAGCGCACAGAAAGTGTGGCTTGAAGGATGATGATAAAAGACCTTGTGGACAACAGCCTTTAACACAGTAACTAGTGTTATGATGCAAAGCGTTTACACAATGAGTCATTGTCATCTCATAAGAATCAGAACTTGTTTTATTGTATTTTGTTTAGCCTCTGACCTTTCTTCCGTGTTAAGCTAGTCCGTGGATGTCACATGGTGTTAACATTACTTCACAACCGTCAGTCTTTTACATGATTATCACTGATGTTATTTGGGAGTGTTGACGTCTTACCTGGGGCCTGAACTTCGAGATAAAAATACAGAAACACAGATCGTCAGTTTATCTGAAACCCTTGTCTTCATTAGCAGGTTAACTTTTCTGACTAAGGCCAAAAGTATTTTTTCATGTGAGTATAAATAAAAGAGATATCTATGAATAACTCCAAAGCAAGAGGGCAGTGACCTTGTCCTTGGATCTGTCAACACCACCACAGCTTTGACCCCACTGTTGGTTGTAAAATATGGCTACATGTACTGAAGCTCCGCTGCGCTGATATAGCAAGACTTTCTTATAATATCTGATGCAGGTCAGGAATCCCTGTAAGTGGAGATTTATGCAAAAGACCTTAAAATAGGTTTGATCACCCAAAATACTGTCAATTTTATGTTGTACCTGTTATCAAATTGCATCCAACAGATCCAGGTACAACAGTTCTGGACTGTAGGCTAGCCAGCTGATATATGATGTGTATAGACTAAAGACTATAAGAGGTACTATGATATATGATGAATCTTAGATTTTATCATAGTCTTGTTTAAGCACAATCTATAAAGTGAGTTTAAGCTCAACGTCACCGAAAATAAATGCAGCATAATTCAAAGTACAAGTTATGCCAGTAATATTAACTTGTATGAACATCCGTAGGATTAGCATAATCAGATAATTTCAATTCACTATAAACTCTCTTCAGACTCACATTTCTCCATATCTTGATATGTGGTAGTTTTAATAACTCACCAGTTTTTTCAAGACAATTTTTAAGTTACCTATTGACTCGCTCAGGTTTCCCCTATCATTGAAAACATGTGGTAGTATCATTGATAAGCCACAGCAGCTCCTTAGAACTGGAGGTGGTCCGTTTGCTCCTCAGAGACAAGTTACATGCAAAGAATATGCAAACAACACTGCGTTGTCCTGATTATCATTTTATGGGAGAGATAACGATTATTCTCAGTTTCTCTGTTTGCACCGGCTGTTGGAAACAGCACTGGTCCAAATAATCAGCTGTGTCTCATCTCATTTTGAGGTTCTCCCACCACTTATTGGGACTCATGAAGGGGTCAACAGCATAGTCCCATATGAAGCTGCTTCTCCGCTCACAGATGCACATATTGCTGTCACAAGCATCCCTTTGACTAGGTCATGTGTTTGTAGCCTTTTCCCCCCTAACAATGCTTCTGTAGGTTCCATACTTGACTGACTGTCACCACGAGCAGCTGCACACATTCTACTGTAGAGTGAAGTGCAAAGCGCCCAACACCAATGTAAACATCTCTCCACTAGTCTGTTTTGCCCTGTCAACCTTAACTATGACATGTCATGTGGACTAAGCCTCATACTTATGATCAACGCGTGTTCAATAAAAACAACATTGTAGTGAACAGTTGTGTGGCAGAAAGAGTTCAGGACACTACAACTTAGGAGGGCAAACAGTCAAACAGAAGCAAATTTTATGATTTTTTTTATTTTATAATATGTAATGCATATATATACGAAATAACCCAGCCAATAGAGAAAGGTGGAGCCTGTTGCACATATGTTGTCAGATCTTCTTGTAGGTCTTCTTAAGTGGAAGACCAGTTGATCAATTAATTGTAACATCAATTTCTTTTCATTCTCTCAAAGCCATGTATTTAAATTTATATAGAATTATAACCTGTATAAGAATTTGAAAATTCCAGAGGTGGATGAACTCTTTGAAGCACCTGCCAGGCCCAGATAGTATTTTACACTCACGGACACACTCATACTGTAATTGTGCGTGTTCCCACGCAGCTTGGTGGCTTCGGAAAGCTTGTACTTCGCTACAGTGTGAAAATCGGTTCCATCTTGGAGCTTTGAAGTATTTATTAACCCATGAAAAATATCTTACACCATTTCCTCCCTCGTCATATTGAGAATTCAGTTCATGAGCTCTTTTGTACGTGGTGTGTGTGTGTGTGTGTGTGTGTGTGTGTGTGTCCAGTAAGACCATGTTTCAACCTTGATCTTGCAGTATTTGACAGTGTTTGCATGTGCAGATACACACTGAGCCTTTGCTTCCTGTCATAGTTAAACTTCTCTTGCTATTAATTGAGATATAGCTGTTTCCATGTTGGAAGGGCAATTAACGTCCCGTGCTGATTGGGTACCTTTTCTCTCAGCGCTGAAAAACGCTGTCCTATTAGTCACTGTGGGGCATCATTTTTTTTTTTTTAGCACACCACAACTCTCCTCCCCTCTGTGGTTGCTAGGCAACCAATGGTCTCTGGTTTCCCTCCAGAGTTGTTGTGTGTTTGAGCGTGTGTGTGTGTGTGTAATCTATTGAGAGTTTGAGTTAATCGATACTCTTCGTTCCAGCTGAAAACCTCCAGCTACATACAACACACACAAAGAGACAGATGAAGAAGAAATGAGGGAAGGTGGCTGCAGTGATTCAGTATTCAGGCTTAGAAAAACACCAATAACTGGGCTGAAAAATCAGCTTTTTTAAAGTAAACCCTGCTGATTGCAATTTTCCCAAATGGTAAACTAACTAATATACTGGCATTCACACAAACTTTTAACCTGTATTGATTTTCTCCATTCACCAAAATTAAATGTCTACATGTTAAAGGAGAATTCTGGTATTTTCCCACCAATCCAAGAGATATTTCCAAACTTTAAGTATTCTAAATCTTCACAAAATACCTCTTTGTTTGAAAATTACTCCAGAGGGAAGTTTAGTACGTAGGAAATATTAGCTTGATACTATATAGAAAGCAATGGCACGAGGCATAACGGACCATTGGAAATAAATTGCTTCGTCACCACTAACAGTGTTCAAAATGTTATTGCAGGTGTCTGGTAACACGGAATAGAATATCCACGGTGAGACACCAGTGTGTTTTTGCCTACATACCTAAAGATGGTGTATAAAATAAATGTCTCTGCTTCCTATAACTCATGGTTCTTCCCAGACATCAGTCAGTTCCTGAAGGAACACTGTTTTCTGCTGCTTTCTAATTAGTATAAAAGACAAACGAAAGGTTGAAAAATACCAGATTTCTCCTTTAATTTGAGCTGTTTCTACATTGAGATATATCCATGAGAAATATCCAAATATCCAATCCTGGTGGAAATAACCGGTCCTCTTGTTTATTTTAGCATAAAACTGAAGATTTTTCATATATTATATGAGGGTTATTAGAATCGGCCTTTAAAAATATATTATTCCACAACTGTTCTTGTTAAATGATAGCTATTGCCCTGCACTCAGAATACCACAACCACCCAACAAGTTATTGATTATAGTAAGTCAGTTTTTAGATATTTAGTCTAAAAGTAGCATCAACATTTCTCACTGATGTCCTTAATGGTAACCACCTTGTACTCAACCTTTCCAAATATCACTGGTACAGACATGAGCTATTTGTTGATCAATATCATAATTCAATTGGCCTGTTATGTATCCTGACCTAAGCAATTTACGTAATCCAGTGACTCTTGGATCTGAAAAAAAAAAAAAATCGATGCAGGATTCTTCCAAGGGTTAAACGACAGTAGCATCGTTAGCAGACGGCGCCTGAGGGGCAGCAGGAGCCTGCTGATGTCAGAGGGGTCACAACCTCATCGTCTACAGGGGAGAGGTGATTGATCATATTTACATTAGCTTGGAGAAGGTAGACATCAATAAACAAAGCTGGACCAATCACCCGCAGTTGCTAGGGCTGAAGAGAGGAAGAATACAATTGCAGAGCCCCTTTTTTTTATCAGGCCGAATCACTGAGCCTTTCTATTTATTCCCTCTGACGGTTTCTTTCTTTTGACCCTTTTATTCGTATCATCTGGATACAGTGAACGTCATGATAAAGTGGGCAGGAACGAGATGAGAGCCGATGATGAAATGTAAGTTGAGGTCAAGTGAATTGGAATTGGAATTATGACAAGACTGAAAAGGGATATGAGGGGCAATGAAAGCAATGTTTAGGCAAGTCCGCACCGATTAAACAGGAGCACGGAGTGACGGATGAACGTGTTTTCGTCCACTTCCCCCTCCATCATTAAAACTATGTGCGAGCTTGAGCACAGACAGTGCCTGGACTGTCGGTTCCCTTGCTGGGTTTCATGCTCCAGTGAGCTGACCAGCTTCCGACCTCCCCCCCGGTAGGAAAAAGAGGACAGGCTTTTTGTCTCCAGTGTCCTGCATGAGAGAGGTCTTTGTTAATGTCCTCAATCACAAATTCGCAGCTGTCACTCTTATTTTGTGGTCTGCCTTGTGCTAAAGAGGTCAGTGCATTCTGAAAAGAGCAGTTTTGACAGATTTCGTTTTTTTGGTTTGCAGTTGGGAGTAAAATTCCAAATTGTACTGGGACATATTTTGGTTTTGCATGTTTTATGACTCGTTGCTAAATTAGATAACTTGAAGGTAGAGCAGTTTGCAGTGATACGCACACATAAATATTTAAATGTCTAAGACTCGCATTTATAGAGAGGAGATGGCCTTGTGAAAGCACAGCTTAGTTACCCGTATGTGTAGCAGCTAATCCGTTAATCAAGCCTGTTCAATCTGGGCTAACGGGACCGTTAACAGGATTAGGGCATTGATCGGCGCACAGAGACACATGGAAGAAAGCAAACGGCGTCTGAAATTGCTTCATGCTATGGTAATAAATGACCAGAGGGTAAGTAACCCTCATCGGACATTCTCCCCACTCGGTAACACCGCTGTTACACCACAAAGGGGAAGGGATCATGATCATTCTGGGTTGTCTAAATTTGTATTGATCTTAAAAGAATGTGTGGACAGCAACTGATAGAACCGAGGAGAGGGGTGCGCGCAGTGGTAGCTCGACACTTCTCCTGCCATTATATACAGCTGCTGTGAATATAATTTAAATGCAAATGGTGCAATCCTGCAGTCAAGCATCGCAGAGAGCGTGAGGGTGCGAGTTAAACTCTAATCGTCGGGTTGCATTTAAATTCTCACCCATTCAGGGCTATGGCAATATAATCTTCCTCTGCAGGCTCCAAAACAGCTGTTTTTGTTAGCGTGTGTGTGTGTGTGTGTGTGTGTGTGTGTGTGTGAGTGATTGTGCATGTGGATTTTATTTACTTTTTTTTTTTTAGGGTTGAGTGTGTGTGGTTGACTGCAGCGGCTCTGTGTTGCCATGGTGACAGTTGAACGTGAAGCTGAGGCTCCTACTGTAGTTGGAGTAGGTGCTGTTACATAAGGTGTAACCCAAAGATACACACAGAGATATGCAGCACGTGAAGCAATTACTGCAGCCATTCTAAAGTGCGTGTGTGTGTTTGTAAGTGATGAAATGGCAGCGTGAAGACTGGTGTCATGCCTGCGCTTCCCAGGAGACTAGACACACAGGCGTGAGGATGAATATTGCATGACCTTCACTGCATAATGCAAAAATACTATTTAGGTTATTTTCTGCATTTCATATTTTAGCTTATATTCTGATATTACAGGTAGCAGTGGCTCAATTTTGAGTTTAAGACAAAAAACTGATCAAAATGAGTTCCAATTTTAATCATCAATGTGAAAAGCAGCCCCCGTCAGTATGATACACAGCTAAGCAGTAGCCTGCAGCTGCATGTCCAGACACTTATCGTGATGATCAGCTAATTGGCTCCAGATGTAACTCTGACAGCGTCTCAAATGTTGCCTTCATTTTCTGTTTCAAAGATCCTGTACTGATTTGTTTGGATACCCACGGGGAGGAAATTATAACTTACAGAGATCCTTTATTGATCTCTTTGGGGAAAAAGGCTCAATCAGGACAAATTTCAGAAAATAAACTGACCTTTTCTTTGGTTATTTATTGTTGACTCCCCAAAATGTGTTATTTTTGTTGAACTCTGGATACGTTCCTTTATGGTGAATATTATTTGAACCCCTAATCTTGAAAAAGGAGCTTTACAAATAAAAATACAATAGTCTAACAATGCTATTGCTATCAGTGCAGAGAAAAAAGTTTAAAATGGATTGAATCATGGATTTAGATGAGCTGTTCTGAGCCAAAAAAGCTCATCTAAATCCATGATTGTAATGGATGGTAATCACTCAAGTGATGAGACAGTAATTTCCACAGATATTTTACGGGAATCAGATGTTAGTCATTTTTAACTTGTGTAACAATATTGAATTATCTGTATAGTGTTAAATCAAAGAGTCACATGGTTTTCTTAAATAAGAAAATTAAGCCAGCACTTTTGATATGTTTAAATGTACAATTACCTGCTTCATTATTTCCAAGAGTTCCCTTGAATCAAGTTTTATATTCTTTTCACTAGTGGATCCATTTAACAAAACTTACTTGATACTGACAGTAGTTTATATTGGTAAGCGCGCATTTTATGATGTCATAAAATTAAGACAAAAATTCCATGATCCTAATGCACCAAGCTCAGCGCAAGTGTCATCTTTAGAACAAAGAGAGCGACTCAGTGATGCTGTAGTATCCCTGATAATGTGAGCGTATAAAAGGACAGTGTGTAAGGAAAAAAGAGCCGTGAACGGCTGCGAGGAGATGGAAAATAGAGAAGAGGGAAAGATGAGTGAGTAAAAATTTGATTCACTACCCGCTAGACCCGTTTCTGCTCCCTGCCTCAGTTTGATCCGTCTAATTTTAACAATTAAAATAAATTGCTTCAATGCAGAGAGGAACAGCGTAGGATGGAGGACGCAGCATTTTTTCAACATCCCACAACTCAAACTGCCCTTTCTTCTCACTTACTGACATGAGTTGAAATTTACGTAACCTGCTAACTACATAAAACAAGAGGAGGCGTTTAACATCTTTGAGCTTAATAAAGTGTATATGAGTTATTTACATGTTACTTGCATATATGCACTATTTTCTAAAGTATGTGCGTCCTATTGTGCTGTTCTCATTTGTTTTTTATTGGCTGTCTGGCAGATGTGGGGCAGTAATTGGTGCAGGAAATGATGAAATATCCGTGTGTGTGTGTGTGTATGTGTGTGTGTTTGTGTGTCTCGAGGAGAGACTATTGGGGGAATCATTAGGCTTGCAGTAAGGCCTTGCGTTGAATCTAGTTACCACCTTTATGCCCATAAGACACACCCAAACACACATTCCGGCATACAGTGACTGGAGTACCTCCAGAAGCAGCCCCATAACGTGGGCAACAGTTTGTTGTATATTTAAGTGTGGGTGCCAGAAGGTGCCAACAGTGCAAACAGCGTCCCTGCAGAATGCTGCCATGTTCCAGCTTGTCTCTTCAGAAAACGCAGTAACTGGCACAGGCAGTGGATGCCTGGTGACCAGCAAAAGAATGGAAGCTTTCATTGGATTCCAAGTGTGTCTGTGTACTTTCTCTCTGTTTGTGCTGAGCGTCAGAGGGAACTCAATAGACAATCAAAAATTTTGCACAATCTGATATTGTTGAATTTGCATTTTATGGGTGTCTGCACTCAGGTTTTATACAAACATGCCCTTTTCTATGAGCCTGAAAGTCTGATAACACCTCCAATTTGTGTTTGGTGTAATTTTTAATACAATAATCCTAAAGTTTTTAACCCCCCTCAGTTTTTTTTTGAGGGGGGTTGGATTACATCTTGAGAAAAAAACCCAACTTTTATACCTTGTGTGAATAAGATTGATACCAATCTCATGTTTGTGTTATGATTCCATGTGAAAACTAGATGCAAACAGATAAACTGGCTTGCCAAAATGAATCAACCTGAGTATAAACTGCTCCACAACAGAGAAATGTTTTTGACAATTCAGGCTAAATACATTACATGAAAACAGAGGTAAGTTATTTGCCCCCTGCCTTAAATGAATATAGCTCTCCTGACTGCCTAACTACAGTAGTTCAACAAGGCCTGTGTGTTGTCATTTAGTTTTTTGCATCAGTCTTTGCAAAGATCTACAAGATTAACAACGAATAAATCCTTCACTTTAAAATCAAGACATTTATCTTCTGAAAGAAATACGTCTAAATTTGGCTTATTTAGATAACTAAGGCCTATATTAAAGGTGTATGGCTGATATTGGCATAATCACTTTTTAATGTTCAATAATTCTGCAACAGTAAGTTACCACGTTAAGATTTGTTTTGTTTTTTTACTTTGAAGTCCAAAATCCTCACTTTAGAGTCTGACAGGAATCCAAATCCAAACCTCCTCACCTTTGTTTAATCCTGACACTTTATACCTTATGATATTAATTTGTCATTTTGATTACAACGAGAACCATTTAAAGTATTCACTCTTTCAAAAACAGCCTCTCTATCAGTCTGTCTCTTTGTGTGTGGGTCTCATGGGATGTTTTTACTCTAATGTATACACTCTATAATCTCATTCCTACACCACTAACAGCTTGAAAACAGTCCAAGCGTGTTGGTTATGCAAGAAAATAATCATAATAACCTGAGATATGCATGGGCTTAGGGGCATGTTATGCCATTATGAACTTATTACTTTTCTGAGTGCTTCACTGTGTGCTGTGTTTTTCTATGTGAAACTCCTTTCTCGGCAGCAGTATCCTCCATTTGAGGCCTGTGATGATGCTATTTATGTTTGTTTTACATATATTTCTCATTGTTATCCACTCAGAAAACCACTGAACTTTTGTTCACTATAAAATCTTTTTTAAATTATGCCCCAAAAAAAGTTTTCAAGTTCACAGTAACTTCTGAACCAGCAACTCTTGTATAAAAAAAACCCCAAAATCTTTGTGTTGATCTGAAAATAAAATGTTTTTTGATCGAATATTTGCTTGATTATTTTTGATAAATGATATAAATTCTGAATATTTCAGTAGCCTGACCCACCTTAAAGGATTTCTGTGAGTAGAATATACAAACAACCCATAATATCAGCATTCATTTTTATTATCTGCATTCATTCAGGTGTTGAAGATCAATCTCATTGGACACAGAAAACGGATCTTGGCCTCGTTGGGGGACCGATTACACGAAGACACCCCACAGAAACCTCCACGGGCCATCTCCCTCAGGGTGAGTGATTTTCATTGAGCAGACAGTGCTTATTTTATGAACCATGAAAACCCTCTGCACCGTGAATTTAAGTGGCAGAAGAAAGTACCTTCCCAGGATGAGTTTGACACCGAGGGAGCCACAGCCTCCCTGCTGCTGCTGTTAGCACCCAAGTGATTACTTGAATCTCTCAGCTAGGCACAAAATGGCCGAACCACTGCATTTTCTTTCCAGCCAGCTTGTCCTGGATACTAATTGCGAGGAACCGGCCTTCCTAGTCTAATCAGGACTGCACTCTAATGTCCTTGTAATGTTCTCCTGCTCTTTAGGCCGTCGAAGCAAGGGAGGCCTTCTGCTTCTGAGACGAGGCCGAATGTATTGATTTTGTCAGTTCTGTTGTTTTGGCTGTACCTTTTAAAATCCCAAACTGTCCATTTGAGAGTTGCAGATATGTACTAACCTCATAAAAAGTAAGGAAAAAGCAATCTTCAATGGGGTAACTAAGAAAATAGCTGTGAAAGTGTCCATGTGAGCAACGAGAACAAGCACAAAGTGGGCATAGCTGCTTGATAAAGGATCTATCTAAGCATTTTATCGACTGGTTGTTTCTGGCCTGCTAGTCTGCTTATGGAAATTCTGCTTCATTTTAGCTCCGACCGCTTAGAGATCACTAATAAAATCAGAAATGTCTTTTATTTCAAGTTCTATCGTATGTAATCAACTGAAACTGACCTTATGTGATGTTAGACCATTACACAGTTAAAACATGTTGGGGTTATATCTCTGGAATGGAAAAATGGAATTTAAATGGAAAATCATTTAAATAGACATTGTTTTCCACTTTAGAAATCAAGCCAGTGCTTTTGTTTGGAGCAGGGAAGGCTTTCGCGTCACAGTGTTTAAGGACACGCTGGGACCTTTCAGAAATAGGACAGCCACTTTGTCCCCAATTTTACAAGTTACTTTGAGATATCATGAGGTATGGCAACATAGTGGCTGAGAAATAAAATAAACCTACCTGCCCTACTTCTACTCAGAGCAGTAACACAGCACATAATTAAATGATGAATGACCCCCTCCGACTTCCCTCACCGCTCGCTTCTGTCCCAGGAGCCGGGTGGGAACCACACTCCTCCACAGCTTAGCCCGTCGGTGGGCCAGGCAGTGTACACGGCAGGAGTCCCGGGCGGATCGCTGGACGTGCAGCACCTCATCATGCAGGCGGATGCCCGGCGCAGGCAGCGCAGCAACGACAACTACTTCGATGACGTGCCACGATCCAAGCTGGAGCGACAGATGGCCCAAGTCAGCATGGTGAGCAAGGCAGGGCAGGTTGGAGGGATGAATGGGGATGGACTCAGGGAGAGTATTATGAATGGTTCTGGGCCGTAAAGCTCCACTGTCACCTAAAAATGATTAAACATCAATGAGCCACACTGTTGCACAGGATAGCAGTCCCACTGTAATTTACTCTGACTCCCTGAATGCCGTTTTCACTTACTAAAGCACCAAATGTGTATTATTCCCCCACTGAAGGTAGTCTGCAACAACTGGGCTTACATCCTCAAGCTTCAATAACCTTTGCTTGAAACTACAGGACTGCCTCTTTTAAATAACTGATCCTTTTTTTAAAAGAAGAATTACCTCCTATGTGGGACCAACAGGCCAATGACAGGGCAAGAAAGTCAAAAATTTAAGAGAAACATATTGTTTACAAAAAAGAAAAACAAAGGATAGTCTAACTCTTTCCTTTAAAGGGGGAACCAACTGCACTCTGACCCTGCTTGTACTCGTTCTCCTGTGTAGCGTCCCCTCAGGCAGTGGACTCTGGGCTCCGACTTCTTTTGTCAGATTGCTTATTTGTGAGTGTTGCTGCCCTGGAAGTGTGCACCCATGAATTTTATAAGAGCACTAAAGGAAGCGTTTGGTTCACTGGTTAGTTCAAATTTCTGCGATGTTTCTCCAGAATCATTTCAGCCGCAGCAGGCGGCACCATCTGAAACCAGCAGTTAACAGTCACAGCAGTGTAGGGCTCAGCCATTTTTACCAGCAAGGAAACAGAAAATTTATGCCCTTACCTTTTATAAAATTATGAAATATGCAAACCACAATCACAAAGTGTAGCAGCATGTTTATCTGCTGGAGTCCAACATCAAAATATGCTAAACTAAAAAGTACAGCATAAACTACATACACTTTTCAATTTTAATTATCAACTATATGCAATCAGCCACAGTGTGCTGGCAAACACACACAAATTCTGCACGCACACATCTGAGGCTGCAGCTGTGTTTTCATTCAGTATGATCAGGATCTTTTTATGTCTCTGTGTGAATCACAGAGCTTATCAGTGGTGACGACCACACACTCATAGTTGCCCTGCTCAATCTCCTAAGTGTGTCATTATGCATCCCCCACTTTTTATTTAGAAATAACGCTTTGAGGTGGCAATGGTGAGTTGCATTTGCCAGCGAATAAATAAAGTCTTTTTTCTCAGTTTCATTACACTGCCACTTTGACTGTTTTCACATTTCTGTGATTGGGTACTTTAGGAATGTTTCAACATGCCTTTTCAATAGCAACATTTTTTTTTTTTTTTTTTTTTTTTTTTTTTTTTTTTTTTTTTTTTTTTTCTAGCTCTCTTCCAGCCTAGTGAAACAGATTCCATCAGCAGAAAAACTGCTGTAATACTGTTGAGCTGGATGAGTTGATCATACCCAATACCACTTTGTATAGAATTATCCCAGGCTGTTTACTTCACCCAAACATCTGTTGACACCTTCACAGCACCTCTGCAACTTCATCACAGGGAATACAAACATGAGCAAACGTATTTGTCAAAACACAGTCAGGATGTGTGCACAGGAGAATCATCTGGATTTCATTCAGCAAAGAATGAAAGACCATAAAACAAGATTAACAAGCAGTGGCTGTTTCCTTAATGTGAAGGGTGAAAGCTGTGAACAGCAGTGAAGAGTCTTAAACTGAGATAAAGAGCGGCAACGTATAAAAGATGAGAGTAATTCATCCAAGTTTAATTTCCTCTGGGATGTTCTCTGAAGTGTCTCTTTGAAGGCATTTTTTGTTCCATCGGGAAAGCTGTTACATTATGAACTAGGATTTATCAGGCCAACAAGTGATGTCAACATGGGAACACAGCTCACATGTCGTGCCCCTTCTTGTAATCCTGTGTGATGCCACTTGTTTCCTGACGTGCGATTGGTTGTCGTTTCAGGCAGGAGAGTGGTGTGAGCCGATCACGTTGCGTCCACCCAACGAGGCCACCTCGTCCACTCCGGTGCAGTACTGGCAGCATCACCCCGAGAAACTCATCTTTCAGTCCTGTGACTACGAAGCCTACGTGAGTACCAATAGTTCACTCCTGATTGAATCCTGCGGGATGAGTTTTAGGGGGTGCCAACATGTGACAGTGAGCACAACTGGTCCATGTACAGTTCAGGCTGGATGAAACAGGCCAGCTGAGTCTTTTCTGAGTCATCCCTCATTTTGCAGCTGTTTTCCTTTGGGGCCTTGCCAGAAAATCCAGTGTAGAAAAAACCTTGGCTTCAACAGTTAATCTACAGATGGTTTTCTTCATTAACTAATCATTTTTGGTCTCTTAAATGTCAGAAAGTAGTGGAAAACTCGCAACACAAAGTTCCATATATCCACATTATCACGGATAGGGGATGGCACCTCTGATTGGTTATATGCTAAGCATCTAGGCTGGAATAATTATTACTGGGAGCAGGTAGAGAGAGTATAGAAAACCAATTTGAGATGGCGTAATTGTGTATGTCGAAGCGTTTTGGAGCTCTGATTGGCTCAGAGGAACTTTGGTGAAGACGCGAGCTGATACGAGCCAGACAAGTAAGTAAGAGTTAGGAAACATTGGACAGACATCGAAAAATCAGAGCATATAAGATGGGGAGACAAGAAATGAAATGTAATGCCGAAATCAAATATGAATGAAAGCCAGAAAAGATTAGAGAGAGGCTGTGAATAAGACATAAGTATGCCAAGAGTGTGCCTTCCCTCATTCCATCTCCCCTCTTTTCCTTTCCTCACCCCAGAGGTCTGAAAACAGCATGGTGGGCCATTATTTTTCTGACAGATGTACAACTGCTCAGGCGATGGCTTTTGGTGGGAAGGTGGCGAATGCACCAACAGGTGGGCCATTCAGGGGAAATATGAAGGCGCTTTCATGGAATCATTTATGACAACGACTTTAAAACTCGCTTGTCTGAGCACAACATACTGCAGGAAGAAAGTTATATAAGTGAGCAGGAGCCACAGCAGAGGGAGAGGCCAAACCTTCAGTCTGGATTTTGGCAAGCAAGAGGGAGATGAAGAATGAATAAGAATAGATTAGATAGATAAGACAGTGATGAGAGGCAGAGTGCATTATGTTTGTGTTAACAGACAAGGAAGGCGCCAAAAGGACAGAATAAAGAAAGCACCAGCAGCACTCTCATTCTCATCTAGAGCTCAACATAAACAGACGCTCCACTTTCAGCACCACCTCGGGTGGCGTCTTAACTTTATCATGTCAGCTTCAAAACCAGAGTTTGAAATACTATCTCAAGTTATTACAGATCTGTTTCTAGTCCAGACACTCTTACATCATTACCGAACTCTGCAGTACATCATTAGCAAGCAGTGTTATCTCAACATTGATGCTGTTGCTCTTTTTTATTAATCAAACAGTTTCCGTGGATGCACCAGATACAGAAGCCATTTCTTCCTGATGTTGAACTGCAGTTTATTTTGCTTTTAGAGTTTAGCTTCCTTGACTCCTCTTCATTTGGGACTAGTGTAGATTTTTCCATAAGATAAGCTATAAAGTATAAAAGCTTTAAACTGAACTGATCCTTCATGCAAAAAGTAATCACTTACTGTAAAAATGAATGCACCATTATGAATTATTCTAACTTAGCTCCATTCAAGCTCTGACACGACCGATAATGTCATCAATTAATTTCCATTTCTTCATTAACTGAATTTTAAAGCTGATCATGAAAGGTGACATACATCTTATATTTTACAGTGTTTCAAGGTACCTTCTCTATTTCATATCTGTCCAGGTGCATAATGAAATGTTCTTTTAATAAACTCTGAAATGGTTCATCATGAAGTTTTGCCTTTTCTTTTCAGTCAGCATGCTAACGCGTTGTTATAAGCTGGATACCATGGGAAACCATAATCGTCAAACATCAGTATGTAGAGTGATTTTGGCTCAAAGTGCCACTTTGACTTATAACAGCCTTACAGATCATGACTTTGGACACTTAATCCTGTTATGTTACAGACATCTGAATTTGATTGAGAGCTAATAAGATCACATAAGACCAGACAGCATCTGGTCTTATGTAAAATGATAATGATATTTGTAGGATAGCTGCCAGAAGCCCTGCCATAACAGCGATTAAAGATTTTTAGCTTGAATCAAAGATTGATTTGGTATTAACGTGCCCAGATGATGACTTTCTGATCCACGAAAGACCACACTATCCAAAAGTAAGTCTGTGCTACTCAAGCAGCTACTCAGCATGCAAAGCAATTTGCCCAAAAGGTTTTATCTTCATAATCAAATGTATCATTTGTCACATGTAAATAAATCCTGACAGATGTTCAGCTTTAGAGTCATATACTGTGGACTGTAAGCGAGAAGATCACCTCGAGGTGGTGAATGTTTCGCCCATTAAGTGCTCTAATGTCGACATAAACATCGTCACTGTAAAATACTGTTACCATTAGTGGGTTCTTTATTAAATCAGACGCTACGTGCACAGAGTGTTGGAGTACAAAGTCACAACCAGACAGGAGGACCTGCCAGACTCTGGTGTTAATGTCCCTCCAGGAGCGTCTCAAGGTGGATTCAATCACAGCCAAGTGTCTCTGTGCATTAAATAACGCTCCATGTTAGTACAGCTGTTAATAGTAGACCATAATGAATACCAGGGCTGGGATGAAACAAATTTGTCTAAATATGATTTGTATTGTGATTTGATGGTAATGATTATTCTTTTATCCTTTTCATTTTTGTCCTTCTTAAAGAAAAACAAAGTTAAATCACACACTTCTACAGACAATTTATCATGAGTCTTATTTCCAAAAACAATACACAACATGTGTCAGTCTGTCAGTCTTGGACATTTGTCTCAGCTCCATGGAAAAACAGTACTTTGCTGCATGCTCAGGTTGAGGGTGTGCACGTTGCACTTGAACTGTGCAACAACAACTGTGTCACCTCCATTGTCAGTTGACTAAAGCAACGTCCCTGTCAGAGATGTGCGTACGCAACATTGCTAAGTAGCTCTGCAGCGTTTGACCTGGTGTGAGACTCATGCAAGATTCACGTCTGGAGGACATGAAAGGACAGTGTGAGGGCGACGTAGGACTGGGTGGCCCCTGTGTCACAGGTAGCAGGTAGTAGCGACTCCTTCGGCTCTGTTCAGCTTTGACTTCTGACATCAGTTGTAGATTTCAGGAACTCCTTTTTGTGAGAAAAACTTCCTTGATGGAGTAATGTACAGCACCTCCAAATTCTAAACCACATTTGCAAACACTGTTTTCTACTACACTGCATGGGATATATGGAACTTTGCTGATAAAACTGGCTATTGCCTATGAAGTGATTTGAAGTTTGAGGGTGCGGGTCTTCTCTAGAAGTCTAGATTGGCCAAATTCGGCTGCTCTCGGTTCAGTTTGGATGGATTTTCTGGATTTGACGTCATGTCATTGCAGTCTGTGCTACCATAAAAATCATATAAAAATATGATTAAGTACATATAAATTATTACAAATAAGTACAAATATATATTCAAAACTCTTTTTCCAAGAAGGTAAAAACAGACACAGAGAGCTTATTCTTAGTTGACGACATTGCTGGCAGTACCAAACTGTGGAATGTTAAAACTGACCGTGATATTAAACAATGACTTGCCTTTGGCTGCAGAGCATAAAGTCTTAACTACTGAACCAATGTCTGGCACAGATTAGGAAGGTTACTATGGTTACAACATTTAAATCCATGTGTCCCAAAACACTGAATGAGTGTTTTTTATGTCCTTTCCGCAGTACCTGGGCTCCATGCTGGTGAAGGAACTGAGAGGGACAGAGTCTACACAAGATGCTTGTGCCAAAATGAGGGTAAAGCACAGCCTAACAGGCTTTATTTCTGCTGCTGTTAGTAAAGATTCAGAACTAATAACATTCTTTTGAGATCACAAATGCACTGGTAAGGAAAAAAAAAGCTAAAGGCTAAGACAATATGAAGTTGTAATAAATTAAAATGTTGGTGCACTAATAGCTTTATTATATAAACACTTTTCCTAAATCTGGGACACACTCTGTAAAACTTAAACAAATTTGAACTATCATGACTGTGGATTAAGTGTGTGGAGGGATTCATTTTTAATATCTTTGCCTTCCTTGGTGGCTCAGTGATCCCGCCCCTCTTATCCTAAATCACCTTACACCTCCCTCTCCATCTCTCTCCCTCTCTCTGCTGTTATCTGTCTCCTGCTATCTTGCCTTTTCTTGCTGCTCGCTCACTCTGGTGTCTTACTGTAACACTGACTCCCTCTCTCCTCCTGTCCCTCACTTTTTAAACAGATTTTAAACACTCATTAACAAAGCTTTCTGTTCCTCTCTTTCCTCTCCTGTTTACCTTGACACATCAGAAGGCGTCTTTCTCTCTTCTTCTTCTACTATCCTTCCTGAATTTGACATACCTCTGCTGCATGGTGTCCTAATTAAGTGCAATGAGGTGCACATCCACTCATTCTGGCTCTTCTACCTTCCCACTTCCCCCTGCTCACCCTGTTCCCAGCATCCCTCCTTTCATCTGTAATCACCATCCTTCCAGTTTGGATGCTTTAAAGCGTCAATTCAGAGCCCTTAGCAGGCTCTCTGGCATTGAAGGCAGGCTGCGCTGAGCTTCCGTCAGCTTTTTTAGTTCTACCTGATTCTGACAAGCCTGAACCGCAGCAGCAACATGACAAGACACAACTAGCATGTAGATTCAAAAAGGAGAAGAAAGGAGGGATGATGTGTGAGCAATGAAAGACAAGTGATACAGAGAAAGCAGGAAAGGGACTTATCTCACTGCAGTTTATTTGAATATAATAAAGCTTCTGGCAGGTAGAATGACAGCTTAGAGGGTGACACCAAGATGGCTGCAAATCACACAGTTCTTTTCAGCACCTCACTGCATAATGAGTCTAAATATAGGTAACAGAGACGCATTAAAATGCCAATATGTAATTAAGAAGAACTGCGAGCCTGATCTGGCGCATTAGATGCCGTGTTGCGATCGATCGGGTTTATAAATGTAAGTCAGATGCTTTTATTTTTTTTTATGGGGTGCCTGAAGCCTTTAACCTTTGGAGATTATTCAAATTGACTGTGGTAATAAAGGAGGAAGTCATGAAAAGACTGTTCGATGAGCTCATGTACTTTATGGTTCGTTTATTAAGTAATTCACTGTTTCTATCATGGCCCTTCGTAACTTCTGGACATGAATTTAAGTCCTAAAAGGTTATTACATGCCTCTACCAATTGCAACAAATTCATGTGAGACTAACTTTTATATATTTATTTATTTTTATGAGGGTTAAAAGTTCAATACCGCAACTGTTTTTCCACTTCCTGCATGTAATGTTGCTTCTCTTTTGTTTCTTCCGTTTTTTGGTTTTCTGTGCACTCCAAGAAGTCGACAGAACAGATGAAGAAAGTGCCAACCATCGTGCTCTCTGTGTCCTACAAAGGAGTCAAGTTCATCGACGCCACAAATAAGGTGATCCTCACAGTTCCTGTTTCGGCACCTTTAAATAACTCATGAAACGTTCAGGCCTTTGAAAAAGTGTCAGAAATGAGCAGCCTGACTGTGCTGAGGTCTGTTGTGACTGCATTTGAAACTCTGATTTGAAACTTATTTGGTGTAAAAATCAATAGGTGAAAAAAAAGAGTAAAACACAAACAGGCAGTTATCAGCATGGAACAGATGAGCTGAGAAAAAAACAATAATAACCTACTTATTTCATTAAATCCTTAAGGGAATGTTTTAATGTGATTAATTTCACACAGTTTATCATCGCCTCCTCCCTCCCCCAACCAGAATGACATTTGAGAGAAAATTGGTCAGTGAGTGCAGCAGATGACTGTTTAATGTGTGTTTAATGAGCAGTGTTACTTGATTAAAGCAATTAGCAAACAACTTTTACATTACAGCAATACCTAGTGAGAAAAGTATGACGTGACAAAAATGACCCATTAAATATGTAGGTTCAGCTGAGAAATATGTCACGTGGCGATCATCTTCAAACTTAAACAACAAATGTCAAGAAAGGAAATAAAGAAAAGGTTAGATCATTTCAACTTTCTCTCTTTAACCAAGCCACCACCAAGTCTATAATACATTTCAAATGAGATATAAACTAAATACTGACCAAAACTGTCTTGTTTGTAGTTCCAGTTTTGTGAAAATAGTCACATTTGAAAGTGTAACGTAAGTGATAATTTGAATTGCTTGTTACTAATCTGAGCACTCATGTGTTCTTTGTAACAGCATTCAGGCAAGACTGAACAACTGTTTGCCAGTTTAAAACTTCCATGAACAAAGGAGCATCTGAAATGCGTCATAGGTTGCTCCACCATTAGTGATGAATAGTACAATGAGGTCATTCATAATTCATAAAAAAAACAACAAAGTGGGCTATTTTAACTGTTCAACTACACTATATAGTTTAAGGTTACGATTTGAAAAATGTTTTTTTTGTTTTTCATTTTTCCTTTCATGGTTATAGAAATCTCATTCATATGACCATATCTTCCAAGCTTTCTGTTAAATACAGGAGATTGTTGCAAAATAGCCTTATTATTGGGCGTCCTTGATGCGTTGATGTGCATACAGTTGTATAAAACCCCTCAAAGCTTAAATACATGCAGTTTGTGGGTATAACGTGCGGCTGACATGGTAGCAGCTGCTTAGACTATAATGAGAGCGCCTCTGTTACATGAGACGTGTGAGTAAAAAACACCTCTGATATGCCTGCAATCCAGGGACAGGGTCTGACAATCTCATCCTAGGTGGATGGAAACGGCGGCGGGTAAAAATGGGGCACACTTTTGAAACTATTTTAAGATAGATATAAACTGCTGCCTTGCAAAAAAAGTGTTTATGCACACAGCAGAATATAGAGCATAATTTCCAGATAATTAGAACATTGTGAGTTCACTGCTCATCCTCAGGCGAAACAGCAAAGACCGGCTGGTGACACTAAAAAAAAAGATGGGTTGTGTAATCAGAAACACCTTTTCTTCACTTGGCTCTTCTTCACGTTTTCTTCACTTGGGTATCGAACATGTGCTCCAACTGCCTCCAGCAGCCAGCAGTCATTCACTCTGCACTTCTATTATCCTGCTCAGAGACGTGCTCGAGTGTGTCCCTTGTTTTTAGCACCATATCCCACTCTAACTTCAAAGGGAAGGAAAAGTGGGAGGAGACACACTAAAAATGGAATTCATAAAGGGGAAGGGGCTTCACCTGTGCTCATCTCTTCATGTTCCCTCTTTAACGTGTCATTTGTGTCAGTGTATAAAATAACAACTAGAGGCAATGGATTTTTCACTGATCTTAAAAAAATCAATAGGTTGAGCCTTTTTGAGCCTTTTTATCAAATCAAATATAATCTAGACATTAACAGTGTCTAAAACTTTCTTTTGAGCCTTTGACGTTCTATAATTTAAAATGTGTTTTTGATTAACACAACACGAAGTTTTCTCCAGTTATTTTACCAGAGGACAAATTCCAACTCTGCGACTCCCAGATCTCTCAAACCAAAATTGTTCTGCAGCCATTATGGTTTTTGGGATGTGTAAATTGAGATGAATAATAAATCAGATTTGTTTTGTCATGAAGCGGCTCACTGGAGATCAACAGTCTCTTCTCTGCACCTCCGCCTCCTTCTTTCTCTTTTCCTCTTCCTTTCTCCCTCCCTCTCTCTGCAGAACATCATAGCAGAACACGAGATTCGTAACATCTCATGTGCGGCTCAGGATCCAGAGGATCTGTCCACGTTTGCCTACATCACCAAAGATCTCAAGTCCAGTCACCACTACTGCCACGTCTTCACTGCTTTTGATGTGGTCAGTGCTGATGCTGTAGCTACACGTTTAAAGATAAATGTCATAATCGCAGCGCCAATAACGTCACAGATGCACTCACGCCTGTTTGCCTTTACCTTGTTGTCAGAACTTGGCGTATGAGATCATCCTGACACTCGGCCAGGCCTTCGAGGTTG
>KV751334.1:18785022-18801646 GCA_001698575.1 Mola mola
CTCCACACTTCCAGAGAGCTTTGACAGCAAGCCCAGCAAACCTGTCCCCAAACCTCGTGTCAACATCCGCAAATCTGTAAGCACCACTGCCGCACGGCCACCCTACTGCTTGAAGGGAAAATGCATCCTAGATATTCACATCACCAACTCCGGGTGTTTTCAGTGGCTCTGTGCAGATTCATTGATAACCTTTGCATTGACATCTATTTCATCACAAACTTGAGCTTTAGCTGTTCTTTCTAAAATTAATTTAATGTTCTGGATTGCTTTTTAAGATGGATTCTCACTTTAATGTTCAATATTACTTTTCTGGAACTCAGAATAACCATAATGCATCTGCTTCTATCCAGACTCAACTAACGTCCCGTCAACTGTCTCCAATTCACACTATTTACACCCCCCTGCTCTGATTGGTCGCAGTCAATTCTCAGTTGGTACACTGGGAAAATCCTGGAGCACGTGTTTGTGTGTGTGCGTGTGAGTGAGTTTTGGCCCAGCGACAGTGTGGCAGAGGTGTAGGTGGATATTTGATCTGTTAAGCGTCTGTTTGGTCTTGTTGTCCCTGCAGTCTCGACACACCACGCTGATTGACGAGGCCTGTTTGCGTGGCGCTCTGGGGAGGCTCGCTAGGCTCGCTTCACACTGCGTGTGCATGAGAAAATAAAGAATCCTCATGTGGAAGACTCCTACATACTGCATGGAGAATTAATATATTGACTTTTGAATCCATAAGCTCCTCATCAACAATGCTGTAGTGTGCAGGAATGTCTGCAAAGAATTAACAGAGCAACCTGCTACTGTTTACCCATTCACCGGGTTTTAGTGTGTATTTGTATTTAGTGTGATTGGTGTTTACCACAGTCTTGTAAAGCTGAAAAGAACTAGCTCATCGCTAGCCCAGTCTTTCTTTTTGATCTTGAACCAGGGGTTGGTGTCAACATCTGTCCATCTTTGGTTTTCTGCAAATTAATTTCACACTTATTTCTTGTTGGGAAGCTTTTATCGGACTGGTTTAAGGGTCAGGACACACCGAGCTGTCGATCAGCAAATACAAACTATTTGGAAGTCTCCGCCATCTTTATGTTTTGTTCCAACGTAAACTTTCTGCACCTGACATGCGTCCCTGGGTGTCTCACTGTTGTGGCTAGCTTTTGTCATCAGTTAGGTGTTTTCTTTTACATCTCTACTCTGCTCCATTTCATGTATGTGGACAGTAATACAGGGTAAGCTAGCTAGGCTAGCCACGTAGCTTAACACTTTAGCAAAAAGTGAGTATTGGGTTGTTTGGTCACATGGACCTTACAGTTGGCATGTTCACAGCGACCTTTGCACCGTGAACAATGGCAGTGTGAAAAGTGAAGGAAACAAAATCATAATTTTAAATAAAGAAATAAATAGATAATTGGTATTATCTTTGGCAGAAAAAAACAATGATTAGTGCTTACACTTAGTGCTAAATTTCTTCTTTCTCACCAAGCACAACCTTGATCTATATGAACACATATGCATTTTTTCCTTGTTAAGCAAGCCAGTATACTGCCACCTACTGGCAGTCAGTAAAACAGTCTTAAAAATAGTCTAATTTCAGTCACACCAAGATAGCACTGCCACGAGCTACTCTGCCCTACAGTAGCTTTGTGATATTATGTAGTTGTGTCCCACATTCTATCATGAATTCATTTGCGTGTGTAGCCTTTGTTCACGCCTACTCCAACCCCAGAGTCACAAAGTCTGTAAACCTCTCAACCTCCCATTAACCTACAACAGAGCTTTAAAATAGTAATGCTAACCTACTCAGTTCACACTTTGGTGCTCCACTGACACATACAGAAGCACATGTGTGAGCATTAAGGGCCTGGTGTAGAGTTACAGCGGCTGCTGTGCCCATTTACATACTGTCATGCATGGAGGAAAGAATGGGCTCACTTTCTAAAGTTAGATGGAGATGTGAGACAGTGAGGAAAGACAGAGTGAGAGGATAAGACAGAAAAAGAGCACATGCAGTGTTTGTCTTCATGCTCTTTCTGTGTCTGTGTGCTTGTGCAAAGCTTGTGTGTGGTCCTGTGCCTACAGAGATGATGGACGATGGCATGTGTGCACACAATCTGCTGACTCTGCGATCGTTAGATTAACTATTAATTGCCTCGTTCTTCCCCTTGTTTATGTGTGTGTGTGTGAGTGTGTATAGTGTAATTAATGACTTGTAGTGAGCAGCAGGGCAAAAAAATACTGTAGGATTGACTTTGTATTCCTGCCACCTGCCAGGATCTCCATCCTGCAGCACCTCTCCAGACCCTCTGGTTTAAAATACAGTTGCTTTGTTTTTCTGCCAACAAATATTTGTTATATTTATGCTGCATTTGTGAGCATAATTATATCCACTTAAACTGCCATCACGAATGTGAATATGACTATTGTCTTTGATGTACGTCACATGTTACTGTACTCGGATTGCATCTTTGAAATGGGATTGACACACGTGACTGTAACCACGTATGACTTAAAGCATTTGTTTTTTTTGCATAAGCGTGAAGAAGGTGACCAGGGAAGTGAAAATAGCTGCTGGTAGGGGCGGGGACTATATGCTTTTGTCCTGATTCTACTGTATCACCATACCTGGGTCCCGATTCAATTTGTACTGCGATTCGACAAATATTGATTATTGCGATTTTTATTTTTAAAGATAAATCTTACACTTCTAGATACAGAACTAGTACAACATGAGTTTCATTGTCCTGAAACAGTGCTGTGGCACTTCGGAGGGGCCCCGGTTGAGGATGTGCACGTAGCACTCGATGTAGAGAAAGCCGACTAACTGCACAGCGACATCCGTGTTGCTGATGCTCTCTGTGCCGAAAGCAGCGTCTTTCTCTTGAGATGTTCCACTCTTTCAGGACATTTTGAAGTAGCTTTGCAGCATTTGCTCCTGTGATATTTGTGCATGACTCTTTTTTGGATGTGGTCCGTGAAGTCCATGCGTCGCACGCAAGAGCTATGCTCAGCTTTTCTTTGACTTTCTACATCACCTCATTACAGATTTGAGGACCTTCTGTCTTTGAGAAAAACATCCTTGTACAGCAGCCATGTTTCGAAACCTGCTGTTTTCCATCCCAGGGTTCTTTACGGTTATAAATGGGCTGTTGTCTCCATGATTCGTTTTGCTTTTCCTAAACCCTTTGGGAGTTTATTCAGTATCCCATCCACGGTCCAACTCTCTGCTCTCAGTGGCTTTCGACTCACTTCGGCACACAATGGCGGTTTTCCTAAAACGGACATGACATTGCATCATGGGTGACTGCACTACCATAGATAATACATAGAATCGTCCTGGTAATTACAAAAATAGATATTTCCAACCAGAGCTGATAGTTAATTTTCCTGATGGTCTAGGAGACATGAAATTAACCCTTTCTTTAAAAAAACACAACTAAAATGTAACCAGAAGTTGTTTGAAGGTTTACGTACCAGTCTGTCTTGTGGAGATGCTTTTGCGGAGTGAGGTTTTGTCGCTGTGTCTTACTCACCTTGCTGGGAGTGTCTTTGCCGTGCAGGAGGTGCTGTATAAATTTGGTACAACATGGCTCACTCTTACCATTCTTGCTGGTAACTCTGCTGCTGTCATTGCTGTGGTTTTGGCTTGCTGTTACTGTTGCTGTGCAGGCCCACTTTGACCTGTATATGACCTCTGCCCCTGTAGGTCATCATGTCCCCCTCCAGCCGCTGGTCACTGGGCCACATTTACACCCCTCACCGGCCTCCGCTCCACCCTCCTCTTCCTCCCCCTCGACTCTTCCATCTTCCTCACAAAGCTCGGTCACAGGTCCTCCATGCTTTTCCTTCTTTTATCCTTTATTTCCACATGATTTTCTTTTAGTAAAGAAGAAGGCACCATCTGTAAGTGCTTCGCTTTTTCCTCCATTGACTCTGCATCCTTGTTTGTTCTGTTTGCAGTGCGTCTCATTTTTCAGTTTTCTGTGTCTCTACATCATCAGTTTAAACAAATGTGACACCTCTATAACATGTAGTTAGAGGTAATACGGAGTAAATGCAAACCTCGATTTTACTGCCTTCGACTGTTATAGAGTAGAATACATATATACTGTATATATACAGTAGAATAAAAAATAGAGGTTAACCAGTCTAAAATGTGAATATGACGGTACTGACATCTTGTATTAATCCTATTAATTGTCCATTAAATAATTTTTTGAGCAAAAGTGATAAAGCTTCAGCTTGTACCTCATACACGTCACCATAGAAAAAGACTGAACTGTGCTCATTGAACACACTCCCATTGCCTGTTTGGGGTATCTGAGGTTGCTGTGGCGTGTTGCAGTGACATTCTGGATGTCCGTGCAGCATTACTCCATGATTTATCTTTCCCGCCCCTCTGCTGAAAATACATGATGTGTTGAAGGCAGACACAGTTCATTCCATGGCTTTCCGGATAGACTCGATCCCGGTGATGCTCTGAACTGGTTCTTCACAAAGCATGGAGTTGGGTTGCTGTGAGACTGAAAGTGTGATTGCCATTAATCCTGTAACCCTGTAACAACATTGTAAGGTCTTGCCATGGCTGTTTGAGAGGATAGAGAGCTGAATTCATATTATAGTTAGTTTCCCTGTAGGTGCTGTAGTGGTGTGTTGAGATAAGAGACACATGGCTCTGTTAGTGTAATGAAATTAGCCTTGTCTACTGCAGAAATAGTTCTTTACTTTTATATGTATTTATTTAGATGAATTTTCTATTTTTGATCATGAATTTCCATTAACCTGAGTGCAATCATGCTCCTCTCATCCTGAAATTATCTGAAAATGAGCCAATATATTGGAGGAAAAACACCCTCTGCAAGAAAAAAAGATGAGTGGTCGCTGTGGGGTTTTACAATAGCTTCAGCTGATCAGATTCCACAGTTAAATCTGTCCTGATTTACACGTTAACACACAAATACAGCAAGATCCGGCATTCAGAAATATACAGGTATGGAAAACTTAAGGGAATTTCTTTTTTCTGAGCATCTGTCTGTGATCTCTGTTCCGATTCCTCATCTAATCTGCATCTCATCTCCCCCCAACATTTGAGTTATTACCTTCCATTACTTTACTTTGTGAGCTGCACGTCCTTTACCTCACCGACTCTAATCAAATCAAGTCAAATCAAATTTTATTTATACAGCCCAAAATCACAATTTACACATTATCTCACTGGGCTTTGACAAACTGTACAGATGTGACATCCTCTGCCGTTAGACCCTCGAGCCGGGTGAAGAAAAACTTAAAAAACCCTAAACAGGGAAAATAAGAAACCTCAGGATGAACCACAGAGGAGGGATCCTTCTTCCTAGGACAGACAGACATGCAATAGATGTCACATGTACTGAGCACAACAATATGATAATAGCAGTTTACTTAGAATGTATAAAACATCCATGAGTCCCAGAGTCTGTGGAATCTATAAATCCAGATGTATGGGAAGTCTAGTGATCCAGACGCAGGTGTACTCTGTTGGTCCAGGAGTCATTTTAGTCCATGTAGCAAGATCTGAATGTTGCTGATGTAGTCACTAAGTCCAACAGTATGTGGGATCTTTAAATCCAGGGATATGTGAAGTGTAGTGATCCAGAAGCAGGTGTAGTCTATTGGTCCAGAAGCCATTGTAATCTGTGGATCCCGATTTGCACTTGGAAATCCAGCCTAGGATCCAAGACACAGGATCGCCTGTCCTAATGTGAGCTGTAGGTATCAGGCAGGACCACAGCAGTAGCTCCAACCGTGACCTAGAAAGACCTGCAGGATGATAAAGCACAACGACTCCAGGGAAGAAGTAAAGTTAGTGTAAGGATATGGCCATTTAGAGGAGCAGAGATGGAGTCTGAGTCAGAGGGGGGAGAGAAGAGAGCTGCTTGATAGCTGAAAGCTCTGCCTCCCATTCTACTTTTGGAGATTCTTGGGATCACCAATAACCCTGCATCCTGGGAGCGTAAGGTTCTGGATGGGTGATAGGGTACTATGAGCTCTTTAAGATAAGATGGTGCCTGACCTGATAAGATTATACCATGGAGTTAGTGGTTTTGTTTTCTTTTTAACTGGGGCAATAGAATCGAGTGAAGCACAAGGAGAGCCGGCAGTGGAATCAGCAAGGTGATCAAGCTGGGAGGGGATAAAATTAAGATATGACTCCTCTGTTATTTTGGGATATGGCCCTGAAGTTATTGCAAAGGGAATAATTTCTTTAAAATTATAATTAACTAAATAACTAATTTTCATCAGTGTCCTCAAATATGCATCTGCTATAATAACTAGTAACTCTTGGTTTATAGTTGATGAGCAGAAATTTAAATGTTAGAAGATAATGATCTGATAAAAGCAGATGCGGTCTCTGTGCAGATTGCGCAGAGACTTTTAAGTGCTCAATTTCAATGCCATATATCAGAACAAGATCAAGGGTGTGATTAAACGTGTGAGTTGATTCTTGTACACACTGACCAGCCAAATGAATCTAACAGTGACAGAAATGCAGTACCAAGGCTGTCGATTTCAACGTCTACATAGATATTTAAGTCACCTACAATAATAACTTTATCTGTTTTAAGGACCAGAGCGGAGAGAAACTGAAAATTCAGATAAAAATTCAGTGTAGGGTCCAGGTGCTTGATACACTATAACAAAAATAGTTGGAGTTTTCATGGTTGGATCAGAAATGCTAAGAATGAGATTTTCAAATGAACTTAAATTTTGTTCTGGCTTCGGGTTTATTAATAGCACAGAATTGAAAATGGCTACAACTCCACCACCTCTGCCAGTGTCTCTGTGAATGTGTGTGTTAGTGAGACTGGGAGGAGTGGATTCATTAATACTTACATATTCGTCTTCAAGTTTCAGTAAGGCAAAATAAATCAATATTATTATCTGATATAAGCTCATTTATTAATACAGCTTTAGATGATAGGGATCTGATATTCAAGAGTCTACATTTAAGTCTCTTTACTTTGTAAACTGCCTCATTAGTGGTGTTGATATTTATCAAGTTCCTATGTGAACCCTTTTCATTCATTAGTGGTGTTGATTTTTATCAAGTTCCTATGTGAACCCTTTTCATTCAATTTAGTGAATTTAGTGAATTTATGTGGACGGGGGACAGACACAGTCTCTATGGGGTTGTAGGTGGATCACTCTAAGGGAAGTGCAGAGAGGCGTGTAAGACTGCAACTCTGCTTCCTGGCCTCAACTCTAAATTGTCAATTTGGTTGACTAATAAATCTGGCCATATTTCTAGAAATGAGAGCAGCTCCTTCCAAAGTACGATGGATGATGTCTCTCCTAATTAGACCAGGTCTTCCCCACAAAGTTTGCCAATTATCATTACCAACTGACTGTTTTCACTGACTCTATTAGCATGAAATTATGTCCAAAAAATTGATCCTGCAGAGCATAAACTGCAGATTTCAGACAACAGCAGCAGTTGGAATTCATTCTCTGCCATGATGATGTAATGGTTCTGTATGACATGCATTCAGTTAATTGAAAATAATTTGTCTCCTTCTCTTTTTCGTGTCTCTGTTTGTCAGATGGAGCAGCCGTCCATGGACCAGAAGGGCCACGCCAACGTGCCGTGGATCGTGGAGCCGGGTCAGGAGGCCAAGAGAGGAGCCAACACCAAGTACGAGACCACTATTTTCTAACATACAGCTGCCATGTCCACTCCTGTGTGTGTGTGCCTTTCAGAAGTTGGCCTGTACTGGGGCCCCGCCCCGGAGTTGGGCTCGAGCGACGCACGCTGCCGCATCACCTCACCAGCTGACAAATAAAAACAAAACATCCCGTCCCGCCCCGCCCCGCCCCCAGTTAGCCGAGCCTGCCCACTGCATGATGACGTTTGGCGCTGCGCTGTCTCTCTCTCCTTTCTCCTTGTCTCCTCCTCTCTCTTTCGTTTCTGCGCCCCCCCCCGCTCTCTGGCCCGGGCCCACCATCCTGCCTGCAGGGCTGGCGCATGACCTTTGAACCCAGGGCTATGCTGCACTTCTCTGTCTCCACCTGTAGGGGAAATGGCCCGTTTATCCACTTCCTGTTTGTGGGTCAGTCAGCAGTCAACCAGTCGGTTGCTCTGCTTCCAGTTTCTTGTGGGGTTTTTTTTTCCTCCTGTTGATGGGTGCAACTGTTTGGCTTTGTCTCTCTCCTCCTTTTTTTATCCTGACCGCCTCCATCCCTCGCTTCTCTCTACATTTCAGCCCCTTTGTCAAACTCAGATGCGACAGTGTTTTAGCTGTCCATTAAGCCCAGAGTGGGAGCTGAGAATGAGGGATGTTGTCAAAACCTGGCTACTGGAGGAAAGTTCAGACTTTTTAGATATTTTTTAATCATAGAGGAGAGCTGAATTATGAGAGGTGATGTAGCGCAGTCTCTTTGACTCAAACTGGTTCATCCAGCAGGCTACTAGAATGTATTTCAACTTTTTGATTCTTTCTATCAAATTATTTTTTGAGAATACTAACAAACTTGTGAATTCCTTTGACAAACAACTATAAACTTGACCTTTGACACAGGAAGAAGTACGTAATTTTTTGTTGTTGTTGTTTTTATACAACTTTTTTTCAGCACGTGTGTATATGTTCAGAATTCTTTAAAGCACACAGATTTTTCCCGACTCGTAGAACCTTATTATTATTTGAGGTAAAAGAAAACAAAAAACATTTGTGGTTTAGCATGTGGCTTGTCTGACGCATGGTGGCCATTTTGGATTTGCTGAGCAGGGGGGCCGGTGGAGAGGCGGGGTGTGATAAGTGATGTCATCTCATTTGCAGGGCAATGCCGGACGCTCATGTCTATTACTGTGGAATGCAAAGAATGTAGCCAGCCCTAAATACGGACCTTGTCACACACACAATGCAAAATGGACCACAAAGGACCCTCTTTCTCCAAACACGGACGCTACTCCTTTAAGGTTGACTACAAAACTTTAACATCATTCGTGAACATGATGCTTGACACAGTAAACACATAACAACAGACACACCCAAACACTTACAGGACTGCATCTCGACAGACCGCAGTCTGCTCTGAATGTACACTTATCTGAAAGCAGCCTCAACTTTCTGCAGTCACAGCAGGATCGGTTTTACATGCCCGACTGGGGAGCACGACCTCTGAACTTTTGGGCTGGGTTACAGACTGTATGTTGGTATCAGACAATGGGCTCGCTAACAACACCGCTGGGCATGCGTTGGTGTTGGAATAGGCATGAGTTTGACGACATCTGGCTGGCTCTTTTTAGTTTGTTTTATTTTCTTTAAGTCAGAAAATAATACTGAGATATATGCACAAGTGTGTAAATGTGATTGGACTGCAAGATGCAAGAGGTGTGTCGTCATAACCAATGATGAACCATGTGAACAAAACAGCCTCTGGCATTTAAAAAAAAGTATTCTATATATATTGCCCGACATTTTAATGTTTAATATGAGAGTATTATATTACCATGATGATAATGATTATTCTTGTGCAATTCTTGTCTACTGTTGTCTTAATGTCACATTATTTTTCTATGGTATGATGAGATGAAGACTTTGGGCTTGAGAATGATGGCCATCCTTTAAAAAAATTAATAAATAAAAAATCTGAAACTAGGTGATCATACTTCTACACTCAGAGTGAATGTTGCTGGTGGCTAGTTAACTCTTGTCAGGTCAAAATCTTCTATCATTTCTCATGGGGCTCTACTCTTACCTAGCAGATGTACCATTTTAAACGCAGTATTACTGTATTATTTGGATGAGACATTATCCAATTATAAAGTGTATATAGATATTTTGCCAACACATTGTTCATACATGTAATGTAAAAGAGAAAAGACTTGAGAATTTGCAGAACATGGCACTGGAAACAAGGTACCAAAATAAAGGCTGGAGGTTGGTAGATTGTATTTTGAGTGAAAACTGAAATGGTTTATTTGGTGACATCACTGCTGACCAACTTATGTACATAGGCTTGGGCTTCCAGCACACTGATTTTTGTAATTTTGGCCATTATTTATATCCTTGTAAAACACATGGAATAAAATATGACTTGTAAAACCATTATTTATCCTCTGAATAAAAGCTGTCATGAGTTATTTCCCTTTCCTCAACACTCCCATCACAGAGAGTTTGACAGGTGTCTTTGAGGCATTCTGAGAAGGTTTGAAATTATTACGGTTTTTTTACAACTTGTTTTGCCATGCCTTGTTTTGACGGTCAATCAGGCTGTAAAGATTAGCTACTTAATCTAAACCTCTTTGAACTGGGTGAGCAGATACAGTGGCTCAAGGAAGTTTACAGTGACCGATTCGTAACCTAACCCTGTTCACGATCAACGTGAGAGTTTCTCATAGACCTATTTGATGACTTGTTTTTCTTGCCCAGAATTTCACTTTTAGCAAACTGCATTATCTTGACCAAGGACACACAAACTACAGGTCACCAAAAAAGTGTACTGCAGATCTGTGGACACTCCACCTCCTGAACCAAGGTCACCCCCATTTTTGCTGCCATCCACAACCTGGTGTGTACAATCATATTTAAAATGTCCAATATGTATCACTATATATCATAATTGTGAAGGAGAATTTAATCACATTAAAAACTTTAATACATTTATGTAACTTTTAATCTATGATTCTATAAAATTCCATGTCAACTACAATCTAGTATCAAACGTAGCTTACGAATAACAGAGTCGTGCGCTGGTTCAGGTTTGAAAACCTGCAGCCAAACACACAGCAGCTCAGTAACACAACCAACCAGTTATGGACAATCATCTGTTGATCAAACCCACTGCTGAGATGGTCTGATGTTTCACTGTTTTTAGGTAAGGATGGCAGAGATCACTTTCAGTCTGAAATATACACCTACTGTATGTTTATTATTACTATTATTCTCAGTCCCCTTGTCCCTTGATGAATAGATGCAAGACCTGTGATTCTTGAACTGAAGAGTTAAACTAACTCACTTCATCCAAAGTTCCACCTTAATACCTCAATACCAATAACACACACCAACTACTGTTTGTTGGTTGTGGAAAAATGGATATGAGCAGGAAAGCTTAATTGATCTTGGTTCTAAATCCACAGAGCAGGTTTATGTAAAGCTGGATGGTGCAATACGATCTATTATGAAAGCTTTGTGCACGTTCTCCTCTCAGGATCTGGGATTTGATAGAAAAAGTGCAGAGGCAGAGCGCAGGTATGTTTACACCTACAATGAAAACACAATTATAATTAACAGCCATGTGATAATAAAACCTGATGGTTTGAGAAAGTTGGGCCAAAATTAAGAATCACTGGCAGCAATCATCTCTTTGACTACAGAGAAAGGTTAACTAGGTTTAAAGTCCCAACCTTTGACATGCACACACACGCAGCACCTCCATCTTCTTCACAGGAAAACAACAGCTTCTGCTTGTGCAAGCATCCTCCCTGCTAATTATGTGAGGAGGGTTTTACTGTACTTTAACAATATTTCATTGAAAAGTGTTGAGTGTCTGATATGTAAGCTACAACTTGAATTACAGTTGATATAACCTCCCTGTCACCTGCAGCTGCTTTGTCCAAAATAAATCAGACGTAAGGGCTGACAAATAACCAAATAACAGTTGTAAGTAGCATCACTTCACAGCAGGTCCTGTTCGTAGCTGCTGCCACACATCACAGTACAGACAGCTCAGGAGTACATCTGCAGCAGGTCATCAGCTTGATCAACTACCTCTGCTGACCTCCAGACAACCCAGCTGACACTGCGATGTTCCTGTTAATCATAGACCAGGGTATAGTGTCGCCACGTTTCCATGGTGACCACATCCCCTTGCACTTGCACCAACAGGCCTCTATGTAAACCATCATTTACTGACTCAAGGGTTTTTAACTTTACCGCCCACAAAGAACAACGAAACCTCTGCCAATATAACGCCAACAGTTCCTAAAATGGCAGCCCTGTTTCCTTACCACGCTGAACTCTAGGCTATGTATCATGCATTTTTGCAGCTAATTCAAAAATGTGAATTACGTCATTCAAGGCTTATTTTCAAGGCAAGAAAATGTCATTCAGTGCTTATTTTCAAACCTTGAATGACAGATAGATCGTGACAGTGTGGCTGAGTGCCTGTGCCAGACTTTAGCTGTCTGCGCATCATTTTGGACGGATTATTGTTCTAAAAGGTACCACCCTGGATAGCATCTCCTCTCTTTCCTTTAAAGCTCAGCAGTGAGGGATTTAATTACACAAACATGAAGAGGCTGCCAGGGTTTGGGAACTGGAGCCCCTCTGTTCTCACCACACGGCCCGCCTAGAATTTGGCTGAGAGGAGTCAGAGCCAGAAAAATGAAGTAAACAGTGTTCAATGTTACAACTCTGACAGGATCTACAGCAACAAGCGGCAAAGGTAAGTTTGTCTCAGGTAAACAAGAGCTGTTAATGTGAAGTTGTGCATTTAGAAATTCAGTAGCAACACATATAGTGCGTTTTCTTTTAAATGAACATTTGTAAAGCCTATATTTGTTTCATGTTCACAGTATAGACCTGGTTGGCAAACTAAAGATTCACTAAGCTTCCATGCTAGTTAATCTCTCATTTATCCATTTAATGTCTCCCAAAAACCAAAAATAGACTTCTCATTAAAATCATTCATAAAGGTAAACAACATTAAATCATCGTACTAGTTTCAGCCATTAGGTCATCCTGTGTTAGCAGGCTAATTCAGCACAGACCATTACAATACAAACAAACAGTTCTGCTGTTATGATTTGCAAATTTTTTATTGTAGATAATCAGCACAAGCAGATACCTTTTTGAATAAAATCTGGATGTTGTCTGTTCCTTAAACAAAACAAGAAGTTTGATGAAATCACCTAGAGATTTCTAACTGCTACTGACAGATAATTGAGATCGGTCCTTGGATGACGTGTCAGATACACAAATTAAAAAATTTCTATCCCCTGTATCACATCCTATCATGCTCCAGGTTGAATAATTAATTAAATCTGCAATTGAAATATCATATTGTTGCCTTTAAAATGCATCTTAAGTCCTCTGCAAATACTAAAAGCTGACCCTAATCAGATTCGACAAGGAATTTGAAAAAGGTTGAATTTGATAAGTAAATTATACATTTCTCAAATATATGTTGTATGCATACAGAACCCTGGTGTTATTGCAAGGATTAAACACCATCACTGTCTCTCACCAGGCCTCACTCAATACAAAATATATGTGTAAGCAGGGATGAGTGCCTGGAGTTGAGTGTCTATTAAACTACAAAAGTGACTAAAGTGACATTTGCAGTGAGCCTCAGAAAGGCTGAACAAGCATTTGTCAAGAGTTCGTGATCTAGACATAACACCGTGCAGCCAATACAAGGGACTGCTGGGCAGTTTTCTCAGATTGGAGGAGAAAGAACCGATGCTGCGGTACTTTGTTTCGTTAAAGATTTACTGCCAATCTGGAATTGGCTGAATTCTTTAAAAACCAAAGGCGGAAAAAAAACATCATTTGCAAAGAGCAGACCACCGCAGGATGAGAGTGGGAGGAAATTCAAGACATTATTTTCTGCAAGATTAGACCAGGAGTGGAGAGTGATGCAGTGGCTGCTGTATTTAGCCTTTGCAAAGCTCAGGCTCTATTGCTGGCTGCGTCGGAGGTTCAGGACTTAACAGAGGACAAAGAAGGACAATGAGGAAAGAATAATAAAAGAAGGTGGGAACACAGTGGAGCACAGCAGGTTTTTTTACACTGTGAAAAGAAAAAGATTGATAGATTGATTGACGCGTATTTCTAACATCCAGAAAGAAGCATAAGAGGAAAAGTACACACTTTTTTTCACCGCCTGTGTCAGACTGGGAGACAGCCAAAGTTCCAGATGGCATGTACTGCCCACAGCTAACGGCTAAATGAGACAACTATGTAAAAACTGCTCATGTAATAATCACAGTGATATGTGGCATTCATTCAATAAGGCCAGCTTAGATGGTTCAGACCCTCCGTGTTTATCCTGCGTGCACACATTTATATTCCTCCTTCACACGGCCAAGAAAAAGAAGGAGGAGGATCTGCAATGAGAAACTCCTTTACATAAAGACAATTTTCTGCATTTGGTAAACGACTGGCTGAACATAAAGCTTTTCTGTGCACCTGGCAGATGTGGTGCAGCAACACTCACATTATCATAATGTGCTGAAATAGCCCAACATGGAGCTGACTAGCCAGAACGAAGGTGATAGAGGAATAAAATGACTGCTGCAAGAGACTAACAAAAGGTAAACACACACACATACACCCTGCTGGGCTTGGCTCACAATATGCAATCTGATAAAGCTGGGCATGGTGAGGAGTGTGGTCCAAACAATAAAAGGGTTTTTTTTCATACAATGGAACACATTCACAGTCAGACTTTGTCAGGTACAAACACACTTGACAAAACGATCCTGCACTGGCCTCGAATAGAGACATTCACAAGTACGTCTGTGAGGTGTTACCACCTTGGCTTTCATGGTGGGAGAGGCTGAATCTGGAGCACCCTGTGCTGCAGAGCCAGGCAACACACACAATGTAAATCACTGCTGATGAGTTCCATTTATGAACACACAGCTTTCATAACCAGGAACAGAAGTTTGAGTTGAGTTTTTTTTTTAAAAATCCACATACTGCAGTTGCTCTCAAGGTTATTCAACCCTCAGTGCAAATTAAATCATTGGCAAAACTTATATTCTTTCTGCTGCAATAACAAATCAAGCAATATAGTCAGTTCAATCAATGGCTACTGCAGGAAATTTTTGTTTCAGGGACATTTCTTCAAGGAACTTATACAAATCAGCCTGATGACTAGCAATATTCTAGCATAGACCTCATCATCACGGGTCGCTCTTTCCATTTCCCACTGGACATCATGTTCTACATGAATGTTCATGAGGGCCTGTGTCTCATCGTCCACTTGTTTCTCCTCTGGCTCCATCCTGAAGCACAATGGAACCAAAGACACTTAGTCTGAAAACATGATGAAAAACAAACAGTGATCCTGCAACTGGAGATCTCTAAACATGGTGGGTGAAATAAAATACTGCAAGTCTTCAACCAATCAGAACAAAGCCCTGCTTGGCCTGCCCCTAATGTTGCTGAACTTATGGAAAGTACTGCTGACCCCAAAGCAGGGACCTTTCTGGGGGTAGATCAGTTACCCTCAAACTAAATTTCGACACTGGTTCCTGCGATCAAAATGCACTCTAATTATTCAACCCCTCCATGAAAGGTGTCTTTACTACATACTAAAGCACCCTCTTGCTGTTATGACCTGCTGCAAACATAGTGAAACATAATGCAGAACCAGACAATAGCTACTTGCAGCGTTCCTGAGTAATATTAGCTCATTCCTGATGGACACTGGACTCCAGTGCACTAATATCTCTGGGTTTGCCTGCTACCACAGAGTTCTTCCAACCCCACCCAAGAGTTTTTGTTGGGCAACTGGGATGGCCCATCTAGAATTCTCTTCTTCTGAAACAAAGCCTTGGTGGACTTTTAGGTATGCTTGGAATCATTGTCCTGTTGGAAGGTCCAGTGACACCCAAGCTTCAGCTACCTCACAGACAGAATTACGTTCTCTCTAGGGTTTTTCCTGATGCTTGACTGAATCCAACTTGGCAGATTTCCAGAGGAAACAAAACAGCCTCAGACCATAACCAAGCCACCGTCATGCTTCACTGTGGGCAGGCTGTTCTTTTCAGCATTCTTCCTCCTCCAGGCATACCACCCAAAAAGTTCTAGTTCTGTTTCATCTCTTCGCAGAACCGAATCCCAACTTTTCTGTGTCTCATTTCCATGTTTTTGAGCATGCTGGGGCCCACTTTTCTTCTGCTTTTGTGTTAGTAGTGGTGTGAGTTGTACAGTTCAGACATGGGGTCCTTCAACAATTAATATGTGCCTTACTATGCAAAATAAAAAAGCACACGAGAGATTTCTGCTGGCCCCGCTGGCATCTTCAGATTCAGCCATCCACTATCTTGAACTAGGTATGCACTGAATTATGGGTATCATCTTATATCAATGTGGTTGACTGAGAACATTTTTGACCTCGTTAACATCATTTGGTGTTTTTTATGTACTACATCATGACTGAAATAAGCTGCCAACATCACGGCGGAGGATTCATTGACAGTCTCCAAAACGAATTCTGACTCTATGTGGAAGTCAGTTACTTTTTAAATGGAGGACCCAGACTTTTCCATATCAGTGCATCTTTATCTTAAACATGTCTTTTTGGGCCAGACTGCACAGTTCCTGGATGGGATCGGAACGGATTTAGATGGGGGTAGAACTTCACATACGATGAGTTTAACGCAGAAAATTCTACTTATACATTAATACCTATAATGTTCAGATTTGTTGACAATGTCACATATGTGTTTAATAACTTCTGCTTTAGCTGTGAGGTCGTAGTTGTTCTGTATGGTAATGAGATTTTTTAAGTACACCAGAACCACATCCCCAAATTAAACATACCTGAAGTTACATTAACAAAAAGTGAACATAATAAGCTCCCTATGAGAAGTCATAATGGCTTTCTTGTTCAGTGCAGTGGATTACACACGTTACACAGCGTACAA
>KV751334.1:18801659-18819862 GCA_001698575.1 Mola mola
CCAACAACATATAGGAAATGCCTGGACCACAACTGTGGGTGCAGCCACATAACTCGAGGGTTTACATAACAACAACCGAGGAGAGTTTGTTCAAAACAGAGGTGGAACACGGCCGGAGGTTTTTGTTGAAGAGACAAAATGAACTCAGTGTCAAGTCTGCGTTCAGGGAATTTGCACATTTGCTCGGAAAACCAGCATAAAATTTAAATCTATGTTTCTTTGCCTGAGCCTGCTTAGAAATAAGCAAAGGTTCAGCATGTAGGCTCAGCAAAACGCTGCAGCAAAATGAGATTTGACAGCGCAGCAAAAGGCTCAGAGCAAGTATTTTACATAATTACAATATTTTGTGATGCTGAATGTTCAGCAGAACCATTTCTTGTGAGGTTCGTGATGGTAAAGCATGTGGGAGAAGCTGCACGTTGATCAACCCTGCAGAACACAAGGGCTACCTCTGGCATGACTGCGATAGGAGCTGACAGGCTCTCACTACCGTCCTGGACGACATACTTGAGCTGACTTTGACGTCTGCTCAGTAAGCACCTGAAGCCAAGACGGCGCTGTGAGCTCAGAGTGAACCATCTCCCAGCAGTCAGCCAACACGGCAGGCGCTCACAGAAAGCTGCTTATGTCCCCTTTGCTGTACTCAGGAATAAGCACACAGATATCACAAACCTCTCTTTTTACGCTACGAAGAATTATCAAAATGGTGAGATCTGATGTCAAATACAAGGAAAGAAGTGGGGAAGAAGAAGAAGAATGAAACACTTGTCCTTTTTAACTTTATTCCAGAACACAAATTGAAGCTAACAGAGAATCCTGCTAAAAATGATAATCATTTGTTTATTCAGCTGTCGTTCAAAAATGTAAAAATTCTAAGAGATTTAATGGTTGCAAATGATCAGTATCTGTTGCATATTTTTGCTTTGATCAAATGCGATTTCATTCAATATAAATACAAGAAAATACTAAATACTTCAGAAATAAACATATGTTTTATTCTGGCCATTCTATTGTCTATAGCTCTGATAGATGGAATGTTTTTGGAATATGTCAATCTTGGTTTAGCATAAAGACCGGCAGCAAGGTGGGGATCAAATAATCTGAAATGTCTGGATTAGTAGAAGTGGGGCTGAGTATTAGCAACTAAAGGGGATGAATCCTGATTTTGTTTGAGCTGCCTTTACTTTAATGTTTTATTTGTTGCTATCTTAAACTTTTAGCATTATTATTTTGATGTTCTAAGAAGCAATTTTCGCTATTCCTTCATGATAGAATAAAACCAAACAGACATAAAGTCATTAAAAAGAACCCCCCCCACCCCAGATTTCAGATGAAATAAATGATTATATCTCGGTACAGTCTCTATCAGATCAGGCAGGCCAAATGGTAAACGATCCTCATATTCAAATTAAATTTTACCAAATGAGTTTTGAGGGATTTGAATAGGCAGAAGGAGCTCCTCAGAACAGAGCCATGACGCTATATTAAACCATTTGTTGTCAAAAATGGTTAAATCTCACAAGGGGTGAAAAGCCATCGCGGACTCTCATCCCATCTCAATCCTCTCAGTCAAAACCACCATGAAGTCCAGCTGCTGTGCACGTTACTGTTTTTAGCTGCAAAATACAAATGAGTGAACAAATGTTTTCCGAAAAGCTCATGTAAGATAAGCAGATAAGACGCTCTGACCGACACAGAAGCTTCCTGAGGCTAAACAGACCCACACAGCTCATCAGTCTGCTGCAGTCATTCTGCTCCAGATCTGTCTGCCTCCATTTCAGTAGCGCAGCGGCAGCAGCACTAATTGTTTGGGACAACCAGTGTCTAATACTGAATGGTGCAAAGAGAACTGGCACTGGGGGGTAGCAGAGAAAACAACCAACTATTTGGATATGTTATTTGGGAAAAGTGAATTACTATATACATTCTGATGGTTCCACTCCATACTTATTGTGCTCTGACTGATGATTTTGAATTCCTCAATTTGTTTTCTGAATTTGGTTATCCTATTCTGTGCAAGTAAAAGTCATTGGTACCAGCCATGGACATAAATAGATCCTTCCAATGTATAAAAATTACTGGAAACACTTTACACCTTATCACCGTATCAAACATTACTTAATACGGTAATAAGTATGTACTAACGTACGTACTATCTTATGTCAATGATAGCAGCAGATTTTGATTGTTATGTTATTCTTACACAACTAAACTACAGCTACAACCAACAATTATTTTAATTATCATGTAGGATCTAATCAAGTTTGAAGCTTCAACATTGCCATGGTAATTTGCCATCCAAATCACAATTAGAGTGAAGGAGACTTGCCTCATAAAAGCCAAAAGGGAGCAGAGAAAGAACTCCCCTGTGGCAGTTTACGAGGCTCACGGCAAGGGAACATGTGTTGTGTGTGGCTGCTGTCTCCTCCCAGGTCCTTTTCTTTCATTAATATTAATTACTAATGTTTATTGCTCAATTGTAAATTAAATATTACTAATAGTTACAAGTATTATAGACCCCCGGCTCTGATTAGTGATGGAAACATGGTGGGCATGCGTACATACTGCATTTAAGTAGTGCTCAGACATCATTTAATTGGTGTAGAGCTTCAAAGAGTAAATCAAGAGATATAAAACAGTAAACTATACAGAATGTGACACCAGAACAAAACAGACAGGCAAACTCAAAGAGAAAACGACCATTCAAGGTCTTTCTTGTGCAGTGAGCCACTGCATACCAAAGTGTTTGATTTCAAAATACCTCAACGAACTGATCTGGGTCATGTATTACAAAATGAATCCAAAAAGGTCATTAGATAAAAAATATTCAACTAGACAGGGGACAAAAGTAGCACCTCTACTTGTTATGTGCACATAAGTAAATAGGACAAAGCTTTCCTCCCCACAACAAAACAGCCTCAAACAGCGCTCCCCCAAGACTGTGAACCAAATAACTGTGTCTCTAGTCTACCGCCAAAAGAGGAAACCAGCTCCATTCAAAAGTTGTTAAGTTTGATTCAGTTTCAACCTTTAGTGTTGGAAGCTTATTTGCAAGTAGTTAAGGTCAGAATTTGTTTTTCAGTCATATAAGCTGTCCAGGAGAGTCTCTATGGGCACCCTGAACAGGAGGTCGACTCCATGGATTCTAGCTCTCTCAGAAATAACCACTTTAATTCTCAAGACAGCGCAAAACATCGGGTCTCTAAAATGAGAAATCCATTTGTTGTGGTCAAAGAAAGAAATTGTAACTCTTAAACACAGCACAGGACATTAGATCTCAGACTTTTTCTAAAAACCTCTTGGCTCACTGTTACAGTACTTTGATGGTGATGACTGTTACTCTGACCTTCCTCTGAGTTGTTCGTGATGAGACATGCCTGCTCTTACTGATGATGAAGATTCAATTTTTGTGCCAACCTTGGAGCATTAGTATGACAGAGAGGGGGGGGAGCAATGATTGGTAATGATGACCACTCACTGACTCATCATCCTTTGCAGGGGGCGTGGCCTTGCAGCAAGTAAGGAGGCACGGACAAACTGGCCTGCTAACTACCTAGTGCTAACGGCCAGGAGCGCTCATGTCAGAAGTTCTGTTTCCATGACCCATGACATCCCCCACTGGTTTCAGAACCACCAGTTTTGAAACCTCAGGTATGGCTTTACAGGTGCAGCCATGTTGGTTGGTGACCATGACGACCATGATTCTCCAAGACTAGAGATACAGAATTGAACACGTTTTTAGCCAGCTGACCTGGGGAAGACAGCCAGCTGGGTGGGGCTTGTTTTTGAATGGAGGCTCATTCATTGCATTCATTCTGACTTTTGTTTTTGTTTTTGCAATCAGTGCAATAGCCCCCTGCTGGAATTCAGAGAGAATGCAGTTAGCCTTAGTTGAGGGCGAAGAGCTATGTCCATGATTCATATACAGCTAATGGATGAAACACACAAGCCTGCTGGAGTTTACCAGTCACAAGCTCAGTGGAAGGTTGGTTGGCGATGACAGTAGCCACACATACATCACCTGGTCCAGGGCAGCAAAACTTAAATTGAGTAGCCAGGTTTAAATACTTTGCATTTGATTGTGCACCGTCATCAACATCAAATCTAAAACAATTGTTTTCATGTGTGCAGTAATATTACTGCTGCAAGTACCATCAGGAGACCTTTAAACAGCATGAGGTAAAAGCTGACAGGACAGAAGAATCTCCTGAGGAAACACAGTTAAAATGGTAGTTTCTGGAGCTCAGGGTTTATCAGGACTGCTTTACTACAAACTAAATCACTATGTAAACCTGGTTCATTTATGCCATTTCGGATATATGTCTAACTATCTATCTTAAATAGAGTCAAAATATGTTTATTTATTTGGTTGAGATACGTTCACACTATGTTGGGAAACATCACAGCTTCTAAACTCATATTCCTATAACTGTTACATAAGAAATGTCCGGCGTCTAGTAGTGAAAACACATGAAAGTCATTTTGGAATGATGGTGGTCATTTTTTTTGTTTGTTTCTAATGATTTAATGTGACACGTCACACCGACAAACCCCTTGATATTCTTCTCAGAATAATTCTCTAGAGATTTAGAGCTATTACGTTTCTGACGTTTCCATCCGTCCCATAAAAGCTCTTTATTGTAGTTAAAGAGCTCAGCTTTTATTTTTCAGTGCAGTTTTGTTCAGCTCACCTAAAGACTCATATGCTACAAAACATTAGGAACTGCATCGTGAAACATTTTAATCCGATCAGTTCATCCCAGCTATAATTCAGCTAAGATAAGTCTCACTGTTAGTCCACTCAGCCTTAAGAGGCTTTTAAAAATGACGCTTAACTTTAGACAGCCTGCCCAGTCCCTCTTGCATGAATCTTGTTCACGGGTGTAAAACCAGATTAAAGCATAAAATACTGTCTGAAATAGCTTGTGTGTGTGTGTGTGTGTGTGTGTGTGTGTGTGTTTGTATTTGGCGTTTATCTGTTGAGAGCAGCACCGTGCTTCATCTCAAAAACTGCTGCCGTGAAGGTTTGAATGATTGCAGCCTCGTAAATCTTGGACGCACATGAGCTGAAATACAGACACTGTGTGATTTAAGAGGCAGTGGTTATACAATGGGGACAAATAAGATGTCAAGAGGAAACTTACTGTCTGCTTCAAAGGTCAGGTCTGACTGCGGCGTGGCCAAGTGGTTTCAAGTAAGTGTTTTGGAAGCAGGTTGCTTTCCTGAAAACATTCACTTCACACTTCATCAGTAGGCTGGTGGAGGTGCCCTTGAGCAAAGCAATGTGAAGGGTTTTAATCACTTTCTTTGTCCAACCATGATTCAAAGCATAGATAAAAAGAACCTAATGAAATAAGATGAAGAGAAGCAGCCAATTGTCACTCTTCAGGGGGTAAAACTGAGGAAAGTTTTGCTTGAAAAACTACTTGAATAATCCATCAATTATAAGTATAGCTTTATATATTTCCTTTCATTTTTTTGTAATTTACAGTGAAACACGTCACTCTGAACTCTTTAACTGTAGAAACACTTGCACTTTTTTTCATCTTCTTGCACTTTGATCTATGTATCTTGCATCTTTGGTTCATAATAGCTTTGTTATGTACAGTAGGCCTATTTCTCAATAATAATTTGAATTTTTTGTTTAAAGAAGCTTATTTTTCCTCATATTCCTCAGAAGGGGATCTGAGGATATGAATCTCTGATCGAATCTATTTAGATTTTAATGAAACTTTAAGATTGTACCATAAAGTGCTTCCACGTTGCACGTGTTATGTCTAAATTCTCAAAGACTACAACACCTGGGGGGTAGAGACTCTATGGCACAGATGTGTTTAACATTGATCATCACTGGAACGTGATTGTTTTTATCTGCCTGCTTGTCTATTGCTCGTGCTAAAATCAAAACCAACAATTAGTCTGCAGGTCATTAACGGCATAATCGACATAGTGTCACTCGTCAAGATGACTTGGGTTTAAACAGCTAACAGTGTGTATGGGATGAATGTAAGAGCCAAGGTTTTAGCGCTGTAGACGCTTCATTCACTGGTACATCCAGCTGGAAAGATGAAGAGGGCAGCCACCCACCCTTTCTCCCTGTGGTGAGTCAGTCTGGTCTGCCTGGGTGAATTACTGGATGAGGAGAGGCACAGGTGACCACAGCATCTGCCCCATTCCATTTCAATTTCCACTTCATAACTCTTGCACGTCCTGACTAGTTTACATAGCAGTAACTAAAGTCAACGCTTTGACAGTTTCTCTGCCCTGCTCTGTGGGACGTATCCCTGGCTCTGTTTCCTCATATCAGCCCAAACCATCCGAGCAGATGGGGGAGGGAGGGCTGAGGCAGTTAAGGAGAAATGGGAAGCTGCCCAACAGGGAGCGAGTTCTGGCCCTCAGCCCTGTGGCTCCAAAAGATAAAGCAATAAAGGTGGAGTGTAGCTGAGCCAACAGCTGACAGGAACAGGAAGTAATGTTTGGCCAAGTTCTGGAGAAATACACATCCACATGGCTCTGAGGATGTAACAGCAAAAGCCACGAGGGAATGTTAATGTGGTGACACCAGGTTGTCAGAGATGTAGTGATGAGAGAGCAGAGGGATGACGTGGGTGAAGGGGAGTGAGTTCTGTTATCAGCAGCTGCTTTTGTTGGCACATGTCAATCTTGTTTGATTGATTTGTTGTTATGATTCTGTCCAACCAAATTGTCATGGTTGGATAAGCACTGTTACTTTGATATGGAGACAAGCACTCACATGAGCACATCAGGATTAAGGCTCCTCTTGATGTGTAACTGCAGGCAGTGCTGTTGAGTTGAGATTTCAGATGAGCCATTTTCTCATTTGAGCTTTGGACAATGTGATTCCCCAGAATCAAATTTGGAAATAAACAAACCCTCAAAAGTTAAGCCAAAAAGTCTTGATCTCCCCCTTTTGGGGGGGCTGCAGTATAGGTCATATTATCAAGGATATGAGAAATGGGCCAAACTAAAAACTGAAAACATGAGGATATTGTGCAATCTCAGTGGAATTGGAAATCTAATCAAATTGAGACCTTATAAATAGAATTGAATCGATTCAGGAATTAGTGGCGATACTGAGCCTTAATGGACACCATGCAGCCACAACTTTAAACGCACCAACAAAGACCATCCACCAGCAATCCAACCTGCCGGGATACTTTCGGCTCTGGCAGTCATGTGAATGTTACACAAAACACACACCTTAACTTTGTTGTAGACCAAGTACACTGGGGAATGGCTCAGTGAACATTATAAAGAGTCCAAGGCTTTGACCTGGACTCCTCAGATCCCGATCCAATCGCATGTCCATGGGATGCCATAGAACCATGGGCAGAACAGTGCCTCTGATCGCCACCGAACAGGACCCACTGTGACACATCACAGCTCTTTGAGCAGTGTGACCAATACAATATAGATTGCTAGCAATCTATTGACTTTTCAATTTCTTAGCTGTAGAATTTACCACAACTTTTGTGCATAGTGTTCACAAATCTACTTCAACCAAATGTAGGCACTTTCAGGACTTTAAGAATTTACAAAAATGTACAACAGCAATTATGTCATTAGCAGAGATGCAATTATCTACTAATCTGCAAAAAAGAGTCGGTCATTGATACCTATTTGAGGCCAGTGTTTTAGGAAACGATTGCGCTCTACATATACTGTATGTGACCCATTTTCTTCAGTGTGAAAGACTGTAGAAGGTTGGAATTTGTTCAAGATCAAATTGTGTGTTTTAGTCTTCCCGCAGAATCTGATGGCAACAAGACCAGAACACTGGCCACTGATCACTCAGACATGTCCACACCCTAGCTTGTAAACGTACTTGTGATCGTGCTTAGCTTCTTCATCCCTCTCATTCTCAACATGTGTGTTTGACCGGCTACCCCAGAAAATCTGCACGCGCAATTGCTCGTCGCACAGCGGTGAGCCTGAAACATAACAAGCAGTGAAAAATTAATGAGTAGAAAGAGGGAGAGCAGAGAGAGAATGAAAACAAAATGAAAGTCTTTGCACACAGAGAGGAAGGAAGCTTAATTCTTTGCACACAGAACCTTTTAAATCTCCCGGGAGTCCACATGCGACAGCAGACCTTTCACTAGAAAACTAGAAAGGTCTAAAAAGCCGCCTCACATTAGCCTGCACTCCTAAACACACACTGCTGCTAAATCAGGCTAATTCAGATTCAGATTCAGATTCAGATTCAGAATACTTTATTTATCTGCGAGGGAAATTGTTAAAATGAGGCCAGGGGGCCTCGGAACTCCACATTTTTCACTGACTCTGGTTGGCACATGCCGTTATCAATGGTGTCATTGTGCAATCTGAATATCCACAACAGTGTCCCGATTTTATCTGCTACTATAACTTCATTTTAAAGCAGTTTTCATCAAAACAACTTTACTTTATTAAATCAGCAGGGGCACAGAGTCCTTCATCTGCCATCCCTCTGAGGACAATGTTCATTAACTCCGAAACTAAATCCCTCTTAGGAGGTAAACACACACACACACACACACACACTCGTGGTGGTATATTTTAACTCCAAACACATTAAAGGAAGATGATATTTCACAGGACAAAGCCCCTGCACTCGTTTTATTCCCACTCGTGCCACAGTGAATTAGTGTAACGGCACAAAGAAAATCCTGGCCCAGCTGCAACTGAGAGGGGAAGTTGCTGTCACTGCTGTGTAGACACTCAGACAGCCAGATAGTTGTAATCACTTCAGAAGCAGACAAAGATTAATTAAGCAGGGGAGAGCAGCAGTAACAAGGTTAGCACACACCTCAAGTAGACTTTTAAAAGTTCCCACCATTCCTGTGGAGACTGCAGCCTGTGTAGGTGCATGTGGTGAGGGAGCTGCACACAAAGAACAGGAAACAGGAAGTCATGGGACTACTTAGGTTCCTGTTTCCAGGTTCCTACTACAAGAGTTAAAAGCATCAGTTTAATTTACACTTAATATAGACAAATACAATTATCAAATGGAGCTGAAGCTTTTGCTTCTTTACTTGCTTGATGAGCTGTCTGACTCAAGCGGAAGAACCCGGCTCCTCCTTCCCATTACCCTTGGAAAAAGATGAACATTGTAGTGTCTGAGTCTGCAGGAGATCCACTGCGTTACCCATGGACCAGAGAGTAAATTGTACAAAATATGGAGCCCCTTCTTAACCTGTATCGAGAAACTTACCAGTTATTTCTAATTAGAACCCCGCCCTGCATTTTATAGAGCTTTACTAATGTTATTAATATTTTTTCCATTTTTGTTTTATAATTCTTGGTATCTTCTGTGTGTTCAGCTCTGGTTGGTTATAATGCGTGTTTGTTTTTTTGTGTTATACATTGTATCTATCATTTAAAGGAAAGACATTTCTTTTGCACAATGAAACTCTTGAGCTTATATTATCGTTTCTAAAAAGACCTCGGAAAGGAAGAACTTCCCAGTGTGCAGCGACAGTAGATCAATTCAAAAGTCAAAAGATGTCCGAGCAGATAAGCTCACCGTGGCTGCGTGTGAGGGACAGAGGGGTGAGCAGAAATAGGGCAGGCCTAAAGAGTAACCAGCCAGTCTACGGGCAAGAGTTGTGGATAAACAGTGCAACAATTACTTATTCTTAGCCAAAAATTATTTACAATAGTGAAGATTGACTTCAGGGTAAACCCAGGGCAAAACAGCAAACAAATCCTGAACTTCAATTCTTGTTATTATAATTTTAGATAGTAATTAAACCCTCAACGTTTAAATTAAAAAAACAACAACAAAACAAAACAAAATGACAATGTCTAGCCCAAACTCCCTAACCGTATCCAAAAACAGGAGAAAACTGTGAAAAAAGAAATGGCAGCTCACCCCTATGCTTCACCCTAAACCTAAGTGACTATTTATAACTTTTTACAACGATCTCCAAGAGCAGAACAGGTGCAACATAAGCTAATCTAAAATTAAGCTAATGCTCAAACAAAACACAATACACAATCAAACTATGAAATTGCATAACAAGCCACCATTGCACCGCTTCCAGATCCAACTGGCAGCCATGATGCTTGGCAGTGCCCAGAATGTCTGAAGATGATGGTTCCAAGTTTACTGTTGGAGGATATGTACTGTGGGTAATGGCACCCTGTTTTGGACACGTCACAACAAAGACTCTGTTGTTTGCTGAAGCCCATCGTTGTTCTGGTCAAGGACAGATTTACCACAAGCACTCAGAGCTGGGCCTCAAGAAGCATTGACTCAGTTACTTTGTTCAGAGTTACTTGAACCCAAAAAACACGACTAACCAGCCCTGACGCCTCTTCTTCCAATGGGTTATGGTAACTTTGTGACGGTTATGCTCACATCGAGCTCTGAACATATAATTTCCTGGAAATCTAATTAATTGGGCACTGATCTATCACATTAGCTTTATCAACCACTGCTACAGAACATAACTCTGCCAGGAGTTGAATCCCTGCTGTCAGTCAGCAGGACGGGTTTAATAAAAGTCAGCTGATGGATGTGATGACGGGGAGGTGTCATCATCCATCAGCTGCATTACTTCAGTGAACGCCCCATGTCAACACGGGCCGCACTCCAGACTGTCCTCCAGCCAGCCTGCGTGAAAATCTGCAGTGGCATGTCAGAGACAGAATTTACAGTGTGCCATAATCATACCTAATCATTGAGTAATTTGGATACCAGCAAAATAAAGACACATAACAGGGGGGAAATTAAAAGTAATAAAAGTGACAGCATATATCAAGCTTAAATTAATGACAAAGTAATCCAAAAACCCAGGAAACACAGCAGTGATCAGATCAAACTGCTTCTGTAGATATCAAACCATCCCCCTGGATTTAATATTGGAACATTAAACTCTGTAAGTCCTCAAGGGAAAACACGTGGACTGACTCAACCTAATGAGGGCTCTGATTTCAGCAAAGCTAACATGTCAGAATACGGATAACCCTAATTCTAACACCAAAAATAGGCTTTTAAAAATAGGCTTTTTGCATGTTATGCATTTTCAAGTGTAGACATTTAACTCTACAGTTAGGCTACGCTGAACAACAGATTCAGTGTTGGAGGCAGTCCTCCAGGAGGCGAGCGTATGGGGCTAGAGGCTCTGGTGTTCCAAACTGGACCAGCATTCTTATGATTTTCAGGGCGTGACGACTGAATGGAGGGCAGTACAAATGGATCCTCCAGGGATCTGTTGGGTTTAAATCTGGTGAAGGTCCAGACTGGCTGAGATATCGTCTTTGAATTGTGGGAGAGCCAAATTTACAACGTACCTCATCAGAATGTGGGTGGGTGCTACTGAGTGGCTGTTTAGACTAGCCTAGTCTAGACTAGACTTTAATTTTAGGTAAGAGGACAATGGATGTAGTCTTCAAGCAGGTGAGCTTGCTCTCCTGTGACTAGCTGTGTGTTACCAGCATGGATTTCATTAGTATTCTTATGCCGAAATGCACAAAGATGAAGACATTATTAATCCACCTGTAGATTATTTGTCCTCACCGGGAATGAAATTCACTCACTTAATTTTATACATGAATACATTTCCTCAGTCAATTTTATCATGCCTGAAGGTGATGCAGGACAGACACGTCTGGATGTGAAAGACATGTTGAGTCAGCAAATAAAACACCAGCAACAGGACTGGCTGATTAATCAGCTCAATGGAATCATCTTCATCTTTAAAAAATGAGATTAAGACAGGTTAAGGCAGGTGAAGAAAAAAAAAAAAATCAAGACAGGCAAACACTGGTATGTAATTTAATCATTACTTTCACTCACAGTGCACCACATCATATAACAGTATCAATACCTCCTGAGCAGATATCAATATTTCCAACTCATTGGTCTCTGTTAATTGTATTTGTACCAACTTTAAAGCACCAGTTGCTAAGAGCACAATGTCAAAATGTTAAAATGCACCCTCAGTTTAATTAATTTATTGTATTTTTCTACCTATTACTCCTAATAGACCAGGAGTCTGTAGTATTTACAAGGAATTGGTGAATAGGTATGATAGAATAGAGCGTGTGAAGGCTTAACTTGGCTCGCTATCACAAATCTGTATTGTCAAGTCAAAGATCCATTTTTACCTTTCTACAAAGACAAATTATCAAAAGCTTGAATGATTGTACCCGCTGCTTCAAAGTTCTCAGGAAAGGCTCAGTAGTAAGACAACATGCAGATATAAATGTGAAAATAAAAAGAATTGGTATAAAATCCCCCCAATTAATAAACGCATAAGCACCAATTGTGCCTTTTAACATTAACATCAAACAGAAATTTTACATCACATACTGTCCTTTTTTGGAGGAAACATGTACCTTTGATCTCAGTTCCAAAGTACAAATAATTTGGATGTACAAACAAACCCAGAGATTTTCCAAAGTTTTCAAATTCAAATGCTCAATCATTAAGACTTAATCTAACTATTCATTTTTAATGTTTATCAAAGTACAGCAGAAGCTGTATGGATGCTGGTGGATTGAGAAAGCCATGTACACTAAATATAAATAACCCTCTGGCACTGACAGGAATCCCATTCAGACTAAGGCTGCAGTGAAAAGGCTCAGAAGTGTTCATACTGTTCAATACCAAAGATTGATAGAAGATCAAAATGTGTGAACATCAAGTCCAAAAAATCACAGCATGGAGGAGTCAAATGCGCTTCTGACAGATCAGCAGACATGCACAATAGCTGAAAGGAACATTTCTCACAGCAAACGCAATAATTTTCAGCCCTAACGTAATAGATTTAATAGAACACATATATTATTCACCTATATTTTCATATTTTATTTACATTTTCTCTAATGAAAGCATCTCTTGTTTTCAACTAGTTCATATTCATCTCTTCATTTGGTATTAAGGAAACAAAAGACCTGCTCATCACAAATGTGTTATTTCTTTCTGAAGACGTGTTGGTGCAACTTTCCTGTTTTAAAAAGGAAATTCTATACTTTATGTACAAAGAGTGTGCTTGTATCTTCTGTCTCAATGTGCAAAACAGACATATTGGAGCAAGAACCTTTGGACTCTGTGCTTCTAGTCATGTCAGTAATGATCTGTTGTGATTCTGTTGACTGTTTAGGTGTTTGGTCATCAGATGACCTCAAATCCAACTAAACATGTACACATGTGCACAGATTTAAAACATGGGAGAGAAAGAGAACCGCAGTATTAGCTCAGGTCGTTGTGCTTTGTTTCTGTTGGTCTTCTGTTCGCAACATTACACCACCCTCTGCAGGATGTACAGGATGCCGATGCTGTCAATGGTAACGAAGGTGGAAAAGTCAGACGAGACGTGGATCTTCTTCAAGGCATTTCCCGTCGCATGGAAGGTCTGCAGGGCCTTGCCTTTCTCCACGTCCCACCACTGGCCAACACACAGAGAAAGAAAGAGATCGGTGAAATGCTTTTAAACTGTAAATTTTGTGGAGAAAGAATTGTGTTCACATTCAGCCAGCTTGTATTTGTTAAATGAATGCAAAGACTGGAAACAGGGGAACTAGCTAGCCTGGCTCTGGAAGTAGCTAATAAAATTCAACAGCATGTCAAAAGCTACAAATGTCAAAATTCTTTAAGCAGATTTAATCAATAGTCAAATAGTTTGACTTATTGTCTTACCCTTTATGCATGTTTAGTGTCTTCTGTACGATAAAACAATATTAAAAAAGTCTGCTCTCAGCTTATCTGAACTAGAATTTGATATAAAGACAGCAAGAGAGGAAGACTGGCTGACTGAGAGCTTTATTTTATTTTGTTTATTTTTTTGTTGAATTCAATAGCATTATTTTACCAGACTCAAACTCATACACACCCTCCGGCCCCCTCGAACACACACACGCCGGACCCCCCACTTTTAAGTTGACATTTTCAATTCAAGCTCCATCTCACTGGGATGAATCATCAAAAGCACATCAAGTCAATCATTTACAGTTTGGCATGAATGTGTGTCTGTGCGTGCACTTTTTTAAATTTGCCAGTAATTACTAACCATTAAAACTCGAAAGTGTACCGCATCCATCTGAATAAAAGGTGACATGAAGTAAATCAATAAGTTGAGGCTCTTATGGCCTATATTTTGTTCTAAAGCAACAATGGCTGTGTGTGTGTGTGTGTGTGTGTGTGTTTGGGACCCTTTTAAAGGGGTATTAATTGCAAGATTACAAAAAAATGATTGATATATCAATCCATATGTAATGCATACTGCCTCGGAAACAGGAGTCCAGACTGCTAAAAATAAAAAAATTCTCCCCTGGTTGCTTAGGTAGAAGGACTTAAAGGTCATTTTCCAACTAGGCTATTAGATTCAGGATGCCCAACAACATACTGAGAGCTTTAAGGTGTGAGAATATTAAAATCCTAACAGTTCCATAAAATTGTTTCTTTACCCCTTGTCTGAAAATATCTTTCCCATTCTTGTTACTTCAGTTGCTTCTTTCACTCCTTGCTAATCAGCATTAAGCTTGTAAAAAAAATTGGTGCAAATTGGGATTTACAGCAGACTACATACTCCATATTTGAGTATACACTACATAGTTTAGGTCAAAACACTTGAGTGAATAAACCAGAATTTATCTTTTCAAGCACACTGCTCAGCATCTCATGTCACTCCTCGACAGATGCTGGTGTAGATGTGCAACCATGTTAATCAGTGACATAAGGAAACATAGACGGCATGTCGACACTTCCAACCATTGTACAAAAAAGTTTGATACACGCACTGCCATCTTACACCAGTGACGTTGTGCAGAAGCCACTGGTCTGTATCAATTTCCCTAGAGCAGAGCTTAGCAGTCAATCCTGACATTTCACCTCACTATTATGGTACTTATAACCAATTAAAACCAAACCGATTCGAAAAATGAACACTTATACAGATCAATTAGCGAATTAAAAACTACCCAAAGTGAGAGGAACCTTCTTTGGGTGAAAAAAAAAAAAAAAAAAATTATATTTAAGCTGCACTCCAAGTGGCAGGAGGTTGCAGGTGGTGTTTGTGATCTATACTGCCGCCCACTACCAGAGGGTGATCAGGATGTTTTAACTTTACTTTTGAGGTGCTTTAATGTCCTCCATTTTTAAGTACAATCAGTGATGGTAACCAGTGCCAACCTCATCTGTACAAGAATCTGAAATACCTGACTGTAAACATTGTGATGTTATGGACGCCAATGTTCCTCTTTATTTACGTTTGCAAACTCCTTACTAGACCAGTCTAGTTTTAGCACATATTTTTAAGTCCATGAGCTGGATTAGAGTTATATAAACCTCTAATGGTTCGACATCTTTACACAGGTTGTCATATCTGACAGTAAAGTTGTGTAAATGATCAGGTTATAATAACACTGTAGATACAAGTCAGTTGCCTGCTAACCTGCAGGCAAGAATAATTCACTGAGCATTAAGAAATTATGGTTTCTTTTTTCATCTCTGGCTACAAAAATCACTCATGAAATCACTTCACATAGCATGCTAGAAAAAGACTTATGATTAAATGCCAAAGCTGCTGTAAATAACAAACATAAGAGTCTGATTTTCTGCTGCCCTCAAGGCTACATGCGACCATGTTCTGTGAAAATGATGTTTTCTCAAACTAATTATATCATGTTTCTATGTGATTCATAAATATGTACTGAATCACAAGGATAAAATTATTAATCATTGTTTTGCGTGCTCTGTACCAGAATCATTGGAAGATTGCCTGACCGCAAGGTCTTTGACTCACTCAGCGTGAGGACCAGATGCAAAACATCTGCATAGTGATAATTTATATTTAAAGTGACAGTCGTAGCATATTGTTTTCTGTCTTTACAATGCTGACACAAAGTGTATGATGCACACACATGAGGTTTCCCACAGGAAAATGTCGATCAGACTCCTGGCTGGTCTGAACATCCAGCTGAAAGGTTGGGTTTAACAATGTTTCTGATTGCTGGCTAACAAACTGACCTCAGCATGCTCTCTGAGCTGCAGGGCAGTGGTAATCATTGTTTCTCTCACAGTTTGCAGCATGATTATGATGGCTGGAGAAAGTTGCAGAATTATACAAATCTAATAAACAAATTAAAAAAACAAAACAAAACATGTAGTGACTAATTGTATTGTACAAAGAACTTTTCAAGGTTACAGAATGATACCTACAACATCACGTTAGCCTAATTTTATAATACTGAATGTCACTATGTATGGCTATGTTGACCTTGCCAAGACAAATGGTGATTCTTTCAGTACTGATGTAAATGCTGCTAGCACATAATATCAGAGGGAAAAGTGTATGATACACTAGATAAAGGTGAAATCGATAAAGAGTTGACATGGTGAAACAGGGGGATGCACAGCAGATATCAGAGGAGGAAATGAGACACTTGGTTAATGTTGTAATTACATTATAATGAATGGAAATATGACTGCTGGCTGCCAGAATGCTGACAGCTTAAACAAAGAATTAATGCTCAGATGCATGCCCACACACACATGTATGCATAAATACAGAAATAATCAGCCAAAAGGACAGACTGAGATGGGGGAGAGAACAAACCGAGTCAAAGAAGAACAAGGCCCAATCCCACGAGAAACATGAGCGACAGACGAATGATGAAAGCCTGAGACAAAAACAAAAATTAAGAGTGTGGGGGGACACTCCAACTGGTTATAAAAAAAGGATTAGCAGAGAGATGTGACACATGGAGGAAGAGGAGCTGGTGCAGGATAAATATTTAAAAGTGTTAGCTAGTTCAGCGGAGGGATGGAGGGAGATGTGTGAACAGAAAATTTAAAAACGATGTAAACCGCAGAGTGGCACTGGATTAACTATGTAAAAAGGGCCTGAAAATCCCTATGTTGAATAATTTACAACAGAGGACAATAGCGAGAAGAGACTGGATAGCATGCACGAAGGAAATAAGATGATGAATGAAAAAATATTGAGATAAGGAAAACAAGAAAAAGTTAGGTGCACATGGGGGGGATGTAAAAGACTGACAGCACAGAAAGGTGCACTAAACAAAGGAAAAAAATCTGATTTAAGATACTGTAATCAGTTACACAAAAGGGTGTGATGGAACGCGGTTGATCCTCCAACTGTAGGCATCACCTCCCACAGTTCTGCATGACTTGCATACCGCGGATCACAGCCACTTTGCATAAAACGCATTGACATCCACTGAAAGCACATTATATCTTTTATTACACACAAAATTCTTACAACAGATAAAGGCTTACTATCGTATGTCATCCTCTGAAGCAGGATAACTTAGGAAGTCACACATAACCCGGATGCAAAAAACAAAGGCTGTTAGTGCTACTAAAGCAACACAAGAACTTGATCAATAATAAGATTATATTTAACATTATCATTGTTATATTTAATAATCTTGGAATAAAGGCAATGCTTCATGTTGCACTTTAACAACTGAAGAGAGTCAATGTAATTTATTAATTAATTTAGTTAATTTTAAAAGGAAGAAGGTATATTTTACTGTATTGCTTCATATTGGGCTTTAGTTTAATGTGAATTGAATATAGATTATTACAGATTTTGTTTAATAAATGTTTTTAATAAAAAATATGAGCAAAATAAATGAAAAGCAAATTTACACATATCTCCACCTATTTCTTTTATAGCTGAATTGATAGAAAAATGATCTAATCCGTGGCTCAAAAACTGAAGTTTGATCTGTGACTTTTGTGATCTGTATCACTCCCAGCTACACCAAAGATAATTTAATCCTTTTATCTCTTGTGAAAATAAACAGCAGTGTTTTGTATGAGTGCCCGTATCCTCCAGCAGATGGCTGATGTGCTGATATCAACAGCATCACTGTGGGACCGTTGATTTATGGGAGAGCTAGCGATGCGCTCAGGCCCCAAATGACAATACAGTTGGCGTTGTTTCGATGTTGTTCTACGTTACATTAATAGTAATGAAGGTAGACAACAACATGAGAAAAGACGTAAATGCATTAAAATGATAGTCCTAATTTAAGAGTTGAATTGAAATTCATAATGAAGGTATAAATATAAAGGATACTCTCCCATTGAACTGAAAATACCCCTTATTTACTCATTTATTAAATCCAAACCAATCCCAAATGAAAAAAACACAGTGAGCAATGACACAAGAAAATTCAATGTTATAATTTATCAACTATCAAAAAATATATGAAGGATTTTCTAT
>KV751334.1:18821524-18840113 GCA_001698575.1 Mola mola
TGAGTGTGAGTGTGAGAGAGAGAGAGAGAGAGAGAGAGAGAGAGAGAGAGAGCGAGCAGGCCAACAGTCTTGCGGAGAGGGAAACAGCATGACACCAAGGCTGAATTATTCATCCAAGGTCCAAGCCACTAAAATATTGAAGTTCAGACAGTCCTCCACACACCGCTTTTCTCTGCTCTTTCTCACCAGCTTTCCCTTATTTTCGCCAGCAGCTTTAGTGGTGACCACGAAGAAAGGGAGAGGAAAAAAGGAAACGGAAGCAGGCAAACGAAGAGAAGCAGAGATACCGCATCCTTGAATCAGAAATGTATCCACTTATTCATCTTATCCTCATGGCATACAGAGGAGGAAAGACAGATCCGTAAATAGAAAATATTAGCAAATCAGTCGGAAATGAGTAAAAGTATTCCAGAGAGAGCAATCCAAAAACTAAAATAAGTCCAAAACTCTAGCTACCAGAGAAGACAACAAGACACAAAATCAGGATCAAAATCAAGATGAAGCTTATCAAAGGTGGGACATACAGGGAGGAAACGGTATTGTGACAAGAAAAGGAACTTTCACAACAAAAAAACAGAAAACAGACTGGAAATACAAACACAGGCTACACTAGAAACACTAGGGATCTCAAAACACAAAAATTAACGGAGCCCCTTCAAACATGAGGTGAACTTGAAACACCACAAGAAACAGAAAAATATCTATAACCCTAATATAGGAATTACTTCATTTAAACACTAAATGACCACCAGAAATTAACAACTTGGAAACTCAAGATCAAATAAGATGAAAGCCAGGGACATGACAGAGACACAATTTATACAAAAATCTCTAGACATACTTGTTTATAATTTGTAAACAATAAGACATGAAGTTATAAGCAGTTATGGGACTAATTTCCATAATAATACTGTTCTGGCATCAATAGTAAACACAGAACGGAGCAGTAAACAACAGAAATTAAAGTAGACCAGCAGGTTTTAGGGAGGCTGGGAGTGAAGGGTGGAGGGTAAAGATTCAACACAATGAATTCCTGAAAAGAAGTCACAAAAAAAAAAAAAAAAAAAAAAAAAAAAAAAAAAAGAAAAACGAAAAAGGGGGACAGAGGGTTTATCACAGAAAAACAAGTATAAATGACCACACAAATGGAGCCATCAAGGCAGAAAAAGTTAGTGAATGTGTGTATTTTCACGTTTTTTCAAAACGCACACCATCACCAGCTCTCACCACCTTAATCGCTGGTCTCTTATCTCCACTCTGCCTCATTTCATCTCGGGATGATTCGAACGCACGCAAAGACCCTTCTTCTCTAGCCAGATAGACAATTAACCCCAGCTTAATGAGCAACAACAGGGAAACAACTGCCTCCAAGAGTGCAATAAATAATTCACCACCCCGTGTTTATACCCGAAGCCTGACAACAAGAGCTGGGAAACGAGGCCACGTTCATCCCAACTTAAGACACTTTCAAAGGTCTTCACTCTATAAGCAAAAGACTGTGAATGCAGAAGCAGACAGTTAAGGACTTATAAAAAACATATCTCCAGTGAGATGCATTTTGACCACATGAGCAAGAATGTGTTAATGTTGAAATGTGCATTTATTACAGAATCTGGCATAATAAAACCAGATAACAATGAAATGGAATGAATTCTGAGGGATAAAAAAATAAATGCATTTTTAGAGCAGTTTTACATCTTATTAATGTGTGTAATTATTTTTGGAAGCAGGTCTGCTGCAACAACACAGCAGCACGGCGGGGTGCTTACTTCTCAAACAGTACGATGGAAGAAAAGCGCTGAATGAAATAAAAATTGAGAATTCAGTCGCTGTCTGACAGTGGCTCATTTTCATACAAGTCCTCTCAGACACAGCATGTGTTATTTCCATCTCTCTTAAGGTGGTGAGGTTGCAAAAATTAAAGTAAAAGTCAAGCGGACAACTAGCCAATTAACCCACAAACTGTAGAAATTATGAGGGAAATGTTTGGGATTTTTTTATAATTTTACACAAATGCAAAAATTGGTGTATATAAAAGTGTTGCTGGGTGATGAAATGAAATTTTAATGAACCCTATGAGGGAAGTCACTCATTGCTGTTCCAAATACTCAGTTTTCTTCAAAGCAGCACTAAGAAGAACAAAGAGAGGAAACAAGGAAGTCATCCTGATTGCTAAAAGAACTGACACAGCTATTAATACAATGCTAAAGTATATTAATAAACTATTCATAAATCATTCCGTGCAAAAATAAATAAATAAGCCAAACACCCAAGAACATCTTTCTCTGATACAGCATCAAACATGTGTCAGAACCCTCATAGAGCCCTGTCCTTTACAGCATGCCAACATTTAGACCCGGGGGGATAAGATCTATATATGGAACTCAAATTCAGCCATACTGTAAAACTGTGACACGGCAATGCAAGAAGAACTATGCCCAGTCCATTTTCTCCCGAAAACGTGACAGTGTAATTGGCTTTAAAAGCCTGCAATGTTTTTTGTTAAACCACATGATTCTGAATGAGAGTCTTTATTGTTGGCTTGTACATGTGTTGACATACAGTTTGAGCATTATAAGTAAAAGATCTGGAGTTGGCTTTTCTCTGATTGCGGAGCTAATAATTTATTACAACATAAAATTATATTTGACATTTTATAACTTAAATACAAACCTCTGTTGTTGCCTTCTTTGGATCTGGATTTCATAGAGTCCAGTCCAATTATCAGTTTTTGCAAACCTTAGAAGGTTTATGACATCTTAAAGTTTCTTTTTAGTGTCATAAATGATCATTTATACTATTATGTATACTTAATCTGAACTAGGTTTGATTGCTTACATATTGTTAAAACATAAATATAATGGTGCACATTTTCTGGAATGTGTTCTGCATTTGGTTGTTCACACAAAAAATAAGAGATCTAACTGTGGCAAGAACGAAATTCAGGGAGGTATTAAAAAAGATTCAAAATCTGGCTATGGATGGTGAGACTTAAAAACCAAGCTATTGACCAAAGAATTGATTTTGAAGTCGTTGTTTACACAACCTCATTAACATTATCCTTAAGACAAGTTTTCCTGGGAACCCTTCATCCTGTCATTCATGTAGAAGCCACTAGACACAAACCCTCCACCCCAAGCACCCTGGCATACCAATGGCACCAGCACATCCTGATGAGACTGGTCCTCCTTGCAGAATATTGTGTAATGCCACACCACAAACACTGCTCAGGAACTGCCTGAGGAATGTGACAATGAAATTTGGATGTGGGGAATTTGGAGGCCTGTTCAACCCTTTGCGCTTGTTATCAAGGCTCATGTCACACCATTCGTGTGTAGGTGTAGAGGTCTTGTGTGCACTGGTGGCCTGCCATCAGGGAGTGCTGTCGCCATCAGGGAGTTTACTGTGGAACAATGCTTGAATGTTTTTTATGGGTCAAACAGTATCCACATGAATGCAAGGAACCAAGAACACATCACTGAATCAAGACTGATAATATTCATTTTATCTGTCAGTGGTTTTAATGTGGAAGTTCAATGGTTCTAAGATAATCTGTGTAAAAAAGATTATAAATATCACATGGAACTATCTTGCAAGATCCAGCATATTATTCTATATTTGATGTATTTGCAATACTAGTATGCAAGTCTGGTCAACCCTAGTTTTGTGTTTTTAATCGTAATCTTGGGCTTAAAATATGAACTACAATGCCTGATGTTTGTTTTCTGATCTAACATTACAAACTAACCCTGGGATACTTAGTTTCTAAAATATATGATTTTTGAAAGCCTGCTTTGTAGTTATTTCTACCTAAATTAATTGAATATTCAACAAGTCACATTTTGTGAAACCCCAGACGAAGGCAGATGGGAGGGTTCAAATTTGAGAAAGACTAATGAACACTCGGTCTGACTGATGTGTACCCCTGAGAAAAATCCCTGAAGTCTAAGCCCTAGAAGGAGAACAAGGAGACATTTACTTATATCTTAGTTGATCTCATTATACAACAATCTTGATACTTATCCCTCAAGGAAGTGACTGCACTTACTTTCCAATCTGTCCTGTTCGCTCAACCCTGAACCAGAAGAGCTACACAATTGTTTCTTAATATTTGACAGATTCTCTGTCGATCAAATAACTCTTAATGGGAAAGTCAGCTCGATCCTCACTCCTTCATTTTATCTCATCTCCTTGCGTCTCTTCCCCGCCTCACTTTGAGTCTTGCTTAGATACGACTGCCCAAAACAGTTTATTAGCCACAGAGGCCTCATTAGGATGTGCTTAATGACATATCAGAAAAAGAGAGATGGAGATATGACAGGTCAACCTCCAGAGTCCAGAAGTGGCTTTACAATAACCTCATGCACAAAGTGTGCATCTTTAAAATGCCGGAGAACAGAGATTTAAAAAAAAAAAAAAAAAAAAAAAAAAAAAGTGTGAGAATTGAAAAAGGCTTCCAGCAAGGGAAGGTAGTTTATAACATAAGGTCACCGAAGTGGACAGAAAGAAATTGACAGCAGAAAGAAAAACACAAATGAAGGTGTGAAAAAGAGAGATAAGATTGGGGGAGAACACAGGAAGTGTAGGTCTGGTGGGAACTCAGACACAGGAGACTAGAGAATGATGGCGAGGGGAGTGTAGGAAGGTGAGATAAGGTGAAATTGCGTTTTCTCCCTTTCTCCTCCATCACAGGATTTGCTGATAAGTGATGTCTGACAACACTGGTGGCAGGGGAGAACTGTCATCTTAAACACTTCCATCCATCTGGGGATACGCTGGAACTCTCTTTGTGTGTGTTTATGTGTGTGCAACTTGGTGTAAGAAAAAGGAACAGAAAAAAAAAAAGCAAATATATTCCTGTAGTTCTTTTGTAGTTAAGATCGGACATGTTTTTCAGTGGATGGACCATCTGTGAGCCCAGGTTTAAGGTTAGTGGCACTACATGCCATGCTTTAGTAAGCAGACAGTGGTTGTACCTTGTACTGGACTATAATGCCCACAAGGACGTGTGTGTGTGTCTTCATTATCGCATCTTGTCAAGTTAGGTAAGTTGATTTTTTTTTTTTTTTTTTTACTTCATTGCATTGTTTTGTTTTTGATGTTTTATGTTGAAACTTGCCTTTTTTCATTTCAGATTCAAATATTCTCTTTAGTTTCCTGAAAACCTGATAATTTACCCCGCCCTAATATGACTCACCTGTGTTTTCTAATCCCCTTTTACAAAGCCTGCGGTGCTTCTGGTGCGTTCTCAGCATCTTTATAAACGGAACTGGAACAATGAGACAAGGTTGTGACATTTTGTCGAGTGCAACACACAACCCGGAGATGTAAAAGCAGCTAGAAACCTGAAAGGTTTACAAATTTTGGTAACAACGCAAGGTTTGTGAGCTACTTACTCTCATCCGACACATAACAGAAATGGTAAATGATTGTTGTTACCATGTTATTCAATTGGTAACAATGTGCTGCTCGGTGATGCTGGTAAAAAATCCCACTAGACTCTGACACCGTTGTGTAAATTCTTTTCCATAACGGGAACACTGGCTCACTAAAACCACACTGTGAGGTGGCATTTGACAGCATTGTGGTATTCTCCCTGTAAATAAACAAAGGCGGTGTAGAAAGTAAAGATATTTTGCAATCTCCGTGCGAATAAGGCTATTGCCCCCAATGGCAGCTCAGATGAATGAGCTGCTAAAAGATGGGACCCACCCAGAGTGGTCGACCCAAGGTCGGACGGTCCTGATCACAAAGGACCGTCCGAAGCTCCTGTCAGTCATCATCATGATGAGTAGGTAGTGACTCAATATATGAGCAGGGCCCAAAGAAGGGTTGGTAGTGACACCAGAGGAGCCAAACACCAGCTACTGGTGGACAGGGCAGTCTCTAGAGATTGTAAGACCAAGAAAGCCAACCTGTGCAAAGCCTGGATTGATTACAAGAAGGCTTACGATTCAATGCCACATACATGGATACTGGAGTGCTTGAAGCTATACAAGATCAACAGGACACTAAGTACCTTCATCAAAAACTCAATGGGGCTGTGGAAGGCTACCCTAAAAGCCAATTCAAGGCCAATTGCGTAAGTTAGCATCAAGTGCGGCATATACCAAGGAGATGCCCTATCCCCCATGCTGTTTTGCATTGGGCGGAACCCCCTCAGCCAGATCATCACAAAGAATGGCCTCAGATACCAGTTCAGGAATGGAACAAAGATCAGCCACCACCTCTACATGGATGACATCAAGCTGTATGCGAAGAGTGAAAGAGACATCAACTCCACTGATCCACATCACCAGGATCTACAGCACTGACATTGACATGTCATTCAGGCTGGACAAGTGTAGCCGAATGATATCAAAGAGAGGCAAGATGATGACAACTGAAGGGGTTGAATTACCAGATGGCAACATAGCTGATGTTCAGGACAGCTACAAATTCCTTGGGATCCCACAGGAAAATGGGAATTATGAAGAGGCTACAAGGAAGTCAGCCACAACCAAACACCTATGTAGAATGGGGCAGGTCCTAAGAAGTCAGCTAAATGGTCAGAACAAGATCTGAGCCATCAACACATATTCCCTGCCCGTCATCAGATACCCTGATGGTATAATACCCTGGCCAAAGGAGCAGATAGAAGCCACAGATATCAAGACAAGGAAGCTCCTCACCATGCATGAAGAGTTTCACCCCAAGTCCAGCACCCTGAGGCTGTACACTAAGCGGAAATAGGGAGGCCGAGGATTAGTGAGCATCAGAGCCAGAGCAACTGTCCAAGATGAAATAACAAAGATCCAGGAATACATAAGGAAGATGGCGCTGAATGATGAGCTGCTAAGTGAATGCCTCAGGCAGCAGAAATCCAGTGAGGAGGAGGAAGAAGAGAAACCATCATAGAGGGACAAGCCCCTGCACACATGAACCACCAAGAGATACAGGTAGTTGCTGATATCGAAAAACATAACAGTGGCTGGAGAATGCTGGTCTCAGGGACAGCACAGAGGCATTGATAATGGATGCACAAGAACAGGCCTTGAACACAAGCTCGATAGAGACCGGGGTCTACCACAACAGACAGGACCCAAGGTGCAGACTGTGCTAAGATGCCCTGAGGCAGCGCAGCATATAACAGCAGGGTACAAGATGCAGGCAGGGGTCATAGACAAGTGGCTGGTATAGTATACAGGAACATCTGTGCTGAGTATGGGCTGGAGGTTCCAGGATCAAAGTGGACAACACCTCCAAATGTGATTGAGAACGACTGAGCTAAGATTCTGTGGGACTTCCAGACCAGACCAGTAAAATGGTGGTGGCTTATCAACTGAATATCATGATGGTCGACAAGCAGGAGAAGAAGGCGGTAGTGGTAGATGTCGCAATCCCAAGTGATAGAAACATTGGGTAGAAGGAACAGAAAAAGCTTGAGAAATACCAAGCGCTGAACGAGGAGGCTGAAAAGGATGTGGGAAGTAAAGGCATCATTGGTACGCGTGGTGAAAGAGTATTCAGGGCTTTAACCCCCAAGCTGGGTGAGTTGCTCCAACAAATCCCAGGAACAACATCTGAGATCTCTGTGCCGAAGAGCGCAACACTAGGAACAACTAAGATACTGCGCGGGACCCTCAGGCTCCCTGGCCTCTGGTAGAGGACCCAAGCTTGAAGGAAACGCAGGACGGCCCAATGTGAGAAAGTTGGGAAATTATTTTTCATCTATATATTGTACATACCCTCTGTTCCTGATTTGTTCTACCGGTGTGTTGTTGTTCTCTGTATGATCTTTGTTGTTCTAAGTGTTTTCCAATGCGCGTTTCTTCTGAACATAACCCTGCCTGCCTGTTTTATTTTAGATGGTTTGCTCATGCCCTATTCTGGATTTGTTTTTATGTTAGTTTTATTATTTTTTGTTGGATTTTGCCAATCATTGACTGATTACCAGTTTCGGCCCTCCCCTGCATTTTGACTAGTGAGTTTACCACTTTCAAATAAACACAAGTGAACTGATAACTCTACCTCTATTGCCTGCATCCTGGTCTGAACCCATTCTCCCTGCTTACCTGAAATCTGGACAGTAAGTCAAGCTCAAGATGCGAACTACTACCACACCAACCAGCCAGGGACATGATTGTTACATCAGTGAGTCCAATCAAACTGGAATAGGAAGATTAATTATAAGAATAACAATTCTATTAAATGGCACCTCAACCAACATTGATAATTAAGATTGATGAAGAACATTCAAATCACTGAGAATCTGAGAAACTGCTCATAACAGAAAACAGGTACAGATATGAACATTTCTGTCAGTGATTATAAAGAGACATTTGTTGAGAGCTTTGTGGTTTTGTTTGCAGCATGACAACTTGGTGTGAATTATTCTGTGCTGCTGGGTGCTGTGTCTCTTCATGCAGTCAGGATCAGCCTTTTCACACCTGCTGCCCCCCCACCCCAACCCATTTGCATCGTGGCATTGTGACAGAGTGGGTAATTGCTGTTTGGACTGTGTGTGTTTCAGAGTGAGTGAGTGAGAGAGTGTGTTTGTGTGTGTCATGTCCTGGTGTGAGACAGGTACAGCATTTTCTGGCAGGACCTGGAGCTGAAGGAAGAAGGACTTATAGGAGTCACTGTAGAATGTAACAGTCTCTGTTTGTGCTGGCCTGTACTACTCCATCACATCCTGACACAAACACATACAATATGGTAAAGAAGAAGCATGATATATACTTTATTAAGCATAGGTACCTACTCACACACACAATGGAAGATTGGACAAGCGCATGTCCCACAAAATAGCTTACTGCTTTTAATTACACTCATGCCATTCACCCGACCTTACAAAGAGGGCTGAAGTGATAAAACAAGAGAAAAGAAGGGAGGACAAAACAAAGAAAAAAGAAGTTTGAGAGATGATTAAAGGACGAGTACTGAGTATAAAACAAAAAACACACTGGGACAAGCAAGAAAACATTGTATACGGGGGACTAAAGAGGCTATCAATAAAGATTCTTCGCACTGTAAACCTCACATTGCATCATGTCAACTGAAAGAGAACCATGGGAGACATCAACCAGTGTCACTTCTGCTGCTCTTATCCGAGCGATAATAACATAATCCTGTTCAGCAGCAAAAGCAGACACACTGTCATTCTGTAGAAAAGGACTTCAGATGTTGAGAACTGTGATCAGAAGATTTGATGGATGAAAACTCTGCACTGAATCACATATTGATAGGATAAGCAAGCCTTCTCTGCACTGCTTTACTTTATAAACTAGTATGACAATTCTCTTTCAGGAATACTGCTAGCAATGAGACTCATTAAAATATGCTATAGATACTGTCGGTGTAAGTATAGATGTCTTTTACATAGTTTGGTTTTTTTTTAGAAAAATTAGATATTCAATAGATTTATAATAGATCTTTCTGACATTTACAAATCGCTTCCAAAATCGGATTTGCCACAGTCTTAAAATTCTGATTTGCTTGCTCTTATGTGTATGCAAAACAATTGGAGTGAAGCTATAGTATTTTTGTGCCTGAATCCTGCATCTCAGATCATTAAAAATGAATAATAAACAGCAGCGCTAAAACCATGAAAATATTTTAGAACATTTAATAAAGCCTCATTGTTTGGACAAATAGAAACATTTTTTTTTTTTTTTTTACCTTTTTAGCCAATGGCTGCATTAGATTTCATATGGATTCAATTTATGGACACCTAACCAACATGACTCCAATAGTCACTTTACTATTAGCTTTGTTTTCATCTCCACCAGCTTCTGAGGGGCTGACTTGATTCTTTAGCATTTATATGTTCCTGAAATTTTACTAAATAGCTGCTAATATTATCTGTGGTTGCTGTTTAGTATCAGCAGGTAGCAAACTGTATGTTCTTGCATCTTTTCCACGGCGGTATCTGACACTGATGGGAGGACGCCGTAAGATTAAAACTATGAGCTGAAAGACATTCAAACATAAAGTTGTGGGGAACTGCAGAGGTGGATGGTAATTCCCTGTGTTCTAAAACATTCACATTACAGCTGTTTCACCCACTTAATCTTAAGACATTTACTAGAAGAGCTTTAAGCTGATATTGCCATTCCTTATTAAAAGGAAAGTAAATTTCCATCACCATTTTGCACATTTGGAAGTTATCGTAAGTTTAGAGAAAATTTATTTAGGTCTTGAGGAGCACAATAATGCCCGGTTGAACTCAAGTCGTTAAGTAGTCGATTCCAAAGGCAGAGTTTTTCTGGTATTGAAGCCAAACTTCAATATCAATCATTCTATATCTTTAATCCAAATAAACATTAATTACACTCCCACTGATCCTACATAATTAAATCTTTCCTCCCCCCAGCTGAGTATGAATAAAAACCAAATACCCTTATGAAGACGTCCTGATGGTGACCAAGCCTTTGTGAGGAATGAGAGAAAGATAATTGCACCAATCAATTTTTATGTTGGTAAATATTTGACTGGACTGGCATTTCTGCCTCATATTTCTGTGTGTGCCATCCCTTTTTGGTTGTCATGTTGTCAACTCTGCTCAGGCATCAGAGACAATTTTTTTTTATTATTTAGTTTATTTGCTAAAAAGTTGATTCAAAGTTCTACGTCTGAGCATAATTGCTGAGTTTTCATTTAAAGTTATTTGCTGATTGCCAAACAGGCAAGTATTCTAACATGTCTTGGAAGTAACAGAAATAACAGATAAGACAGTTAGATTATTATCCTGCTTCCCAATCCTGAGGGCTGTTATCTGTCAAAAGAGGTACACACTCTGTCATGTTAATTACCGAGACAGACAGGATGGCCTCTCTTAGCTGTCCAGCTGACACTCAGGGCGATTAATCAATCAATGGACTCGGGGGGTTCACCCTTTCAGACGGGCATAATAATCCACCACGGCTCCTCACATCCACACACTGATCCATCACGTCACAACATGTCTTTTTGAAGAAGAGAGAGTGTGTGGAAGACAGTCCATGAGCCACATTAATTGAGTTATCCTTTAGCTTGTTTTGTGAATAATAATGAACGTTATGATGATGTATTGAAAATGATGAGCACCACATTAATGCATCGGGCAATGCGGCCCTGTCTGCAAGGATTACTAATAAACAAATCAACAGGTATATTACTGGACTTCAGTGGCTGTAGCAATTTGGTTTACAGTTTGGTCACACACAAAAAGTAAAAAAAAAAAGGGGACAATTTTATTTCACAAATAACAAACAGTATAATTAAAAAGCATTTAAAGATCAATGATCTTTTAATTGTTCATGATGGGAAAATGTAGTTAAATTAGGAGCTTACAATTTTTTGAGCTACAGGCCATAGTCCATAGTTACCAAAATTAAAATAGTAAAATGACTGAAATATTTTTGTTGTTTAATGAGTACAAAATATATTAAATGTTTTCTTAAATAACTTAAATCATGATATTTTAATTTGTTGAGATGCACTAGTATTTGCTTAACTATTCCTTTAAGCTTCAGGGAATCTCTAAAGTCAACAGAAATACTGAATTTGATGTCATCATATAATGTATATTTTCAATGTGATAATTGTTTTTATGTCTCAGAACATTTACAAGAAAAGACAAAATTTGAAATACAGCTGAAAGTGACACCTGCTATCCACATCCTCAGAGGTTTCAATGTTAGCTTCATGGTGATTCAAGTATGACCTCATGCACCTTTCTGTTAAAAAGGCAATACATTCAAACCATTAAGTCACTCGTCTCTCATAAGATGTCATGCAGCTACTTCTGTTGGTCTTTCAAGCACCTCAAATAGCCTATTAAGGGCTTTACTCTGCCCTTTCTACTGCATATAGTGCATATACTACCTTGAGAAAAAAATGGGTCTGACAGTTAAGAGTTTTCTAAATATTTTCCCATTGTGATTGCTATATGTAAATAGATAAAAAGGGATTTACGTATATTTGAGGCCCTCATTATGTTTAAGCTTTTCCCCGTTTTATGGAGATGACAGGAATCTGCTGTAGATGAGATTGTGATGCGTTTCGGCTATAAAAAGCCTGAACAGCAGCAATCACTGTCTTCCACAGTAACATCTCTATCGGCCCACATGGAAAAAGTGTAGACAAAGGAGTGCATGCACACATTCACACACGCAACACAGTCCCACACAGAGCATCAGGAGCAATCTGATATAAAGACTCATCGATCAAGACTGCTCTCCCTTGAGGATTACATCATTGCCCAGCAAATAGCCAATCAGAGCACAGATGAGACTGTCCGCTCTGTGACCCCATCTTTTGTAAAAGAACAGGCAATAAGACAGAGCTGAACACGCACTAATAATTCCAATCATATCCCAAGAGGTATCATTTTCCAAGGTACTGAGTGTGTTTTATGCAAACCTGCAGCACTGCAATGTTCCTATAGTTAATGTAACATGCATATTGGAAGGTTTTTTTAGTGTAGTGTTTTTACGATGTAAACCAACACATAAGGGAAAGTATGAGTAGAGAAAAGTAAAAAGCCAACGCAGACCTGAAAGAGTGAAGTGCTGCACAATAGAATGTAATAGTGAATTCAGGAGCCAACTAGCAGTCCTACTTTGTATCCACTGGACAGAATTTAGGTAAAATTATGTGATTATCAAGAGGTCATTTTTAAAAGTCTACTGCCTGTTTGGGAGCAAATACATCTCTACTTGCTTTATTATTTGATATCTCTGTGCAGTTATTTTGCCATTTAAGAAGATCTTGTTGACTAGAAACAAAACCTATTCTTAAATTTAGAAGGGGTCAGAGGTACTACAGAGGATGATAAGTTAAAAAGCATTCAATTTTACTCCATAATTTCAGAACTGATGTGGTCCCCAAACAGAAGGACACCAGAGGGACACCTCTTACCACAACCAAGCAGCCCTCCTTCCATGCAGCTATTGATTGAAAATACTATTCTCGTTTAATTGGTAAAATAAAAATGTTGGGGCATCCTGGTAGCCAAGAGGTCTAAAATCATGTTTCCACGATTGACTTTATGGTTTCCACCAAATTGGTTTTGTTATAGTACCCTTAGTAATTATAATCCATTATCAGAGTACATAAACCCTTTAACTATTTAACGTTTCCATCACAGACAATACTCTTATGTGACTTCACAAGACTTTCTTTAGTCTTGAGAAACTATGGTATTTATTAACTTACTAACACACTGCATATTGCTTAGTGTAGGGTTCATTACTACCAGATTAATAACATACACGCATGTTTTTTACATCGAGGAGATCGGCTTTGTTTGAGAAAAAGCTGAGGTCTAAGACTCTGGTCCCTTTGAGGGAGTCCGCAGTCTGCTGTGTTTTAACTCCAACTTTTAGCATTGGAACAGTGATCTATGTACCTCAGAGGGGTGATCAATAAGCAGAACTGGAAAGATTGGACTGAATTGGCTTGGCAGTTGTGTCTCAGTCGAAACGAGGCATAAGATGCAGGAAAAGAAAGGACAAATACTGCCCCACATAAGGTGAAAAATGTGATTATGCTGTACTATCCGTATACAACAGCATCCTTGTTACAACTACAGATGGAAACTAATGCACTAATTGTTATCATCTGAATATGTTTAACCCCCAATATGCTTCTGTGTCTGAACTGTGCCTCAGTTTTCCTGTAATACATACTGTATACACTGCCAATGTTGACTTTAGCTGACCATATGAAGGTGTTAACATACCTTGATGTAGCCACCAGTCGAGACCAGAAGGGAGTTGTCTTTGGAGAAGTGCAGGTCAGTCACCCAGCCTCCATGGAATGAGTCCATGCCGTCTTTACCCTCCTGGGAACAAATCTTCAGCAAAGACCCATCTTTGACATTCCACAGCTGTGATGGACAACAATAATTGATCCATAACAAGCGTTTCACTCAATTTACACAGCCAATCTTGAAAATCAGTGTTTAAAAATATTAGTGAACTTCTAGCTTGGAGTTGCTCAGTTTCCATGGATATGGTTAAGTTTACATAAACTATTTTGATCATGTAATAACAGGTGATAATAAATGATGGAAGCTCAAAACCACTGTTTATAGATGGTCTTTGGGTTTAAATATGACCTAAGCACCATTCGGTACCTTGAACATGTTGGAAACAACAACCACATCTCCACCACAAATGAGCAAACACCATCTGTTTGAGAAGGTCATGAAATGTGGCTGAAAACAAGCTGACCTTGTGTCTAACTTCTAATTTCATGGTCGAAATGAACCTTTAAGCTAACTAGAATAAAAAAACAGAGAAAAAAGGAAATGAAAAAATGAAAAAAAAATGCACAGAATATGAATCGAATTGAGAAATGATAAACATTGCACCACACACATATGATGGAAAGACAGTTTGTGATTCTGTTATCACTAATTCACCACATCATGTTGACTGCAGCTGTTATGCAACTGTTCACATGTCCATTTGACAATGACACATCACACTTCCAGCTATATTTAACACTTGGCATGCTTTTGTGGAGAATGACTCACATTGGTCTCCATAGAAACAAAAGATTTCACTGCGGTTTATGTAATTGGATCTGATGCATTGTCCATTTCTTGATAATGGAGCAGTGCATCTCAGAGGCCACCAGAGGGCATTAACCCCTTCTTGGCTGATGCTGCCTGACTTTTCCACATGTTCCTTTCCACCTTTTACAGGTCTTAACTTATTTCGTGTATGTGTGTGTGTCTGTTTGTGTACAAGCTGTAGCAGATTCCAAACCCTTGGAGAACCAATTTGACAGCCTGAGTCCTCTCCTTCACTTCCCGCTGTCAGACATCTCCTCCTCTTCCTGCTCTCTTCATCGCACAACCTGTACCCTCCTACAGCTCTGTGCGTCCCTGTTTTAGAAGGGGCCCTGCCTTTTTCCTTTCATCTCACTCCACCACTGTGCACAGCAGCAATCACCATGCATTAGTAAGCACTTTATCTAAATGAGTGATGAGATGTAATTATGGAGCGATCTCTGCAATAAATGCTGACTGGTATAATTGCATTTTTTGTATGAGACATAGCAAATTAGAAGATTTAAGGCAATGTTACTTCTGATAGTAGTAAGTGAAAAGCATTTAGCCTGTGGACAAACATCTTGAGGCAGGAGGTTCAGAAGGAAGTCTCTCCTTAAATCTCATCTGCAGTCTGTAATTTACCTACCTCTGCTCTTCTATTAACTACTTCATATCCCTTTTTAAAAATTACTTCCTTTCCATTTCATCCATCTCACCTTTGGTTGCATTTTCACTTTGATTTGAAACACAGCAGAAAAGCAGAATAAGACTACTGAGCACCAACTGCTAGATCAGCAAGCAATAATAAGAAAATGTGACATCTTAAACTATCAAATTTGGAAAATAGGTCTTAGGTTGAAAACTACTAGAATTCTTCTTTAAGAAATTGATTAATGTTTTAAACACACACCCGAATCTCTCCATTGTCGTCTCCTGTTGCAAGGCGTTGATTTTCCCAGGAGAATCGACAGCTTCGGACACATTCTTGGTGGCCCCTCAGCGTGTGGACACACTGCCAGGACTCGCAGCACCACAACTAGGAGCAGAAAACAAGGCATGAAGAATAGTGAAAAATGAGGAATGACAAAAACACACCTAGAACATGCACCAATGTGATTGACTTATTTATTAAAGGGGAACCCATTTAGAAGAAACAACCTACTTCTGAACCCGAGAGAGTGTGATATACTGTAGATGAAATGTAATCAGGTGACCAGGAGCATATCTGTTGTCCAAACCAGTCATGACCAGGTTTTATGAAGACAAATAATCATGCCATGTGCATGCATTGTTCCAGTGCTGCAGCCATAATGAGTGCTCTCTCACTCTGCTGTTTTCTTTCCCTCACTTTGTTTGGGTTTACATTCTCTGTCTCTCATCCATTGTTTTCTTCGTATACCTCCCTTTGCTTCTTCTCTCTGGGTTCCTTCCTTACCCATGTCACATCCTGCACTGCACAGAAAATAATACAGCTCGTAATTGACACTTCATTTAGCAACGAGATAACTAATTCTGAACACAAACTCCTATTCATCTGAAGGTCAAAAGAAAAAATGGGAAACCAAGGAAACAGGAGAATGAAAAGAGAGAGAATCTTTTTTTGTTGTGTAATGTTCAACAAAGATAATCATGCCTGTGTTTGTGTGTGTTTTGAGCTAACCAAAGCCCCCTTGGTCTGGGGAGCAGGGGCTACGTGGCTGGCGGTGAACCAAGCCCACAACAGACACCTCAATTATCATCTTTGCCAAATCCATAAAACACACATTCTCTCTCAGAAGCCTGGTTGGCTGTCCATCCAGTGGCTGTTCTCTACAGTAAGTATCAACCAAATCCAAATTCCCGTGTGAAACTCGAAGGCAGTTGCTCTCGATGAACTGTTTAACAAATGCTGGAGAGTGAATCTGCAACTAATGCTGGATACTTAGTGTAGGAAAAACATGTCAGTCATGGTTGAATACTGGACAGAGAAGGATGTATAAAGCTAACACAGAATCCACAGCTGTTTGCATGATCGAATGTCATTGAAGGGGGGCTGGTGTCAAAGAGGGTATATTCTCAAGACAGGTTAGTGTGTGCGTTGCAATTTAAAATTTCTGCAGGAGGAAGGTGAAAATAATTTTAGAGCTGCTTGCAGAAAAGTTACAAACATCATCTCCAGCCCACTGAGTCGGTCAAAGTCAGGTAGAAGTCAAGCACAGCCGTTTTGGGAAACAGCAACCTGGCAACAGTGAGGTGGGTCGGTTACGGGCCAGCCAGCCTGACAGGCTAGTGGATCGAGCTGCAGTCAGACTAAACAATCACTGGAGGTGGGTGTAAGAGGACGGACTGACCCACAGCTAACTCACCAGGCCCAGGGACATCTGCTGCACGCTACTCTCCAAGGGCCTGCGTCTCCCCACCAGAAAAGCTTTTAGGCTCAGATATCACCCAAAGCAACACAACAATGTGCATGAGCTGTAAGTAATGAGTTCTGAAAGAGGTTTCATGGAAAACGCTGATGTGTAATAGGTCAGGCTGTTACTGGCAGCACAAACAGATATGTCTCTTCCTGTGAGTAAGTGTGTATGTATGTGTGTGTGTGTGTGTGTGTGTGTGTGTGTGTGTAAGTGTTGAACCTTAGCAGTCCTGTCTGCAGAGGTGGTGGCGAAGAGGCATCCGTCTGGCGAGATATGACAGGACAAAATCGCTCCCTGATGAGCCTCAATGTCCTGCAACTTCTCTCCCTTTTTGATGTCCCACATCTTGTAGTGAGCAACAAAAATAATGAGATTGTTTTGCACTGGATTTAAAGATGCTACTAAATGTAGTCTGTGGGTGTGAGCTTCACCTTGACACTGCCATCAAAGGACCAGGACAGCAGTCTTGTGTCAACGGATGAGTTGGAGAGCAACAAGAAGCATCTGACTTGTTCCTTGTGACCCTGCAGTACTTTACACTCCCCTGACTGCCAACTCCAAATCTAAAAGGGAGCAAAAGGAAGATAGTAAGGTTACACCAGTATGGGAATTCTAGGCAGATCCTGATACCAATATTTAAATGAGGACCCATTTAAAAAACAGGACAGAAAAGCAGGGGCAAATCTGGTCCAATCCAACTGTAAAACATTACAAATGCCACAGCAGATCACGGTATTTTGTACTGTTGTCTGTGTTCATTCATTCATTCATTCATTTTCTACCGCTTATCCCGTTAGGGGTCGCGGGGGGGGCTGGAGCCTATCTCAGTCTGTGTATTTTTTTTTTTTTTTAAATTCAATCCAATTACATGCCTGCATAGATGCTTTCTGTTCACCTGGAGATCTAAGTGTGCACATCTGTCTACAGAGGGCTTTCTTATGACAATGTGCATGCAGGTCAATGACCGGAGACAGGTAGTTGACAGAGCTGAAAATGTGGGCTGGCCAACCGATGCATCTTGTGTCCCTTTGAACAGAACCTGTCATTGATCCAAAGGTTACAATCCATCACCAGCTAAGATCAGTGTCATTATATCTCTTTACATTCACTCTGCAACTGCATTAACATCTAAATACCTGCTATCATTTTTCATGGAGCACATATCAAACAGCATGAATATCTATCAGCTATCATGCGATTTGATAGCTGTCGAATAAGGGACGCATGGTCAGAGAACAGTGATGGGTTAGGCAGTGGCTGCATGAATATGGAACAAGGTGATGCGTTGTTGGAGAGGAAGCACTGCAGTGGACAAGTCCTTCAGCAGAAAGAAATGATGAAAGAAGAGGAGGAAGATTTAAGAGGGGAGGAGGAAAGAGGAAATGAGCAGCAGAGCATAAAGACTGTGGGGTCGATGGACCGTAATAGTCCAAAATACACACACATACTCCCGCACACACACAAAGAGCTGTACAAGGTAAACTGATGAGCAGGGAGAAAAGCCAGAGCTATCTGGAGCCATGCAGGCGATGGGAAAGACAGTGGAAAAAAGCGGAGACAATACAGGGGGATGAAGCATGGAGAGTTGAAGAGGGCTGACAGAGATGCTTGCAGAGAATAACAGGTAGGGCAAGGTGAACACACCAGTCAGACATGAAACACCAATGAT
>KV751334.1:18849751-18870273 GCA_001698575.1 Mola mola
ATTCATTCATTCGTTCAGTCCTTCGCTCACCTGCAGTCTGTTGCAGTTGTCTGCAGCTGAGACCACAATGTCCTGATCATTGAAAATAACATCAGAGTCTCTTTTTAGGCAGACGCCCGACGAGGTGTGCACCTTCTTAGTCTCCCATAACTACAAGAGACACAAGACAGGAAACAGACTTGAGTAAAACATCACGTAAACTTCATGTAAGAGATTTACAATATACAGTATGATTTCATACACAGTCAGAGATGTTGTTTATTAATCTTTTCCCTTTGCATCGTTATGTTGCAGAGACAGACCGGATATAACTTGCCAGCATTGTCAGTATCTCCCGCTAACACTTCTTGGCACCTGACATTGAATTTCCAGATGCTCCAACAGCTGAAAAAACTCACTGCTGATGGAAAACCTAAGCAGCACAAGATAGGTTGCTATCCTCTGAAAGAGCATTTAACCAGATCAAGTGGGGCTTTTCTTTGTCATGGATCACAAACAGGCCAGATTAGCCCACATTTCTCTAAAAAGACTGTTAAAAACAATTTTAGTTGGGGTTGATGTAGCCTCAATCATAGCGAATAGTAGTTATTGCTGTTTAGGGGGCCTCTACAGTCTTTAAGAACTGCTTGTTGGATGGGTGAATAGGTTTGGCAACCCCACACCACTCCAGCGAGGGATCAGGACCTTTATGTAAATTTTCACAATCAGATTTCTCATATAACCAGACATCCTATGAATTCAGCATTATCCAAGGCTTGGAGCAAAATATGTGTTATTGGTGCTTTCTCGCCAAAATTATTTTTTACATTTTTTTTATATTCTTGATTGTAATTCATTATTACTGTAAATACAGCAAATGTAAAACACTAATTTTGAAAAGTTCTGCAAAAAATATTTGTGTTAACTAACCTAAGGAGTAGTACAGATTATGTACTATCACCAGGATAATAGTGATAATTTGTATGAAATAGAGAATCTGCAGAATGTGAAGAATTCTCTATTGCATTTTCACCTAAATTATATTAGTGAGGCAACTATATTGACGTCAAAATAAACCTTACACAGAATTGTGGAGATTTTCCAGTGAGTTCACGTGCAATCAAGCAGCACCTTGACCTTACCTGAGCTGAGTGGAACAGAACCTTATTTAGCATCATTGCTAACATCTGTGTTTACCCTGATACTTCTTGCCAAAATGGCTGCTGTGAAAAAGGTTTATAGTAATTCTCATGTCTTTATCAACTTTAAGTAAACCACAACTAACTAAACCACAATTAAGTTCATCCTAAAAATTGCAGATATATTTCATACAATTATTTTAGTTTTAGCTTGTTCAATGAAGATATTGCTTCGTTTAAAAGGGAGCAATGAATCAAAACAAATTGGTGAACAATTCTTTTATATCATGTCAATAACAGAATCAAATAAAGCAAGTCAATTCAAAAGCTCAAGCGGAGCTCAAGTTTTTCCAGTTTCTTTTGTAGCACACATTACTTGTTAAAACTTTATTCAATTTGTGGCCTAAAATGTTTGGTATTTGCTCTACATGTTACAAAAACATTCCTGAGAATTCCTTGTTGAGGTCTGAATTGTAACAGACAGGGAACAGAGTGTAACAGTTCATAACAGAAATACAAAAAATCACATCTTACCCTGACAGTCTGATCATCAGAGCAAGAAAGCAACTGTGAGCCATCACGAGAGAACTGGACACGCTGGACCCAGCTCAGGTGACCACTGCAGTCAGCCATCTTCTTATTGGCCTCCAAATCCCATAGCTGGAAAACAACCACGGCATATTTAAAACATTTTAGACAAGCTTAGTCTCATTTAAGGAAGAAATTCTGAAAATGAGACAGAAAGAGAATAAATAATGCCAAAAAAAAAAATCAACATGTATTTTTTTTTAAAGTAGAACATAATAAAATTTAAAAAAAAAAAAAAAATTCTGCAAAACATACTCGAGTATTAAATGAGGACGATATAAACAGACACTAAATATATATTGTGAAATTGTTTATGTATTATACCTCCACAGTGTAGTTTGAGAACGCGATCGCAAGCAGGTTACTGGTAGGAGAGGCATGACAGTATTGCACCATGCTTAGTCGATTCGTTCTGATCTCCAACAACATTTCTGACGTCTCCACGTCGAACACCTGAGATACAGTGACAGGCAGAACAAAAACCAGGATCTTTTCTGTCAGGGTCCAATGACACACCAAGGGCAGGAACAAGGACAGGAAGGATAAATTTATTTCTAATCTGACACGTGCGTACAATACATTTAATCCCACTTTATCACACATTCGGCATACCTCAATAACAACACATTACAATGAATCACAGCCTGCCAGTAAATATGTACACCAAATGTTCGCTTTCCAAAATACTCACCAGAACAGCATTCCTGGCCGCACACATGATGCGTTTGCCGTCAGGAGACCAGGTGCTGCACTTGACGAGGATGTCTTCATCACACTCTGTAAACATGTTTCTAACATTGATGGTCTTCCACTCGTTGGCAGATGACACCTGAAACAGCTGCATGCATGGAAGAGCGCACAATCACAGAGAAGAGAGCTTGTCAGTGCAGAATACATTTTACAAGTACTGGAGCTTCAGATACAGTATCTCTGAACACAACCCTGTGCATCAGTACTTTCTTGAATACAGTTTAAGGAGGATGCAGTTTTTGGGTTCCCGGATGTTCCTGGTGACCCATTCAGTATGTGCTTTCTGCCACTAGGAGTCCCTCAGTATTTTAAGACATAGTAAAGCATCATGGGATGCTGGGAAATGTTTAATCTGCATTCAATGTGTCATAAGTACTACGAGCAGTGGGCAGCTAAAATTGGCACTCAGAAACAAACTCCACTTCTATGCTAGTTCTAGAGTTAAGCAATATTTCTTTTGATGGTAGAGGGACAAGACAAATAATTGAGCTCATGTTTCATTTGCTCAAGTAGGCCTGGTATTAGGGTTGTTTCATAGTAAGAAGAAGGGTAGTGGTAGTAAATTTTCTCTCTTTTTACTTAAAATCAATTTCTAACAAATCCGAAGGGGGCAAATGTATGTACAAGGGCAAATGCCAAATTTTTGGGGGTTTATTATTATAATACAGGGCATATATAGAATAGTTTTGAAAATGTTTCTTTAGAGAACAATTCTGTCAAGTAGCTTAAAAGTAAGCACCTTGATTGTACCATCGTTAGAGGAAGTGGACACATAGCTGTCATCAGGGGAGAAACAACAGTGGTTGACTGGCTCAAAATGGCCAAACAAGGTGTTCTGGGAGGATGGCTTGTTGAGGTTCCACAGCTACAGAAACAGAGAGGCATACAACAGACAGAAATAAGAATAAAGTAAGAGAGATACAGGAGTACAGAAAAGAGTTGAATAACAGCAACGCGTGGCTATAAAGTTCGAGATAACACATGTAAGGTAATAAGAGGCACTTGCATGTAAAACACAGATTCCCACACCTTGGTATTCAAAATCTTATCATTGGAGCAAGTGACCAGCAGGAGGCGCTGTGTTGTGTTGGTAAATTGACAGTGGTTGACCTGCTCTTCATGCTCCTCCTCAAAGACCCTCAGCAGCATGGCTTGCTCCACATTCCACACCTAAGAAACACACGGGTAATTTAATTTTATGATAAAATTATGATTAAATTGAATGTGTTTTACTTCTGTTGTAGGAGATGATGGCAAATCATCTACTTACCTTGACTTTCCGGTCACTAGAGCACGTTGCTAGCAGCCGGTCATCAGGGGAGAAGGCACAGCAGAGCACCTCATCATCATGGGCTTGGATCTCTCTCAGCTTCTCACCTGTGGTGCTTTTAAACACCTGAATGCAAAACAGTCACCCAATATCTCTATTCAATATTGTATCACTCATCCGTTCCAATCGTTCATGTGGAAGCTGCGCTACATTCAGATATAGTAAACTGACCCCATTATGACAGTAGTTTTGCCATTTCGCATCTCTTTGATGTATGGACAGAAAATTTTAAACATCATGAAAGACAAACCAAACCAAATATTGTGTATTTTATCAGCCCAAAAAATATTAATAAGCTAGCAAAAAATACATGCACATTTCAGGCAGTGCATTTCACATGGATGCAGCCAAAATTCTGTGTTTTTTTACCATAACTTCTAGCAGTAAAAGTGGACTGCCCTCCATATTTTCCAGCTTTTGATCTCCATGGAAACTATGTTGCCTTCAGACAACACACGCAGAAATAACTTCAAAGAAAAAAGTCTGCCTTCATACCCTGAGTGTCTTGCTGGCCCCACCGCAAGCAATCTTGGTGCCATCGTGGGAGAAGCAGGCAGAGTAGACGGAGCCTTGGTGGGGATGGATCACAAGACGGGACAGGCTCTCTGCAGAGCTCTTATTCCTGCACAATAACACAAAATTCAAACCTAGAATAGAAAACCAGTTTTTGTATTGTGTTTTTGTCAAATTGTTTAGCATACATATAATTGCTCTGTTTATTTGAACTATTTTGCACTGGGTGGATCAAATCCAAGTAGAGAGAGAAAGTGGAATGGATTCACAAAGTCACATGTAAAAAGAGACAACACATAGTCAATGCACTTCATAATTGAAAATATTTGCCTGTTTGCTTACAGCCAATCAAAGTAGAGTTTTCCTGTGCTGGCCCGGTCCTGGGCCTGCAGCAGAGCCTGCTTGTAGACCTCTGACGTATGTGGCTGAGACAGGGCGAGCTGCACCACATCAGGGAAAGGACGCTGCTCCAGCTGGTGGCCGTTCAGAGACAGAAACTCCTGGAACTGACTGCGCACTTCGCTGTTCTGGGGTGAGAAAGAATATGCACAGTGAAGTGCACTGATGTAAGAGAAGCCCTGGATCAACATGGTATCACTTTTTTCAAAAGCAACATAAGGAATTTAATCTTTACAATAATCTCTTTATACGTAAAATGGTTATATTTGTCACGGTAAGCCTAATATGTTGCACTATTCTTTTTTGCCGACATAGTGTTGTCTCTAATGTAAGCTCACTATTTTTAAAGTTTGTATTATAAAAATGAGAAAATCTATTGTATCAACGTTTTTACATTTCTCTTTTCAAACAGAAAAAACTTTCATTTCCATCCAATTCACAGTTATAATTATTATTTTTATTATTGTTATTATTATTTGAACAGCAGGAAAGGCAATGCCTTAATCAAAACAACATGGGTGAAGGTAATAGAGGGGCGCACTTCGACATACATCTAAAGAAACACTCATAACTGGGCAATTCACGGCACTGAAGGAAAGTTAGATGGCACCCTCACCTGCCTTCTAATCCTGCTTGAGACAATGAAAAATGAGCAACAGACAAATAAATGTCATACTATGTAAAGTTTTGTTGTCTGCTGACCTCTTTGTCTAGAATGTGTCCGTACTCCACGTAGTCACTGATGAGGTGAGCCGGACTCATAATCTGGGCTTTGATGCTGACCCACTCCAGAGAAAACAAGAGTGAGTAGAGCTCCTAAGCAGAAAGGGACAGTCAGAGACCAATAAAAAGTCAGATGGATGTTGGGAAAAATAACACCCTCTTTTCAAATATATCATGTTTATACTTTTTGTGCATGATATTTTTTTTTTCCAATAGAAGTTAATATTAAGATTTGAAAAATACAGGCAAAATTTGTTAAATGATAAAGGTGATGTCCAGTTGCACTGTAATGCATTAAAAAAAAAACAAACAAAAAAAAAAACATTCATTAAAGTCTGTGTGCATTACTTGGGAGAGGTTAGCTTTGGCCATGTGGTAAGTCAAGAATCGGATCCAGTAGAGACACTCCTCATCTCCTGAGGTGGGGGAACCGTCTTTGTAGCGGGACTGGTACTGATGCACCACCTTAGTGTGGAGGCTCTGAGATGCACACAGAGTCAGAAATAATAATGAGCAAATGCCTCAGAGATTTAGACTGTGCAGGTTGTTGTAAAATTAATATGATTTGGTGGTGAATTTAAGGGTGGTCTATACATAAAACAGAAAAAAAAAAACAATAAACGATAAAGTTTCAAATTAAATTTAGTTTGAGATTCCATGAGTAAAATGAAATAAACTAAACTAAAATATTCTGTAGAAAACGAAAGGGCACTTAATTTTCAATTAAAAAGGGGACCCCTGCCTATCACACACATGCAACATATAGTAACTTGAAATCAACTATATTCACTGGTAATCTATCTGGTCAGATTACCAAATGACATCAATAACAATGCAGGAACCCACATAGAATTAAAACGTATGTCTCATTTTATGTGCTGCTACCTTGCTGTTCAGTAGCTTTTTGCTGACTGTTGTACTTTCCTATGTCCTTTTGTAAAGTTCCTATAATTTAATTTGTTTTATCCTAACCTCACAATAGCCAGCCAAATGTAAAATAACAGACAGCCGCTGGTATTGGTGTATTCTACCTCTACCATTCTGCCTGTCAGTACGTCTTTTAAAATAACTGTTGTAAATCAGCATCCACGAGGCCTCTTAAGGCTTCATGCTTCTTTAACGCTGTCATCTTAACAAAAAGGTTGAAACTTTTAACTCTTGCATTCCAGCACACCTCGAGCTGTGTGCGATTCTGCTCCACAAGGAAATCAAGTTGCAGGTCATGGAGGTAATACAGGTAGGGTTTGTTGTTATTGTCCACAAAGAGCAGAGACTTGTTGACAAACTCCACGAGAATGTCTTCCACCTCCTCGGGCTCCAAATCCCACAGAACTGACAGCACCTGGAAGAAGGAATAACATTGTACCCTGTGTATCACTGGAGTCTTTGCTCATTTCCTTAATTCTTTGAAAGTGTAAATTTGCCAAAACACTGGAACATAGTGGGGGTGTTTTTTCTCATTACATCCGTGAAAAGTTGCAGTCTGTAGAAGTGTTGCTTCTACAAGCAGAATGGAACATGAGTGACAAACAGCCATGCTATTTTAGGCACATGTTAGGTCAGTTCTTATATTCACAGAAAAAAAACTATATAGTTGACAAAAATGGTCCATTTTGGAAATTAAGTTAGAAAAAAGAAAAGCCTCAGTAAAAGACAACTAAAGAGGAGGGACGTGCAATTAAACCTTTGCAGGGACTTTAATGTCCTTCTCGAGTACAGTGAGATCCTTGTAGAGCTCTCGATGATCCTCAGGTAAGATTTCAATGCTAGCTGCCATCGCTTGGTCCAGGGCATCGTAGTCGTAAGATGATGACTTCCTAATACGTTTGAACTGCTTCTGCTGCAGCTGGCGGAGGTAGTAACACCAACGGTTGGGTTTCTCTCTGAGAAGAGCCCCGATCAGTGACACTACCAAAGGAGAGCCTGCAGCAGTAACACAGAGAGGCAGAAAAGTGTTTGTTTGAAAGGGCAAAACTTGCAGGCAAAAGCACAGCCATGAGTTACAGATTCCAATGGGTCATGAAGGGTCATTTACATCACCAATTTGAGTGGATGCAAAATGAAATCCCTTGAGATGTATTCCAGATATGCAAAGCAATTTATATAGCTAAAATATAAACAGGCATGTTTACAGACCTTTACATTCTCTGACAATGGAGCGAGCCTCCTCAGGAAGTCTATGTGGTTTTGTATGAGTATACAAAGCGAGGATCTCCAGTCCTTTGTTTTCATCCAAACCACTCTCAACTTCCACCTCATATTTAGCACCTACAAAATAAAAGCATATGTACTGGAGACACAGTTTGATGGACAACAGTCCTGCCCAGTGTAAACTGAAATATCCACAGTAGGTTTGATTTATCTTAGTGTGCATGTGTATAGTGAGTAAAACACAGGGTACATACCACTAACAGAATCAGTAAGGGCTCTATTTCGGGTGGTTAGAAGTATCCGACAGTGGATATCAAATGCCTTTAGGACTGTACTGTCCCAGATGTCATCTAGAATCAGCAGAGCTCTGAAGCCAAACATAAACAGACAAGTGGTCAAAGATGAGGAAGAAGAGTTCACCTACAGTGAATAATATTGGACATCAGGCATTAAAAATATATTTGCAAAGCATGTAGATGCATTTGAATAACAATGGAAGTAATATGCAAAAGTAACATCTAGCCTTCTTGCAGCTATTAGCAGCACAATAATACAATTTCTACTCCAATTCAAATACAATAGACAATTATAGGAACATTCAAAAAACATAAAATATGCTGTCACATCTTATCTTATTGTTTATTTGGTTCAATAAACAAATGAATTAGATCTATCTTTGAATTTGGAGTAATTGGAATTTTGTTTTTTTTATAACATTCTTTCTTTTTTTATTTTAAAAAAATTTGCTTTAATTGAACTGAACCAGTAAAAGTTTTACTGTTATAGAACATGTATTGTTATGTAAAACACAAGAGCCTAACCGATATGAAATTTTTCTAATTAATACTGATACCATTATCAAGGAGTGAAAAGTTCCAATATCTGATATTGACAGTAATCCCTCAAAGGAGGTTATCAAATATTTGTAACAAAGATATGCAAAAGAAGCAGCATATTTTACAGATTGACAATGAACTTTTAATGAGTTAAACGTTTAATGACTTAAATGAGAGCAGTGCACTGAAACAGTAACCTTCACTGGAAATTTAACATAATAATATCTGTGATAGGCCAATCATGTTAAGAAGAATATACAGTAACCTTGGATATCTGCGCAGCATGAGGAACCGCAGGCGCTCCTTGGCCTCATCCAGAGAGTTAGGGGGTCGGTGGAGGGACTGGGAATCTAAGCTCTGTTCCAGACGGAAACACAACGACTGGATCTTAACCAGCAAGTCTGGTTTGTCCAGCTGGCCAATGGACAGCCAGTGGATCCCTCCAGGGAAACACTCTGCAAGTGGAGAAGTCAAGGGAGGAAACCAGTAGAGGTCAGAGAGGGTAAATGATTCAGAAACGTTTTTACAATTTTTTTAATGTTTGCTTTGATTGTGTCAAAATAACATAAGCCAATGTCGTCAGTCATTCAAATATTACCAACCTTCTATCAGGCTGTGGTGTCTGACAGCTTCAGCAGCCAGGACAGATTTGCCTGAGCCAGCCATGCCAAACACTGTGACCCAGCCAGGCTCCATCTGCAGGCGGTGGAGTTTCTCTCTGATCCGGTTCAAAAGCTCTGGTCTACTAACAAACACACCAGGCCTCTGTGGTACTCCACCTTCACTGAGAACTGTCTGGACTGTTACACACAAACAGTAAAGGCATCATCAGATGAGACCTTGAACAGAACTTGGAGTAAAAGATTACAAATTTCAAAATTTTAAACTGAGCTTTCCAGATATCAGGCAGCCTGTCAACAAAACTTTTTTTCTCCAAACATGCTGTGGGACTGCTGCTGTAGTGACTCAAAATGGCACACACACAACAGACATCACTGCACATACAATCAGTTTAATCTTTCTTCCAACACCCAAGTACCCACTGCACTGGTGAAAATGCCCATAGCTCTCCTGTCTCACCATAAGGTGTACGTCCATCAGAGGAGCTCTTATGTGCATTAGGTGACATGCTTGGTAGGTCAGCATACAGCAGACTGGCCAAATCTTCATATGTCTCCTTGACCAGGGAATTGTAGAAGGAGATGTAGGCACGGTTATCCTTCCTCAGCAGAAGGTCCAGCAGGGCTACAGCCTGATGTTTTCTGGTGGGCTGGAAAGACAGAGACATATTAGAGACATCTCAGTGTGCATTTTTTACATCCTATATTAAATGTTCTCCACTGAGCAGGTAAAAATATCAGTGATTTGTAATGACCTGACAACAGTGAAAACACAATATATTTAAAACAACTTAAATCCACAACAATAAAAAGCAAATAAACTTGAGAAGATTGGTAGAATACTTCTGAATTTACTTTAATGCTCATATAAGTCATATACGTCAATAACATTCAAGAAATGTAATGTCTTATGCTGAAATCTTGTGCTTTACAGTTAGGGTTGCGCTATGGGGAGCCTATCCAGAGCTATTAATTTAAATTTAAGTCCGACCAATATATTGGTTTGGCTGATATTATTGGACAACATTAGCTTATCACAGATACAGTATCTTTCATGGCTTATATGTTATCAATATCAACCACCATCAAAAAATATGGCCTCAAAGAACATGGTGGTCATTTATATTAAATTTCCAGTGAAGAAGACTGTTTCGGTGTACTGCTGTCATTTAGGTCATTAAAAATCCATTCTTAATCTTCAAAATACTCTGCCACTTTTGTATATCTTTGTTACAAATATTTGTTAACCTCATTTGAGGGGTAATTATGAAAAATTTGTGTGTATCGGGCAATATTGGATATCAGAACTTTTGTATTCCCTGATATCAGTATCGGCTCCCAACATTTTTATATCAGGCCTTAATTATAACATGGTTATAAAATCTTAAATAAAAGGAAAAAAAAAAAAAAAGAGTGGGTTAAGAGGACAGTGACTCACTAAATGCAAAAGGACAGAATCTGAGACGAGAAAAGGATGATGGAAATAGATTTTAAAAAATTAGACCGTGTGAGCAAAAGAATTTTACCAATTATTAAATAAAAAATTTGGTGGGAAATAAAAATGAACAAGAAAAAAAAGCAACATAGAGCAACAATATAAAAAAAACATTACTGTACATTGACACATTGGAGGCTCACCTGTGTCTTGATTGTCTCCTCTTCATCCACGGTCAGCACTCCATCACTGATCATGTGGTCCATCAGGAAGGAGGGCTTGATGTCTTGCTCCAGTTTATGGCGAAAGCGCAGCAGACAGCTCCGCGCTCTTTCCTCCAACGCCATCTCTGCAGACGACGCCAGTCACACAGGACCCTGAGATACACAGAACGTCACTAGTACAAGATATACCGTAGGGCCGATGTTTTTTAGATGTGGTTTTTTTTTCTTTATCTTTTGAGCTATAGGTCATGATTATCCGGACTGAAATAGTACAATGTTTAAGATGTTTTGGTTTACATGCACTAAGCCTAGAATATATTATAGTCACTTTCTTAATAAACTGATAAAAATTTACAATATTCTAATTTTTGCGAGATGCAGTAGTATGTGAACACAAACACCCACTACAATCAAATATGATTGTTTAACATTTTATAAAAGCCACAAATTTGGGAGCACATAACTGACTATAGTGTAGTCCTTACTGGGGTCTGTCCTAAGGGTCTGAAACATTTAACGTAGATGTAAAAATCTGGATTCCAGTCTACATTTGATGCATGTCATCCCCTAAATCCCTCTCCTTTTCATTCCAATCATATATCTACTGTCACAAAATAACCCACAAAATGCTTTAAAAGTTTTCAGTCAGAAGGTTAAAAAAACTAATCAATTAACATTTTGAGTATTCAAACTATTTTGATAACTGACTTATTCTTTATTTTTACATTTTAAAAAAAAGATTGACAGATTGTTTTAAAATGGAATAACTAGATTAAAGAATACTGCGAATAACTGGTAGGTACTATCCTACATGAAAATAATCCCCAAATAACCTCAGTATGTGGGCCTTTGTGAAGTATTAAAGTTCAAAGGGAAAGAAATACGACAAAGTTTAGAAATCTTAGCGAACTGGTTAATATCAGATGAACTGATTCATTCTTCTGATACCAACAAAACTGTGTTTAAGTGCAGCTACCTTTTGAGCAGCTTTATATTGCTGGTAAATGAGTGAAAATAAGCCCAAGTACATGTTAGGGCTAAACCTCAATCGTTTTCCTTGTTTATCGCTACCTTTAATCGTAGCACTTACAGAAACTCAGTGACATACTTTACCTGTACCTGTCTCCACAAGTCCCCTCACTCTACACTGCTTGGAACTGAAACAAAGAAGGTAACCACCAGGAAATACTCACAAACGTCTGCTTTTCTTTAACGAGGAGTGTATTTGTCCAGCTGTATCTGGTTCTAAGCTTAAGTAACGTTTTAAAGAAACAAATTAGTACAGAGGCACTTCGTTTCAACTTGAACGTCGTACTGAACGCCCAGTATTGAAAGCGCTTCCCTGTTCAGAACAAAAACAACTACCCTGGTGACAACTGGCCAATTGTGTGGCGAAATCTTAACCATGTGACTGATGAGGTCATGCTTTTACCCAATTTGTAACTGGGCAAACTGATGCTGCTTTCACTGCCTACTGTACTGCTCGTAAATAAATGGGTTCGCTCGATGAAACGAAGCCGGTCTGGCTGCGGGGCACATATGAATTATAGAAATCTACATTTTTTTTTATCTAAAAGTGTTTTTTAAAGCACGTTTTCTCTGAAATGATGACACAAGCCGAAAACTTTCCGTTTGCTGAATACTACATTACATGCCTGTTGAAATCCAGTTTTTGTTTGAAATTCCTATTTCCGGGCTATACGAAAGGTAACATTAGAGCTAGAGATGGGATCATGTCGTTTATTCCTCACTACCGTTGGTGTTGTCCTAATGCAATTATTTGTAGCAACTAACAGATAAACCGTGTTGTACCGCTGTGAACAAATCAGCTTGTTATCCTAGTATTTTCCAAACAAAAAAGGTGTCAGTAAAAATTCAGCCCTCTGTATCTCCATGTAGAGAAATTTTAACTGGCCTACCTATAATGAATCCTATTTCATCTGTATGGATATAAATCACAGGGGTATTGATCTTACATTCCCTGCCATCATTAGTAACAGTATCTAAAACAGGATAGTCATTGCAGAAATCAAGTTTTCTAACATTCTAGACGTTAAATTAATACCTGCAATTACTGTATATAAAGCATTAAGGATATGTTGCTAAGATGTATCTTGGGTTGCAAATGATATCAAGTGGGACCATATGGCTGTTTTGAAAATATCTCTAGGTTTCTCTTTTGTGTTTTATGCGTGTAAGGAATGCTGCACAAGACCACATTTTGCCTATCTACGTATATTATTTATCCATCTATCATGTTATAGAATACTCAGTTTGTTCTCAAAAGAAAGACACAGTTTCATCTTTTTAGGTTTTATTATATTATGTTGCAATTAAGAAAAAAAACAACTTCCCACATTTTCAGGTTAACTCTCATAAAGTACACAACTACTTTTCCGTGTGCTTCATTGGAAACTTTTGAGTTTAGCACCTTTCATTTTCCCAACAGGTTCTAACAGCCAACATAGCAATACTGCAACAGCTACAGTACCTGGAAATGCAAATTAAACATAGCAACTAAGTAACATGTATTCTACTGGCAGAGAACAATTAGAGAACAACATGCAACAATAAACTCCCAACAAATTACTCAAGTAAAACTGAGAATGATAATCCAAACACAAAGCTACTCATGCAGAAAACTTTTTTCATTTTTTTGCAAAATCAATCAAAATCCCCTTCTTTTTTTTTTAACCTGTGTGGTAGTAAATGAACATCAAGTGTTCTCCAGCTGTTTAAAAGTTAAAGGGATAACATTCTCAAAAGGACTCATTGAGAAAAGCATAAATAAATGGATATAGTAAACTGCAGTTGCACTATATACAGTAGTTACCTGTGATAAACAACTTACGTCATACGTAATGAAGCTGGTGTGCTACTTTTCTAAATATATGTACACTTCTTTCTCTTTACTCTCTTTTACTTTATAAACTTACTGTATCCTTTAAAAAAACATTCAGACCCTATTTCCTGTGAACTGAATGTGACGAAGTTCGTTGAATAATTGCTGTATGATATTGTAAATGTTCTCAGTAAAGTACATCTTACAGCATTTACCACAGAGAATGTAGTTCACATTAAATGTCAACCACATGGTATCAACAATGTATGGCCTTCAGGACTAAACATAGCAATAACTACATTTATATAACGCTGAAGGTAACTCCGACTATTGGAGCACACTCACACTGTCTGAGCTGGTCTCCTTAGCTTTACCTCAGGCAGGTAGCACAGACTCTTCACACTGCACGAGTCAATATTTGGTTTTAATTGGATGGGACAGATTCTTGAGCAGAATCCTGAAGTAGGTTTGCTGCTGGTGGGCTGCCGCCAAACATCAGCTTCCTGATGATGTCGGCGTAGAAAGGTCCATAGACAGCCTTGTTGTAGTTGACCAGTGAAATGAACTTTGCTCCCAGCGAAGCTAGCTCAGGTTTGATGGTGCTCAGGCCAGCTGGCACCTGTTCAAGTTTGGCTTGGGGTTTGACATCACAGATGAGCCCCTTGAAGTACTGCTGCACACGATCCTCTGCACAGAAATTAAGAGAATACGCAAAAGGGAAACAACAGGTTAGAAAATTAATTACATAGCAGTCTATTTGGATACTTTCTTGCAAATGTCAGGAGCAAAAACAATCCATCACATTTTAATGTGTTTGTAAGAAATTATTAAGAGCAGCTTATGTGTTAGACAACTTTTACACTCTGCAAGATCTAAGGCTGAAATCACTTCCTTCCTTCTTCCTATATACTGCACTCTATAGGCTGTTTGCCATTGTGTAGTGCTGTCTGAATGTATAGTGTGAAATGTTAAACCCTATAGTGCATTCAAAGTGTCCCAGAATGCATTGTGAAAAGTAGTGTACAATGCACTAACCCAGTGTAGAACATCATGAATTCCGTGGGAGGAAAAATTATGGAAACGCAAGACAAGGGAGACCGGCCTGACATTAGCTACATATGTAATTAATAGTTTATGTTTTATTTTAGGTAATATGTTGATGATCTACCAGTTTCTTCACAATGTAATAAATTGTACATTTGTTTGTATCGAGCCATTACAGCACACATCAGAGTAATTTGGAACACAGCCTAAAACTAGAACTGTCAGAGATGTTATGCAACTTGACAGCTTTTGGTGATGTTTTTAGAAAATAACAGAGGCGGAGAAGGTAACCTCAAAATATAAATTTCTGACCTACTCTGTTGCTGTGTTTTCTTCTTTCTGTTGATTTTTTCTTTATTTGTTTGTAGGTAGGCAAATACATCTACTTTGTGCTGTATTTTGTATGTTACGCAATAAAAAGGACATTAAGCAAAAATGAAAATCTAATAGCATACCACGTTCAATTTTTTAAAAAGAATGAAAGAATGTGGGGTATTATGATGTGGATAAAATCTTTGCACTTCAGTTATTCCTGCTTGCTATCTTACCAACAAGAGTGCGGATGGGATTGTCCTTCTGAGTGAGGCTGCAGATCTGGCCTCTCAGGGAGGCTTGCAGATCTGGAGTGATTGCAGGGTAGCTCCTCTCTGTTAAAGACTTGTTGATCTCACAGCTGATCTGACTGCTGACACTTTCCAATGCCTCTTTTAGGTTAAAGTTCCTACAGGCAGAGAGAGAGTCTTGGTTTGAGCTCAAGCTAAATAACCTGTGGTCAGCCGAGCATTTGCTTACAGATAGTGGATTTATGATGATTTTTAAAAAGGTGAACTGACGGGCAATGCATCCCATCGAGCAGCACGCTGGTCATTCTCTTCAGACGCTCGGACATGGAAGGCAACCCCTGGATCGGCCCTCCAATGGTGCTGTGGACCATGAGCAGCACTTCGTTCACTGTCTGACACTGCATGAGCTGCCACTGAATTTCTCGCAGACGCATCTCATCAGTTAACCAGGTCTAAAGCGAAACACAAGAAAAGAGACTTACAAGAGTAGCTTGACATTTTGGGAAACAAGGCAAATCGTTTTTTTGCTTAGTGTTAGATGAAATCATGGATACTTTTGTCATGTCTGTGGTTATTAACATAGCATAAAGGCGTGAAATACCTAGGATGGCTCTGTTCTGAAATCCCTCTATCAGCACTTTTGTAACTTACTATTTGGTTAGCTCAAAAACTCGTGCTAGCGACAAGACTAGAAAAATTACTGATTTTTTTGCGTGAAAATTAAGATTTGATTTACAGCACAATCTAAGTGTGGAAGTGTAGTAATGTAGTAAATGTAGTAACTGGAAACTACTCTGCAGATGAGTGACCAAAACAAAGATGGAACACAGCGATTGGACGGGCGTTCAGTCGACGGAAAGATCTCCATGATGTCAGTTTGTTTCCCCTTACCATGTGGACTTCTTTTTGCTGAATGAGTTAATACAATGACCTTCTTCTCTGTGCATTTATTATACCACTCATACCAGAATCTTACGCTCCAATAGGAATTCCTGCTTATATTTTGGACAAAAGTCAGGTTGCTAGCATTAGCATTGAGTACGTTTACATGCACTCTAATCTTCAAAAATAAATATTCTAAATATTCAGAGTTTGACACAGGTTACATTAACAGTATATTTTATTTGCATGTCCTTGATTAGGCATTATTTTGAATAAAGAACTTTCCAATTAAGACATGTGAAACATGCTAGTATCATTCCTATTTTTGGACATTTACAGCATATAGCACATTTGCAATAAGCGCCTTAACCGGAGCACTCATGTCAGTTTGTGACACATGGACTCCAAGCTGTTCCAGGCAGACGGGCCGCCCTGTGCATTGCACACAAAACAGCCAACAGTTTGCAAGGCAAAGGTAGAGATGAAAGAAGAAACACACTTACTTTCCAACAAACCTGGATAAAATAAAAAAGGATAAATGTCACCTCCTCAAGAAGGTGGTTGAACAATTGAAAGACAGAGGCAACAGTTGCACAGTCGACCAAGTCTTAAAGAAAACTTAAAGAAAGCATGTAAACAGGAATGTTAGTGGAATTTTCATTTTTACTTGCCATGTCTTTTCTGGAGTAAAGGGCATGTAAAAATATTGGCTGTTGCCTACACTTTTTCTTTGCAACACCTGCCCAACAATATCACCTGGACACCCGAAGGGAAGGATGGTTCTTATTTCAGCTTTACTTTTTTGTGTTGACATTTTTTCCGAGAATCTTGTAGTTTTGCTAAGTCACTATTGACTCTCAAAATTTAGAAAAAACATTTAAACACATTCAAACATAAAGTCCAAAGGAGGTCCAATATCTCTCTCAGTTAACTACAAAGATTCAGAGCACACTCACCTCAGGCGGTGGGCTCTTATCAAAGTCCCATGTAAGGATGCCAAGTAAAGCTGAGTTAAGGACCTGAAATGGCAGCACCTGTGGCTCTTTCTTCTGACTTTTAGTCTGCTCCGTTGGGCTGGAGGTGGACAGTAGTTCCTCCATTGCTGACTTGATCCACAAGGTTGTGCGGTTCAAAGCACCTGAGGAAGTTTATCACAGTAATACTGTGTGAGGGGTTCATTTGTAACACTAAGACAGAAAAGGCAAAACTGATTTAATATGTTGCTTAACAGGATTATACCGTATTCTGTACGATATGACAGATTGCAAACTTTACAACTATTTAAAAGATATAGACAAAAGGATTCACTTACTGGGTGTTTTGTCCAGAATTTTCTGAAAACCTGCCCTCTCATATTCAATACCTTCGCGATGCAGCACAAGCCTCAGATTCAATATTGTGAAGTTAACCATGTCCATTTTCATCAGGTCCAGCACGTGAAATATCTCCCTGTTATGTAAAAAAGGGAGAGGCTTTTTGAGTATGAAGAAGTTTCATCTCAGCATCAAAGTGCTTTAAAAATCTTTAAACCCTGATTGCATACTCACCTGAACAATGTCACTATGTTATCTGTGTTTTGATGGAGTTTCTTGATATCTTCATCCCTAGTGGGAGAACACATCTTGCCCATGGTTGTGATAATATAAGAGGCGAGCCCCTGGATATCAAGAGCATCATTGTCAGCCTGCTGACGAATCAGGTCAATGTCCAATACCTCCATGATCTGTGTCCTCATCCGATTAGCCCCCGGATTAAGAAATGACAATAAGATCTGCCAAAAGAGGATACATACATTTACATACCAAACTCATAAAGGAGGTAAAAGGAAGCATTTGGCAAAAAATATATGTGTAAATTTTCTGAGGATTTTGAAAAAGTGCTGCAACTAAACATCATGAAAATATCAGTGTGCAGATCTATGGAACCATGTATGCTGACCTCTCTGATCTCCTCCAATAATTTGATGGCTTGCCCATACACGGGCGGGTCATCATTCAGCTCGGACTCCAGGATGTCCCAGAAGGCCTTGTGCATAGCATCTTTCACTACATTAAATAAACTACAAAAGGAAAAGAGGATTTAAATTAACAGGTATAATCTATCAGGAGAAATAGCTATGAGTCCGACTTTGTTCTGTCACTTCTAGGTTCACTCATAACAGCACAATTCAAGGGAGTAAGTACTAACGGAATCCTGAAATTTATGATCCAATTGTCACTCTCAATTTTCTCTTTATTATAAAATGCAATCCAGATGAGAACTTACATTTGTTTATCAAAGGTTGTGCTGCTACATATCCTAGAATATTAGAGGACTGTCGTTAATTTACTTTGAAACAGTGTTTTATTCAAGTACAATTTTGAGGGAGCTCTTCTGTTCTTGAGTATTTCCTGTTATACTGCTTGACTCTCCACTACTACAGTTCAGAAAGAAATGCTGTATTTTTCAATCCCCCAAATTGCTCCAGATCTAGGTTCATAATATAAAATTCTACACAACAAAAAAAATATGATTTAATGGTTAAATGGCGAACAATCCCTTGATGAACTGGAGCTGCAAAATTATGTTTATAATAATGCGTCAAAAAATAAAATTCAAAAGTATAATAGAAAGTATTGTATATTTTGTATACTTATGATGCCACTGTTTTTGTACTTTTAGTAGACAAAATCCAGGGTGTATGACTTTAACTTGTCAGAGAGCATCACTACTCTGTGGTATTCTCATTCTTAATTTTGCTATATATTTTTAATTCAAAGCATAGACACAATAAGAACACGTGAAAAAATGATGCCAAGGTTTGGTTGACAGTGTACCTGCCCTTAGGGTGGCTGCACTGTCCCACTTGGAAGTTAGGGTTAACAGAGATCTCATGGGCGATGTTGAGATTGGACAGCTCTCTGGCAGAATCCATGACTTCTTCCAGGGTTAAGGTTTTTGGTGGGCTTGCTGTGGGGAAGCAAATGTGGAACAAGCTTTGTAAATAGACAAATAAGACCATAAACAAAAAAAAGTTTAAAGGAACTGGTACATGATGACAGGTCGTAGATTGGATTTTCCTGTTGTAGTGCATCTCTGCAAAGTAGATTATACCATTTTTTTTGTAATTTAATTCATAAAGATACATTTTCATGTGTTCTATATTCATTACATGTGAAGAAAAATATTTCAAGCCGTTTTGTGTTTTCTGTGTTGATGATTAATGCTTATACAGTAAAATATTCTGGTATTTTGAGATTTTTTTTGTTGAGCTATAGGCCAAAATTATCAAAATTCAAGTCCTAAAATGAATTACAGATTTAATTTTCCATGTAATGAGCCTAGAATATATTATCATTTTCTTTTCCTAAATAATGATCCTAAAGATTGTTGATCCTAGACAGTAGATACTAAAACAAAGGCGTTAACATGACTGAGTAGATTAAATAGATCAATAAATAATACACACATTATAAATAATAAATCTGTTTATTCCCTAGTGAGCTGTTGTAGAAAACTCAACCATAGTTGAAATAAACAGAAGCACAAGTAAATGTCTTGGGGGAGATTATAAAGCGTCCTACTGATGAAGAAAGTGAACAGTGTGAATGCAGGGAGAAACAGAGAGAGGAGGGACGGGGGCACGTTGGTGTGTGTGTGTGTGTGTGTGTGCATAGTGAGAGACCAGAAGCGTGTGTGTGTTAGGAAAGAAGAGCTGAAGGGAAAAGGCTAGGTGTGCACAAAGTAGTTTGTGAATAACCACCAATCTTTAAAGTGAACTCTGAGGCGTTTATAAACCAGAGATGTAACAGGCTGTCTCATGAGCACACTCACAGGAGGGCGTGCAGTGCTTGCTGGAGGAGTCGCTGGTGAAGCTTTCACGAGAGCAATCCAGGTCACTGGCCGAAGTCACGCTGTCGCAACGTTCTGACGACGACTCGCCATCACTGCCTTGGTCCTCACCGCTGGATGTGGAGGTGGGTCGCTCATCCTTTAGAGGCATCTTGGGCTACAGCTGCAAATGAGAGGCTTGTTGACTTTAACTTCAGCAAAAAGCCGCTGGATTTCCTATGTAACTGTCTAACCAAACCTGCTCAGCAAGTCGTGAGATAATTACTGCGATCACCGAAACAGTAAATATTCAGATTCAATGTGTGTTTAATGTTGCTCCTTTGGAGTCCTTAGTACTTCTAAACAGGAACGGCAAAAACCAGTGAAAAAATGTATGACACTGCATGTCTGATAACGTCAATAAAATCAGTCATGAATCAATCCTTCTCGCAAGCATTTTTCTTGTTGGTAAACCTTGATGTACCCTCTTATTTCCGCGGCATTATCGTTTTTTTACACTGTTGTATTCTAATTAAACTTAACTGACAAGAAATCCTCACTTAAATTCTGCATTGATCACAGATACTTGCACATATGTTCACAAACATGTACAAAAAAACAAAATAAAAATTTACACGTGTTAGTGAAATTTGCTTAAAGTGCCCAGCTGCTTTAGGTTTGTCTATTAAATAGA
>KV751334.1:18870350-18891504 GCA_001698575.1 Mola mola
AAAACCTGACACACAAATGCAGTGTTTTCTCAAGCTTTTACTAAAACATTAATTAGGCCTGGACTTTTACTTACCTTTTCCTAGACATACAAGACATACAAACAAAGCAAGGTATATGCAAACAACTGGCAGGCCAGTTCCCATGGAATCATAATAGCTGTCTTGCTGCACAGCCCTTAAATTTTTCATCGCATCACCCTAACATGAAACTCACTGATGCTGTATTAAGAATTCATCAGAAAAATACTCACTAAAGATTCCTCTATCCTGGGTAAAGAAGCAAACAGAACTAATTTCCATAAATACATTTAAACAATAGCTTTTATTCCTTGAGGATAAAAGGGACAGTGTGTCCGGTACTATCTGAGAGCAACAGTGTCTCCAGGGCAACATGGGACAACAGAACGGATTCTCAACTTTCAACATGATCCTCTTACACCTACCCTTGTGTTGTCTTCTTCACAAATACAGATATATTTGTGTAAGAAAGAGAGGAAATGTTGATGAGAATTAGAAAGAAATTACATAAACTAAAGCCAAAATGAAATTAAAATTTTGAGTATCATGGAAGTTGGACACATGCTCTTACGTTTACAAACACACATTTTGCCACACTGGCAAAATAAAAATCACAATGTATTGTGATTACTGCAATTATGTAGTTAGATATTATTATCAGAGAGCGATGTGGTGACGATGACCCATTGGGTGTTTCTGACCCTGGTTATCTGCTACCAAAAGTGAATGTACACTCCCTCACTGCTCTTTGGGTTTAAAGATAGCACAAAGGTTGATGGGGGGGGTTGGGTATGAGTGACTTCCATGTTCTTGTACCCCCCTGCTCTTTCATTACATCATCTGCTACACATGACAGCTAGGTCACTGTGACACAGCAGGCCAATTTTCAGAGCTTATCCAGGCAGATGAGTCCAGAAAAGTGAGTACAGATTAGGTCTACCCCATCCTCTGCAGCTTCATAAGGAGAAATACTCTTTAAGTAGTCCGAATGTTAGCTGAAACAAAATTCATTATGAAGACATGATTCAAAAAAGGGAAACTCTGAAAATGTTTGCCGAGTAGATTAAAACAGACATGCAGTGAAATCGGATGATTTGAAATATGAGCACGATACTAATTTGACCAGGTTGGATACATTCCGTTATAGTAAACATGATCAAATATAGGACATATCGTTTCTATTTGACAATTGTTTCTGATATCCTGTTCGAGTAACACCTGAAGAAACAAAGGAAGCCCCTTCTGGAATGCAGATTTGACTGCAGTATAATGTAAACAAAGCAGGGGATGTGGGAGGCGGGGCTAACTATACGAGGCGTGCCGTCATTGGCTGCAGCTCCCTGTCCGTCACTTCTGCATGGAAAATGTCTGGCTACATTCCTATTCACATGGATAAAAAAACACATCCACACACGCCTGAGAAGTGGGTACACGTGATCTGAGCAGGCAGACCAAAACAAGAACTCCGTGTACTTTTGAACAGTACGTTTCTAAATTAGCAAGACCCGCAGTAAAAATGAATGATCGACACTCACTGCAAGAAATATCTGGAGTAGGTAGCTGTCAAACTAAATGTTAGCAGCATTTCCTTGGCCTTACTTGCTAGTTTACCAAGGATTTTACCTAAAACAACAATTCCAAACAAACAAAAGGCTACTTCTTCGTGACATCTTTATTTCGAAAACAGGGGCTGGCGTGTTAGTTCCCTTCGACGACTGTAAAGTAGGTTTCCGCTCCACAACAAAGCCAAAGTTAATATGAACGTAAAAGCAGCCACAAAACCCACCGGAGTGGTTAATGTGACGAATAAAAGCGAGTTTTACCTCAGTCAAGTCTCCGAAGAGGGGAGACTGCGAACAAAATAGCTCTGCTCTGGAATGGAGAGTCGTCGACGTCGTATAGTAACGCGTGTCTCTCTGTTTAAAGGGACGTTTAAAGGTCCTTCTGTCACATCCCCACAAAGGGCTTAGAATAGTCCGAGCTCTTTGAAACCCAGAAGGCACCGAGGCCAAACGGACGAGACCATTACAGGCGTGGGGGGGTACTAAGGGAACGAACATAACGTTTAAGATTGACATTAAAGTGTTTCGATGCATTTGTTAATTCTATAAAGGCGTACATGAAATGGATGCAAGATTGACCGAGTTAGTATATAGTATAGTACTATATATATAGTTGTTTTTTAACACTATACTAACCATAGTTCGAATGGTACGCACCGATTAGATTCACGTGGGGCATTTTGTTTTTACGGAAGTGACTTCACGAATTTACGAACGTTTATGTCAATAGATAGAGATAGAGATAGATAGATGGATAGATGTCATTTATGAATATTATGAAGGCTGGTATCTTCTTTAAAAAAAAAATCCTTTTATCAATGTAAATTTTGTCACGTTGATAAACAAATTAATAACGTAAATAATCATAAAATATCAATGATACATAATTTGATTGAAATGAAATAATTTTACCAATTATTGAATTTTTGAAGTTCTAATTGAAGAACATTGTCACGTGTACATATTGAGGAAAAAATATGTTGTTATGAAAATATTGTCACAGAATGAGCATTTGTCATCAAGGATGTATTTTGACATAATTGGATTTGTTGGGTCACGTCCATGAATGATTTTTAATTTAGTTCCTTGATGTTGCCAGACACTATATATTTGTAGGGAAGAGTAAGCATTCCATGTACTACCACCAAAGAACTGTCCGTCCATTTATATTTTGGGGGATATTACATTTGAAACGAGCACTAGACGGTGCATTAACTACAGAGTTATAAATATGCTAGCTAGAGGGTAGGAATACTGTTTTTTTTTGTAAATTCCTCATACGCACAACAAATTAAACAACTGTTTAACAAGCATAGTGTTCTTGGTAAACAAATTCGCAAAGAGAAAAGACTTTCTATGCATAATATCATTATTATTCTGCAAACAAAACAAATAAATGTGTTTGTGAATACTACTCTGCGTCTGTGTTAACGTTTTTCCCAAATGTTGTTAAATTTGTACAATTGTACAAAGTGCGACCATAAGGCAACTTTTAAATGTCACTTCAAAAACTGAACCCAGTTGTCAAGGGTCACAAATTTAAGCAAGTAAATTTGTCATAATATAACAAAATAAAATGGAAAAACAAAAGAAATAGTAAGAGAAAACAATTATTTACATACTACAAAACAGCTATCAACAAACAAGGAGATATATAATTTACATTAGTTTTCTAATTCAGTGGGAAAATGTTTCAGATTGTTAAATCATTTTTGTGCCATTTTCATTTACTTTCATTAATTTAATGGATTTAAGGTACAGTTAAATTTGCTCATGAAAATTGCAAAAATTGGGGTAAAATTTCAAAACCTAATGTTTGTGTAAAACATCAGCTAGACATTGACTCACATCATGTTTGCTTTCCAAGATTATACCTAATGAAACAATGTCTTGACAGATATACGACTATCCATCTATGGATTTCAACCCAGAACATAATATATGGTCTGTAGTTAAATGTGACTTTTGCAAAATTATGATTTTGAAATATTGAAATGTGTGAATATTGAAACACAAATGTTGTTAAATACAGTTCCTTTAGTAAAAGTAGTTACCCTCAATCACAGGAGGTGAGTGGGACATTATGCATTGTTTTAAAATCATAAGCTAAAATCCAACAGATGGAGTCATTGCAGCACATTTTCATTTAGGAGAAAGAAATCAAAAACAACAGCACCAACAACAACAATTTTACAATCCTTTTTTATGTCTATTTTCAATTAATTAATTTGTTCTTTTTAAGGCTGCGACCAACTCGTCAACAAGTCATTTTCAGCGTAGTTTAAGATATCAGTAAGGGATCACAGTACGTCTAATTGCCTGTGGAGGGCAGCAACGCACAGTCTGTCAGTTACGTCGAGAAGAAAAAAAAACTATGCAGCCAATGAGGAAGAAGACGATTGGAACGTCATCAGGAGAGGTCGTGATGGCGGTTGATTTGACTCCTCGGTTCAGACGACTGGACAGCCAAACAAGACGTTTTCGTGAAACTGTACAGCATGGTAAGACATGAATATTAACACTAAACACGGTTCAAGTTAGCCAATCGTCCTTTCGTATAAATACAACCACACAAACAACCAACAAATAAAAAAAAAAAAAAAACGCCAGGGCGCATTCAAAGATCACGGTAACGTCAGACTTGTTAGCCTTAGTTTAGGATGCGCCAACAAGTTTTCATAGGTCAGACTATAAAACGCTTCGACCACATTTTTAGCAAAACTGTTAAAACTGTAAAAATAAGCTGCACGAAACGATACTTGACTGCTTTGTCTTTTAAAAACAACGATATGTGAGCAGCACATTAATCACTGTGTCTGTGGTGCTTGAATGTTACCATCCGCAGAAAAGGTCATGTATTTTCCAAACTCACATTTGAGTAAAAGTAAAGGTATCATGTTGAAAAATGAATCTGCTTAAAGTGAAAGTCACCCATTAAACAAATTATTACATAAGTCTCTTATATTTAACTTTAAATAACCGTGATTTTCTTGCAATAAATGAACTTAAGCATCAAACGTTCACGTAAAAGTGCATTTGAGTATATTCATCATGTATGAGCTGTATACTTCCTCTTTTGGCCTTACCTACTGTAGCTTTTTCTTGGACTCACCCTTTTTGCAGGGGCCATGCTAATCTTCTCCATATCGATTCCAATTTATCATATGTGCTACCTGAACAAACACAGTTTGTTTTACTTTGGTCATGGTTTTATTTATGCAAAGTAATTACTCTATGCCAATACTTCTCATGTTTTCACTACATTATTTCACTACAGGTTCCCAGTGAAATTGAGATGACAATTGACAAACATTACACTTTTTTATTGTTTTCACTGTCATACCTTAGAGGTATTATTTTTTCACCATGCTTTATTTGCTTTAAATGTTCACCCCTAGTTTGAGACACAAAATTTTATAAATAAATTGAGCACATATTTTCTAAGTATGTAAATGGCCCTAGTGAACCAGTTTGGCAAAGTATTTGGAACTGTATAAAGTCAATCACAACATTTTAAGCTCTTTACCTCCACCTTTGTGCCGACCAACAGGTTTCTCTGGGCCCTTTGGTGCCACCCAACTGTGGCACAATATCATCCAGGCCCTCCAAACTCATGTGGAGGTGCGCCGCTGTAGAAGACACCTTCGTGTCCATGCTGCATGTTTCACTGGCTCGGATGCCGTAGATGCTGTCCTCAGTTATTTGATGCAAAATGTGGTGTTTTGCACAAGTGAAGTGTCTCGACTTAAAGCAGCTCGACTCTGCCAGGCTCTGATGGAGGCCAAGGTGTTTGAACCAGTGGGTACCAAGCTGTTTCACAGAGACAAGGAAGTGACGTTTGAGGACAACAGCAGCAGCCTATACCGTTTTCTGGATTATAAAGTTCTCCCCAACTCTGCCATTAAGGAGTGCAACAGTGACACAGAAAACATGCCACCTGAAGAGGAGGATGTAAAAAGGAAGAAAAGCTCTAGGTTCCAATTTTAATTGCTTTCAAATTACAGTGATGTTTAACTGGCTAATTGTTTTCAAGGTAGAGCCCTTATAGCAAAATGGCATCAGAATAAAAGCAAATGTATAAACAGCAGAAACAGGAGATGGATAAATATATGAAATTATATAAGTACATAGTTTGAGTGAACAATTTAATAATTGATGTTTTCTTATCATTCATGACCTCTGTACCAAATTATGGCCACCATATATGTACATTATTATACAATCATACCTGAAATACCATAATCATTTTATGTTAAAGTTTCATGTAGAAAACAATATTTAGATTGTCTGATTTTCACAGTATTTCTCAGTTTAGCAGCCAGCACCCCTACGCAGATTTGACTGTTCATTCAACAGCATAATGTGTCTCTTTGTTTGTGAAGGCTGAGGGAATTTAGGACAATCTCTAATCCCCTTGCTGTGGGACCATCAGATAGGAGGGTCGAGAGGCTGCTGAAGACCATCAACCTGAGACCAATTTTATCTCAGGCTCTAAATATGAACAGCAGTACTTCTTCCTTCTTCTCCAGAGCTGGTTAGTGTGAGCTGATCTGCGTGTTTTCTGGGTGCAGCATTCATGGGAACAACAGTCCATGACAGCTAAAGAGGAACATGTATTTACCTCTTTCTTCTTTTTCATCCCTTCCTAGTGGTGGAAGAGGTTTGGAAGCAGCAGACACTGCTGCAGCTGCTGCAGATAGTAGAAGTACCCATGCTGGACAGCATCCTGACTTCTCCTGCAAGGGTTCAGCTCCGGGCCTGCAGAGCTCCTCTGGCTGCTCAGGACCTGGTTATCTCTAACACATGCCTGGAGAGGGAGCTGCCGGACACCCTTAACCTGCCCCAGTGAGTCCTGTGTTTAGTGGTCTCTGTGTTTGTGTTGAATAAATATTTTTATTATGATTCTGCATCCTTGAGTCTGCTGTTTCATCATCCTTTCTTTTTGCAGGTTGGATGGGTGGCTGTCGGCAGCAGCAGACTGCTTGGAGCTCTTTCCTGACCAGCTGATTGTGGTTGCAGGGGAACAGCTCAGCCAACAAGGTGTTGATGCCTTTCCAGAAGAAGACGAGCATGCAGAGCTGATGGCAAGCCAAAAGAGACTTCTCTTTGACACCATTACCAAGTACTACAGTGGACAGGAAATAACTCCACTTCTCTCAGGACGCCACCTGGACATACACGCTGCAATTCTGAATTTGCTGGGTGAGACTAGATATTATACTTATTTTATGTATACCTTTAGTTTATGTCTGTTCCTGTCATTAAGATCAGCACTTGATTAAGAGTGAAGACCTTCATCCTTTTCCACTTCCTCTCTTGACCTCTTCACTTTTAGAAGAGGGAAAGACGCAGGAAGCCATTAAAGCATCTCAGCTGTGTTTGCGACTGCTTGAGACGAGCGTGAGAGACGAACTCAGGAGACTACTGGCTTTTATGGCTGAAGTAGCTCACCCAGACACTTGCCGTCTTCAGAAACAGGTAGCTCACTTTAGATTCTAGTTTTCTGTGCACCTTTTGCTGTGTTATAATGAGAATAACATGGTTATTAAAACTAATTGAAAGAAACTGTTCAAAATCCGTAAATGTACCTTTATTTAATAATATTAATTCTATTTTAGAACCTTGTTGACTGTCTGGAGTGTTTCTTTGCAGACTGATAACAGGGCCTTGGTCTGCCAAACGTTTCAGAGAGCAGTCGTCCAGAGTCATGAACTGACTCGATGCCAAAGTGAACAGCTGTTGCTGTTTCTCATGGACAATTGCAATGAACTCTTCAAGGTACGTTGGAATTTCTTTGTCTAGATAACGGCACAAAAGTTTAACCAGACCTAATTAACAGAAATTTTTTTAATAAATCCTGTTGTTTTTTTTTAAACTGCAAAAGTCTCCATTTATTAGATTTATGAAGCTCAACTTTATGTTCAGTTCATTGCTGTTCTACAGTTTACAGAACATATATGTCTAAAATACAGACACTTGTTAGTACTAGTTTCAGGAAGCCTGTTTGTTCAATTTATGTCATAAATTTGTATTCAGTGCTTTTTAAATTCCTTTTATCCTTTCTTCCTGTAATGAACACAGACTCCTACATCACTTATTGATGCTGTAAGGAGAACACTGAGGATTATGCAGCAGGGAAAAGACCCTGACTCAATTGCCAGTAAGTCAAATACAATGACAAATATAGATATAATGCATACAGGTATAAAGCCCTTCAAACCCCTCTGGTATCTATTGAACTTAGAAGTAGTTTAAAAGATTTCGTATGAAAGCCAGAAAGAAAACAAGTATTTATCTTGAATAAGAAACCCAAAAAACAGAATGATTTTAGTCCTAAACCAGTCGTTGAAAACTGACATCCACTTCCCCACTGTGCGTTGCAGCGTTCACCTTCTGCCAGCAGGTGACGCCAAAGGAGTACGAGGACCAGCGAGAAGCTGCCACACTGGAGAGCCTCAAGCTGCTTCTTTGTGACATCTCTTCAGACAAAACCATGCCTGTCAAACAGAGGAAGAGGCTGCTCAAAGAGTTTGAAAAACATCATCCTGTGGTTTTCCTCCAGCATCTCTCTAGCACTTTCTGAAACACACAGCTGAGGGTTTTTTGGGGGGGAGGGTTCAAGATATGGCACTTACACTGGAGAAGTATAATGATCAATAGAAGTGTCTAATTCTCATTTTTGGATGTTTTACAAACAGTCACCTGTCTGATTTTTTTCTCATATCTACCTGTGTGACGGCTTGACATCACCGCATGTATTGCTTTATTGGAGCTGCCACAACACAATGGCATGGCTGTTGGATCCCCAACTTTTTTAAATCACAAGAGGCCTACAAGTGTTTTATTTGTGCATGTGTTGTCTTTTTTTCCCTCTTTCCTCAATGTTCTGTAGCACCGGTTGCATTATCTATTTGATAGATACGGCCATTCATTTGAGATCGTGTTCCAGCCATTGGTGTAATTACAGTTTTTTTTTGCACTAGTTTATTAATAGTGACATATCATTACTTTTACATCATTGCTTTTTGTTTTGTTTTTTTTTCAAAATTGTACATTGGGGACATAGATTTTACATTTAATAGAAGTTGATTAATGTCTAAAGAGGTTTTCTGGATTCTGGTGTTACTGTAGTATTGTGTACTTATGTGTGGTGAGGATTTAGAGAAATCAAAGGTGTTATAATGAGGAAATATTAAAGCTGGGTTGATCAGAACTTTGGAATTGGAAATATATTTAGCACAAGTAATGCTGTTCACTTTGATCAGGCATTAATATTTCTACAAATGAAAAACATTAAAGCAGCCATTTGGTTTCTTGTTTGGTGCAAAGTGCAACACTAATGTAGCTCAATAACTGGTTTATAACTTCTATTGGTTGGAGATGAAGACTTTTTTAAAATGTACAATAATGTATTAAGTTAATCATACTTTAGGTTAACATGATACAATTTTATATTACAATAGTGAATTAAACATTTTAAGTGCCAGTAACTTGAACAAATGTATTTTTACTAGAAACTTTTATTTTTTATTTGAAAGAAGGGCATTATGTGGTGTGATGGAAAATGTGTAACGGGTAACAACTTTAATTTTAAGGCTACTAATTAATTGGTTTTCTTCTGTTGATTCACAAGACTATGGTGATACAATAGTAATTTACTGTCAGATAATATTTTTAGTTTGAATCTCTTGTTATTTATGTACACTGAAGTCATGTTGAAATGCACTTTATGATGCTGAAACATGCTTCAATTTCTCTTTGAATAAACAAATTTAATAAAAAAATTTCCAAAAAAAGATTTTGCTGTAATTTCATTTAGTGCAAGTTTATGGTTGGAGACCATTGTCCTGTATTCAAGAGTACCCTAATATGAGACACAGCTAAAACAAGAAATTTACAAATATCATTACCATCATGACTTATAATTGCAGTAATTTTTTTCTAAATACTACATCATATAACGTTTTTATGTAGAAGGTAACTTAGTAATTACAGGTTTAAAACAAATGGAGTAAAGTGTATCTTTTTTTTAGCATACATTAAAATAGGTAAAGTACAAAAAATGCCATGATTGCAGTTTTGTGCATCTAGTTACTCGGACTTCATTACTTTGCATTATTGTCAGGTAGTAATATATGGTGAATCGTTATTAGAGCATTTCCATTATTTAAATCATTCTATTGCAATAAAATAAAATAGGTCTTACCTGATACCTTTTTAAATATTACTAAGTGCAGCAATTAAATGCACATCAATTTTATAGGTGTTTAAAACGTGATCCCCCAACAGTATCTTGTCTCGCTGTCAAATTTTAACAACTTTTAATTTTAACATTTCAAGCTAAAGTGAGTGTTTTATTTTGTCTATTTATTTATTTTTGGACTTTATTTTCTTTTGTTGTATTTTTATTTATACTTGCGGTAAAATAAAAACAGCAGGCCAAATTGTGAATTTAATTGTGTGACACAGCGAAACAAAAAAAAAAAAATGTGCTCTGTTTGTTATTTGCCCTGAGGTAGGCTAATGCGTCCTGCCTTGTCTGTTAAAAAATTATAATCACTGAAAGGGAATTCAAAGGCTTGATTGAGTTCAAGTCATGAGTGAAGATCTCTGAAGTGCATTTAAGTTGTAAATCAGGTAATCGCCAAATAGTTAAAAGCACAGGCGACGTCGGCTCACCTGACAGCGTTAAAGAAACCGGAAGTGGGGCTGTTTGGTCACTAGCCTGCTAAACGGCTTCGTGTCTTATGCTCCTGAGAGACATGGGGGCTGTGTTTCGCAGCCAGCACTAACAGCGCTGCAGCTGGGAGCTTACAAACATTGAGAATCCACTTCATTTCCATAACTTGGTAAGTGGCTGTCAGGTTCGGGGGTGGGGGCAGTTTTAGATTGAAACAAACCGTGTTTGGCTTGTAAGGAGAGTAACGTCACTGGATGTCCACGCATTGTTGGCTAGTTAGCTTGGGCAGGTAGCCGCCGTGATGTGTTCGCATGAAACGTCTTCGACGGTAGCCGACAGATTGCTGCGCTGATGTCACCTTTGTGGAGCCACACGGGTTGATAACAAGGTGTGTGAAGAAAGCTGCTCACGCTAGTGTCAAGGTGCTGGGCGAGTTTTGGCGTGTGCGCACAGGCTAAACAAGACGATTAACTTAGCTAACGACAAGCTGTTTCCCTACCGGACACGGCAGCCGTCGCTGTCACGTACGCGGCAAGTATGACATGTTAACGCTAAAGCCAAGATCATTGTTCAATCTTAGATCATAGTTCAACCTTCGCTAATAGCTTGTCAAAACACAGCCATGTTAGCAAGCCGCTGTCTTGACTGCTAACCAGCTAGCTGACGACTTTGATGGGATGGCCCTTTGCAGGTGCTTTTTGTGAGGTGAATGTCCACAGAGCCGGAACTCATTTTACGTCTGTCTGCCCACTACCGAGCTAACAACTCCTGGCGACCGATTTCAGTTGGTGTTAACTAAACTGCCTGCCACTGTCAGATACTGCTATATCCCGTATTTAATAAGCCTTCCCTACTGTGTTCTCTAATGTCTCTATGTACCGTCAGATCCTGCAAACCCGTTGCAGATACAAGATGTGAATATCCACATGTTGTTAAATATTGAGTCATTTGGCCTGCCTTTATAGATTTGATGTACTTGATAGAATGCTGGGCAACAGGAAGTAGATTTCAACCAATATGAAATGTTTGGAACTGATACAGAGAATGATATCGGGGAGTGAAAAATTCCCATAAACACTCATTTCTCACAGTGATGAGGTTATCAAATATTTGTAACAAAGATATGCCATAGAGGCAGAACATTTAGCAGATTAACAAGAAGCTTTTACTGACTTAGATGACACCATTGCACTGAAACAGTAACCTTCACTGGAAATGTAATCTAAATCACCCCATCTGTTTCTGCAAAGTATTCTTTAAAACCAAAGTTTTTGATATTGGCAGATATTGATTACCAATAAGCCGATACCGATATATCGGCCGGGCTCTAACAAGAAGTCAAACCTTACAGCACAAAGTAAAAAAGTGAGCAATGACATGTTTATGCCACAGTGCTGATAATTGTGTGCAAGGGATTCTCATATTCTCAGGCTGGGAATCAGCAGTTTATCATGTCTTAAAACTAAACTGCTCTGGCAAAATGAGGGAAAGAAGGGGACTGAGTGACAGACTGATGTGAAGTCAGTTATATCAGATTCCTTTTGTCTTTTGTTACTCATATTCTTATGCAGCAGTTGGCACTAGATGAGCATACATAACAATGTGACATTTATTCATAACAAAGATTTGTTCGCAGAGACTTATAAATTAGAATTCAGCATGCGTTGATCCGTCTAAAACTGATTCACAACTTTTTAAAAAAAATTATCTGTAAGGAATTAATTATGCAAACTGTACTGAGTGCATCTCAGTTTCCAGAAAATTGCTTAAAACCCTGACAAAACTGTGCAACTACAACTACTTTGGCTATATTGCCATCAGCCATGACTGACTTCCTGTTGCCTAACATCCTGCCAAAGCACACAGTCATTTTATTTTGTAGAACAGCACAGGTTCTTGTCATGCTTATTCTCCTTGGCCTGCACAGAGGACAGGACGCTGGTGGACACTTCAATGTACAAATGTTTGAGCAGGTGCATTAAAGTGCATGCCTACTTAATTGTTGACAGCTGCTATTGAAGGGTGAGCCTGCAGCTGGCTCTTTCAGGGACTGTAGTAGCAAATTTGTTGTTTGAACATTTGACTGGCTGGTCCATACCTTCTAGTTAAAACAGTATTATTCTTTCTTTTGTTATGATTTATCTGATATCCACCTTCAGCTGCCAATTGGAGCCTCAACATGGAGTCTATGCTGAACAAGCTTAAAAGCACCGTCACCAAGGTGACGGCGGATGTCACCAGCGCTGTCATGGGCAACCCGGTGACTCGCGAGTTTGAGGTTGGGCTACACATTGCTAGCGGGGGTCCTGGCTTGTGTTGGAGGATCTACAATGGCACTAAAAAGTCCACGAAACAGGTAATTAAATGAATAGACAGCTGACTTTAATTGTGCTGATGTTCAAAGAGTTTCTTTACCTGCAGTCCTTAATAAGGCTAATTTCAACAGTCGCTAATTATTGTTTGTCTTTGACGCTCCAGGAAGTGGCAGTGTTTGTGTTTGATAAGAAGATTATTGACAAGTACCAGAAATTTGAGAAGGACCAAATCATCGATTCACTGAAAAGAGGGGTCCAACAGCTGACCAGACTGCGTCACCCCCGGCTCCTGACTGTGCAGCATCCTCTGGAAGAGTCACGGTGAATAACACAAACACACATTGCGAGGACAAATTCAATGATTCAAAGCTCAAAGAGGGGCTTGACGTCCAAAGTAAACATTGCATAACAAATGTTTTTTTTTGTCTCGGTGAGTGAATGTCTGCGCAGAAGCCTGTTAAAATCTAAAGACTCTTTAGACTTGTTTCAGAATAATTTATGTGCCCTGAGGGCAAAATAAAATTTAGGCAATCTTGTACTTTCTAATATCCTTCTTACACTTTCACCCTGGCAGCTCCAAACTTGAAACACCTATTTGAAACACCTATTTGAAACACCTCTCTGCCTTTTGCTCAAGTTAATATTTGATAAGTTAATAATAAATCTCTGTCAGTCCAGGAAAAACTTGACCTTAAAAACCTTTTATTTCCAATGATACTAATATTTATGTGTTTGGCCCTTAGAGACTGCTTGGCATTTTGCACAGAACCAGTGTTTGCCAGTCTGTCCAATGTACTTGGCCAGAGGGACAACCTGCCCAGCCCCATGCCCACCGACATCAAGGAGTACAAACTCTTTGACATAGAGACCAAGTATGGCTTGTTACAGGTGAGGATGTAGACTGGTTTGCTTGCTTAATATGATCGATTTTATTTCCTATTAGTTGCCCATTCTCTTTATCAATTGTTTGTTTAGATATTTTATACACTTTAAAAGTTGCAGTTTGATTCAGTGTGTTATTACAAGATATAAAGAATCAAGAGTCAGCAAATAGTTGCATTTTATAGTAAGATAGAATCAGAGATTCTCTAATATTCTAGCTGTTAAATCTTCTAAAATTATCATCAATATTGTTTCATGTTAAATTTCAGTTAATCATTTTATTGATCATTACTTCTACACTACACCACTTTTTCTTAGTTTTTTTTTTGTTTTTTTTTTTACAAAGGACCATTTTTGCTCATTTAAAGTTAGTGTATTCAAGATTGAATACAAATTAGAATATATAGGAAACTAGTTGATATGTATCATGATACATTGATATGGCCAAATTCTTACTAATTCTTTGAACAGTAGTATATTGAATGGTACTCATGTTTTATAATTGCAGAAGGATATGATTGTGACCATTATTTGACTTTTGGGAGGTTTCTTGTTACTTCGCTGCACATACTGTAAATCATTTATGCAGTTCTTGTGAAATAAGTCATTGTTTCCATATTGAACTAGAGGACATTTATTGGCATCAGAGTATCACGATGCACATTTTCAAATATGATATAATTTGATTGAGGCGTCGCGATACTATTATCGCCACTCAATATGTATTATAACACCCCCTTAAAAGGATTTTCTTTAAACTTTGCACAAATATCAACTCTGATTCAAGGATTGATTGATTAGATTTTGGAGGTTATAGGTCAAAGGTCAAGGGCACTTAGCCCTCACATGCTGTTTTCTTGTGTGCATAACATCTCAAGAAGGCTTTGAAGGATTTTGTTCTAACTTTGCACAAATATCCACTCTGACTCACAGATGAATTGATAAGATTTTGGACCTCCAAAGGTCAAGATCACTTTAGCCTCACTGGAGCCTCACGTAAAACAAATGCAGATCAAAGCCACTGATAATTAGCTTTGACGAGAAGACCTTGGAATTTGGAGATCAAATTTCAAGGTCACTGTGACCTGAAATGTTGTGAGCACAATATCTCTAGAATGCATGAAGGGATTTTTTGGCAAATTTGGCACCAGCCTACGTTTTGACTCTATGGAATTGGTTACATTGTGGAGATCAGAGGTTACTTCGACCTTTGATACTGTGAGGTTGCACTACATTGGGATTTTTGGCCAGTGTGAATTTTTAGAATCAAAAACCTGGTCTCTACCTACCCAAACAGGCTCCTGTGTTATACAGTCAAACTTTTTGTTGAACTGCACCCTACTACCTCCTCTTCCAAAATTCTAATTACCAGATTTGAGACTTAATTACTCCCCGGGGGGAAACTGAATGTCACTGCAAAAGGACAGCTACCAGACAGTGGAGAACGGAGCATCTCACAGACAGTTCAATATGAGTGTAAAGCACAGCAGCATAACGTGGTAGAGCATTAAATAGTCATCATCAATAAAAAGACTGATGCATGTAGCAGTAACAACAACATACACCAGTATTACCACAAGCCTGGATACTGCCACTTATCCGATGGACAACATCAGCGTAGGATCATCATCATCAACAGTAGAAACAATCAAAGACAGTGTTCATTAAATAACTAACAAAACAAGAAGACTTCCGGTTCCAAATGTGCCCCAACCTAATTTGTTTTGTCAGTATTCATGTTCAGGTTTACCCAAATATAAACTGGGTTATCCAAGAATCATATGACATTCCTCAGTATCTTTTCCTTGACGCCCACATACTAAACTAGCTCTGTTATCCAAAGATTACTGCAATACATGCACCTAAACCTTTGAAAATTATAAGAATTTAAACAATCCTAACACCACAAAAAAACCAGCCCAGCCCTTCTTCTTGACCCACCACTCTAGTTTCATTGTCTGCTTTGGGGCAGCTAACTGCCAGGTGGTAATTTTTCTAGGAGCTAAAACAATTTGTATTTAGTAAAGACTGTTTTTCTCCCTTCTAAACCACTGTCCTCTGATCTCTGACACACTAGTTACACATAAGTGATAAAGTAAGAGTAAAGTTACATTGTTCACATGTCAGTTGCAGTGGAACATTTATGGATGACAGTTTGCCTTTTTGTGATTACGAGCAAATAAAATCATCGTTTACTATGTCGTCTTTGTTTTGGTACCATGATGGCCAAATCTGGAAGCTACACACTCTGTGCCCTTAACAGTTGAACCACCTCAATTCCATGGCTTAATTGTCAGTATTATACTGTTGTTCCACCATAGTGCTGTCCTTTTTTTAATTAGAAAAACACTTTCACCCTTTTATACCAATGAAATGCCAAATTACACTATATCCAGCACATACAGTGATGTATAACATTGTGTGTTGACACTGTTTGTCAGTTCATTTGTAATTTTTTGTATTCTTCAGATCTCGGAGGGTTTGTCCTTCCTCCACAGTGGAGTGAAAATGGTCCATGGGAATTTGTGTCCAGAAAACATCATCCTCAACAAGAGTGGATCCTGGAAGATTATGGGCTTCGACTTCAGTATCTCCTCTACTAACCCGTCAGAAGCTGAGGTGTGTTGGCAAGACAGTCCTGTCTATCAGGGCTGACTGCCTCTGATATGCATCATTGAAACAATGGCCAGGAATATTGCCACACCTTTGTACTCTCTTGTGTTCTCTTGTTCTCTTCAGCCTAAGTACACATGTAAGGAGTGGGAACCCAACCTCCCCCCGCTTTGCCTCCCCAACCCTGAGTACCTGGCCCCTGAATACATCCTGTCTGTCAGCTGTGACTCTGCATCTGACATGTACTCACTGGGGGTGGTCATGCACGCCGTCTTCAATGAGGGCAAGCCTGTTTTCCAAGTCAACAAGCATGACATTTTTAAGAGCTTTAGCAGGCAGCTGGACCAGGTGAGTGAAGGTGTGCCAAATGTTGGTGCAAAAAATCAAAGATCTTTCAATTATAAAACTTTTATTTTGTACGCATGTCACTTGGAGCTTGGAATGAATATTTGTTCTTGAGAAAATGCTTAGAGTAGATGCTGCTATATTACGGGATTATTATTAGTAGTATTATTCTGTTGCTAATCTTTCTGGCTTCTGCAGCTGCTGAGATTTGAGTTGTTGCCAGTTCTTTGTGCAGAGTGATTTCTTGTCCAGATTGGATTTAAATGGTAAAACGGAAACATGTTTGTAATAATCCTGCCATGCCAGCTATTTTTAAAAATCAAGTCCTTGCAGTAGATCACAGATGCTTTACAACAAAATAAAAAAATGTGTGCTCTAGTTCACGAGTGTGTTACTGCTTTATAGTAATTTCTGCTGCTCTTCTGTTTGTTGTAGCTGAGCACCATGAGTCCCGCACTGCTGAACAAGATCCCAGAAGAGGTGCGGGAGCACGTCAAAATGCTGCTCAGTGTCACACCCAACGTCCGACCAGATGCAGACCAGATGACCAAGGTTTGCTTCAATACGTTGAAGATGTAGATTAAAGCTTTTTAATCATGTGCTGGTGTTTGTAATATCTTTTTTTTTGTGTGTAATTCAGATTCCCTTTTTTGACGATGTGGGTGCTGTGACCCTGCAGTACTTTGACTCCCTCTTCCAAAGGGACAACCTACAGAAGTCCCAGTTTTACAAGGGCCTCCCCAAAGTTCTACCCAAACTACCCAAGGTGGGACAACCAAAAATCTCATACATGTCACATACAGTAAAATAGTAATGGTGCCGTTGAGTGTTTGCACTGAAATGTGTTGCTTGATTCTGAAATATAGAAGAAATGCTCGGAAAATGAGCGAATAAAAATTGATATTTTCAGGATGATGTTTACTTTATGGCAGCTGCAAGTTTAGGTTAATTTCACAATCTTTTCCCTGTCAAATACTTAGTTTAGGCTTCTGGATAACACTGTTTTTCTCTCAGAGGGTGGTGGTGTATCGAATCTTGCCGGCGTTGACCTCTGAGTTTGTCAACCTGGACATGGTTCCGTTTGTGCTGCCCAATGTGCTGCTGATTGCGGAGGAATGCACCAAGGAGGAATACGTCCGCCTCATCTTGCCTGACCTCGCGCCTGTTTTCAAGCAGCAAGAGCCTGTTCAGGTAGACGCATGCACATGTAGAAACCAGCACATGAAGTATGCTCACTGCATGCATGTTTACGTTCAAACAATTACTTTGTTTCAGAGAAATGTTAAATGTTAACCCACTGTGTTTGAAGTAATCAGATAAATAGTGCTGACTGAAGAGCACTTTTGGCTCGTCCTGTCACTTTATAAAGATTTTTCTGTATTTCTCTTTCCATGCTACTTTAGGCTAGTAATATGGTGAGTGGTCTTTGTTGTGAATATGTACCGTTCACATTGGCTAGATTGGGCGTCACATTGTCTGTAGTACTAAAAGCTTAGGCCCTGTGTTAACTTCCACTTAACTCCGCACTCATCTGTAGAAAACGCTGTTAAACTCCTGTTGCATTTGAGTTTTAATATCCTAACTGGGTGCCTGTGCTGTGCAGATCCTGCTGATATTCCTTCAAAAGATGGACCTGCTGTTGACCAAGACACCAGCAGAGGACATTAAGAATTCTGTGTTGCCAATGGTCTACAGAGCTGTTGAAGCACCTTCTGTACAGATCCAGGTACAGTGGAGGGAAACAGAGCAACAAACCAGATGTTGTATCAGAAATATTTTTGGGCTTGTTTTGAGCTTTATTGCTTTTGATGCCACCTCTTTGGTAGTAAAACCATTGTGAGAATAGTTATTCTCAGTCTTTATCCACTTCATTGGTGTATATTTTTATCACTATACTTCAGTTATTTATTCATTTTTTCAACCTGCTCTACTCCTTTTGGTGCTATCGCTAGAGCACAGTTTGAATTTATGCATTTGACATCATAAAAATGACATATTTAATAATGCCTTATCTCTGGTGAGCAGGAGCTGTGCCTGAACATCATCCCGACATTTGCCAACCTGATTGATTACCCGTCCATGAAGAACGCCCTGATTCCTCGAATCAAATCAGCCTGCCTAAAGACCTCCTCGCTTGCTGTGAGTCTCCATCAACCTTTTTCTGCTCTTATCTTGTGTATTTTAGCTGGTTTGCCTTTGCAGTAATACTGTAGTTATGCCTTTAGTTGTTAGTTTTGACTGTCATCAGGTAGATTTTTTACGTATGGTTTGACCTTTCTTACTGTGTAGGTACGAGTGAACTCCCTGGTGTGTCTGGGGAAGATTTTGGAGTATCTTGACAAGTGGTTTGTCATTGACGAGATCCTGCCCTTCCTGCAACATATCCCCTCCAGAGAACCAGCGGTTCTCATGGGTATTCTAGGTAAAGAGACTTCTCTCCACTTCCTGTTCATGTGAGGTGAAACAAGAGAGCCCCCTTGTGGTTCTTTAATGACCTCTCCACTCCTAACTTTAGGAATCTACAAGTGCACCTTCAGTCACAAGAAGTTGGGCATCCCCAAAGAGCACCTTGCCACCAAGAGCCTGCCTCACCTCGTTTCTCTCAGTATAGACGGCAACCTTAACCTTAACCAGGTATTACAGTCAAACGTACATGCACACCTGTGAATTTGTGAATTTTGGATTTTGCATCAACCTTGTATTTGGTCTAATTTCTTAAGTCCTATCTGACACTCCTTGTTTCAGTTTAATTCATTCATGATGGTCATACGGGACATGCTGAGTCGCATGGAGGCTGAGCACAAGACTAAGCTGGAGCAGCTACATGTTATGCAGGAACAGCAGAGGTATTTGTCACAATTTTAAATTAGTCCATAATAACCCCCCTTGCATATACTCTCACTGATTAAAAATAAAACCGCTTTGCCTATTAATGGGGATATTATAATTTCAAACTTGCAGGGAAATTGGATCTGTTTTATGAAAGGAATTGATACTGATACTGGCCTCATGAATATGATAATTGTAGGATTCACCAGGGTTGTATAAACACATTCCTTATGCATGCTGATGTTGTTGTCATCTCTTCTAACAGGAGTATAAACATCTCCAACCCAGGAAACACATCTGAGGAGAACAAAGGCCAATCTGGTACTGGCAACCAGGTGAGATGTCCATTCTGTGACACCCAGAAAAAAAATCAGAACTTTGGTATACTACCTGAGAATTAAATATTTTATTTTCCTTCAAACACATGGCATGTTGTTTTTTGTCTCTGCACTGCAGCAGTTCCATTTATGCTGTTCTTGCTTTCAGATTGATGATATCTTTGGCAGCACCACGGTTAATGGGAAAGAAAACGGACCAGCAGCGCCACAGCCTAATAGAGTATGAAAATATTGTCACACCTCATTTATGAAACTCTTCCCCTTTGTCCGTTTAGTGTGTAGGCAATTTTCGTCTGATCTTCCCTTCTTCACACCTCCTCAGATGTCTCTGACTCTAGAGGAGAAACAGCGTTTGGCAAAGGAGCAGGAGCAGGCAGCCAAACTGAGGAACCAGCAGCCACTAGCACCACAGACAGTCAAACCAGCTCCTAGCAACACCACCACCACCACCACCAAGGTAATGACCGAACACGTCTGAGTAACAAGCCCAGCTCAAACACGCATAGCTTGTGATGACGAATATTTCTCCATTTTATGCTGTAGACTAAAGATCTGACAGGCAGCCTTCTCAGCAACATGACATCCCTTAACAGCCTGTCCTTGGCCAACACAGCCCGACCAGCCCCAGTGCAGGGCTCCACCATCTCTACCTTCCCTTCTTCAACCCCCATGATGGGCCCCATGGGGGCTTCTGTCTCCAATGGCTTCAATTCGCCCATGGGCTTTCCGACTGGAGGCATTGGGATGGGCATGCGGCCCCCAGGGCCCGGACACTTTGGTGGCATGGCCACAACCACCAGTACCCCAAACTTTGGAGCCCTCACACAGAATCAAGGAGCAAGTAAAGCCCCCAACATGTCTGCCTTGGACAATCTTTTTACCCCCAGCCAGCCCAAAGTCACCCTCAATCAAATGGGTCCAGTGGCTACACCTGGCACCAATGCCCCTTGGCTCCAACAGTTTGGTTCAGCCCAGAACGCTCAGACTCAGATGCAGGGCATGCCAGTTGGCATGGGAGGAGCGCCTGGTGGATTTGGGATGCAAGCAAACCCCTTCTTCAGCCCGCAGAACTTTTCTCAACCTTCCGCTGCTGCGCCTAGCCTGAACCAAAGTGGAGTTAAACCTAGTGCATCTGTCAACAATGATCTGAAAGACTTGTTTGGCTAACAGCAAATGATAAGAGAGACCAGCTTAAGTATATTCTTTATAACTTTGGATGAATCAAACACTGAAGTTTTCAGAACAAAACAGTGAAAACAACATCCTTTCAAGGGTGCTGCTGTCTGTATTTTTAATCTGCCCTGATTGAAATTCTGACTTTTGCTCACATTCAGTTGGCAAATTTAGCTGCACCTGAATTCCATTTCTACTGAACCAGTAGGACAGTGGTTGAGATGGGAACTACTTCTTCTATGCTGTGTTGTTTAAATGCTGGGGGTTTCCTACCATTTTGTACTTGACCTACTCACTTTGTTCGGGGAGGTTTTGTGTTCACATGAATGACTGAATGGATGTTGTGGATTTTACTTTGTGAAAAACGCTGTATGAATCTACACAATCAACACAATCTAA
>KV751334.1:18927597-18951244 GCA_001698575.1 Mola mola
TAGAGGTACCATGTGTGTTGTGGGATTTTGGGCATGGTCTTTAGGCCTTTATTGTCACAATAGACAGCACGAGGCAAGTGTGGGGGGCAGCGACATTCTTTAGGGCAAGCTTGGAGCTGGGCCAGAAATTCTTCATAAGGCATATCCTGGCTGAGAGCTGGCCCAACCAGGCACAAGATGCAGAGAAGGCTCAGGAGAAGTGCCATTTCACTGCCCAACCTGTAATGGAAAGGGAGAAAAAGCTATTTTATAGACAGCTGGAAAACTAAAATAAAAGAGTTGTTATTTGTAAAGGCTGAGGGAGTTAAAAGCAAACTGTGCCGATAACTGACGTAGTTTTTTGCATATAAGTGTTTTGTCCTTTCACTAATTGAAAATCTAACACTCAGTCACTTCAAATATTGCAGATCACAAGACTAGTAAAGAATAGCAATGAATCTGCTGGATAAGTGTTTACACTTGCACACATTACATGTTGTGCACTCCACCACGATTAATTTCCAGTGGCAGCTGCCAACAGGTTGCCTGCCCTCTCCAGGTCATTAGTTTGCCTGACAAGTAAAGCTCCAAAGACAGGATACAGCATCAGGTCAACTTTAATTGCATTAGGACAACCTTGGCTCAGATAAGAACACTTTGCATGTCAGTTGCAATACATAAGTTCTTTTACTTTGGTTTGCACAGCTGATTTAATGATGCTTGAAAGTAAAGTAGTAGTTTGCAAGTGAAAGTAGTAGTTTGCAAAAAGGGGACACGTCCTGGTCTTAGATAGAGTTTGGTTTAGAACATGGTATGTAACAGATGAGTGCAAAAGCAACCACATCAAAGAAGAAGTAAGCTTGACCATCTTCTATCCATCCATCCATCTTCAGGTGCCACTTGTAAGTTCACATCTGTTGCATGTTTAAATTTTTGATGCAGTCCATATTTGTCTGGAACTTATTTCAAGGCAGTTAGAGTTAGTGTTCAAAGACATAGCTGGCACAGCTGTTTTGAGAGATTGGTCAAAACTTCTTGACCCAGCTTTGGGATATGGCGTGCAGCATAAATATGAGTTTCCTCCATGCTTCCACAAAGATAAAACCCAATCACTTAAGTTGCAAGAAATCTACCAAACTATAAACCCTGTTGTTTGGATGTATGAGTGCCACTATCTTCTAAAGCCAAACGTACCTTAAACTGTCAGTTTCCCCTTGCCTTGCCTTTATCAGAAAACGATCAAGTGTAGTCCCAAATGATGAGTCTTTGCATCTGACCTCCCTCTATTTGTACCACCTGCTTTTCATTCATCATGTGCCAGCTTGTAATTCTCAATGACACTAAAAGCCTCTCTTGGCCAATCAGATTCATCCAAGATCAGAGGTCAGAGGTGTTGTATATTGTGCTAATCCTTTTCAGTACTTGAGACACGGCCCACTTAGAAACAAGCTAATGCAAGCCTACCTGTTCTGCATTTACTGACATCCACATGTACAACCGTACATCCCTTGGTTGGCATGTTCGATCTCTTTCTATCTCCTCTCACAAATCCCTTGGAGTCCTTTGTCGACCTTCGTGCTAATTTTGTGCTCCTGCCATCCAGTCAGGATTTATTAATGTACTTTATACTTTATATGTATTATAAAGTATTACAGTGTTTGGAAGGATAAACATAAAGTACACAAATACAACTCAATATAATTGCGATGCCTAACTGACTTCTTCAAGGTTTAGGTGAATCCAGCAAGAGACCATCAAACCTGTCTGCCAAGAGTGTGAACTCCATGTAGTCCTAATACAAATGTAGTACAAGAATTGTAATCAACTATTACTTAATGCATTTACACTCTATAATAAATTATCAGGATTTTGAAGAGTGCATTGCATTGTTAGTTTGAAAGACACTTTGTTTAGGCCGTACAGCTAAAGGGTCTGGTACAAGCTGACGCATTCGACTCAAGTACAAGACATTGTTTGAGATCTAATAGTGTTATGGGAGGGAGGTCAGGTTTAATCTGGGGGGATTTTACTGCATGCTGGCCAGGCAAATTGTTTTTGTACAAGCTAGCTCGTGTCAGGTGACCCTTCAGCATGCCCGCATGAGATTGCTCTAATTTCCAGCGATGACGGCAAAGACTCGAATGCAAAAGGATAATCCCAGCTGAGATGTGTGAGGATAGGGGCAACACTTATCCAAGATCAGCCATGCAATCGCATTAGAGCTCCTCCTGTGTTTGCCAGGGTGCATTTTGTGAACTGTGGTTATTCCTCTATACATGATTGTAATCTTATACGATCAATTACACATGCACACGTTGCTCCTGAGAACATTTTTAGACGTGTGTCCAAGCCAAAATAGTTGAATGGACACATGTTTGCATCAGTCGTAATGTACTAACAAGCTTGGCTGGTCAGCTGGCTAGTCGAAAGTTCTTTGCAATCTGTCCATCTACCTAACTATACCTTTCTAGTTATCTTTCAGTGAAAGCATATGCAGTTATTTACCGATAAGAATAATTCTTGATCATGAAATAACAGACATACAATGGCATTATAAGCCTCTATTAAACTAAAAAGATACATGTCTTGTATCTGAGCATGATGCACTGTTGATTTCATGTTACAGAGGCTACAGTTATCTGGTATGCAACTCAGTCAGCAGGACAGCCATCAAGTTACCTCTGCACCAACAAAATGTTTCCACTCAGCCTTTTTTACCCCTATGGACAATAACCAGACAATTCTGAAATCAAGAACTGTCTTGATATCTGAATGAGATATTTTGATAATCAATTTCAACATATGTGGGTTTGAAAACTGAACAAAGAATGCTTTTACCTCATCAACTGAATTGATTTTTGGAAATATATACTTATTCTGAATTTGATGCAAACAGCACGTTTCAGTCAAGTTGAGACAGGGGCAATTAAAGGCTAGGAATTCTGAGCAATCTTCCACGAGTCAACTGATACAAGGTGATAGTTTCACTGGTGCATTTATGGAAGGATGGAAGCGGCATCCTCAAAAGGTTCAGTTGTTTCTAAATAATAAAGGGTCACCACCTTTTGTGCTGCAATATCATAAAGGAAAACTGTAAAGCTGTTGAAAAGAGAGCTTGTTTAAAATGAATTCTGCTCTAATTTACCTTTTATAGTGCCCCATCTTTCTTAAAATCAGGTTCATAGATGTCTAAAAATTTGATGACTCGTAAGATTAAAATTTGAAAATACAATACTGAATTACAATGAAATACAGAACTGAAAAAGTGAAAAAAAAAAAACTTTGACAATGGTGAATCAGGATTTCACACAAGTCTGGAAAAACATACCACTAAAAACAAATGTTCCAAAAAATGCCTGAGAGTCTAAGGAGAAACACATGCAGAGGAATATGATAATGTTAATTTCCTGCCAGGGTCTTTGTGTCTGAGCCATCTATGATAATTACACAACAGCTTGTATATTTGCACTGAATCATGGGACTAGTACCAATTTTTGGAAAAATCTACATGGCTTTTTGCATCCAGAATTGAGGACGTAACTGTGTTTTAAGATAATTGTTGTATGGAAAACATATTTGGCAGTAACTGTGACTTTCCAAAAAACGCTTAAAACAAACACATTTGTTTTAGTTTTGTTTATTAATTTCCAGGCATAAGATGTCTTGATCATGTCTGGAAGCATCCTATTTTTCAAACTGTGACTGAAAGAAACTGACAGAATCTCATGTAACCACTGATATATTTATATAAGCCACATTCAAAGCCCTTTTTTTTTTGCAAGGTTGTATATTCTGAGACAGAGGCTGGTAGGGTGCACCACATCAAATGTAAAGATAAGTGAAAACAGATGGAAATCGCCTGAAAAACAATCTACACCCTCCATTTGTCAATATCTTTCACCCCTCCTCTCTCAAACACGTGCTACTAAATCAGACAAATCATCCTTACCTGATTCTCCAGTTGATGACAATGGTCCTCACACAGACAGGTGAGGCTGGATTCCTCTGCTTCTTCAGTAATCAGCACTGATGGTTGTCCACAGTGTTAGTGGCACTGGTCAGTGCTGCAAACCAGCCTGGTTTCGCTCGTATTGTCTTGGGTCTGATCTCTCCCAGGACTGTACCTTGGACCGGCACTGGCTGAAGCAAGAAACCAAGAGGATGGAGCGTGTGTTGTTGGTGGGAGGATGATTGTGTGTGAGTTGGGGATGTCCTTTCAGAGTTTCTGGTGCTTACTTTGCTGCCAGCCCAACATTTTTTTCCTCCTCTTTTGTTTTGTTTCCCCTTTTTTGTAGACATTGAAGTCATCACCGTTGAGGGTTAAACTGTTGTCACTCCACCCAACTTAACCATTTGGTGTGCTACTCATCCATTACCCTGGGGGATGGGTGCATGACCAGTTTATGGCTCATTTCAGCCATTCACAGGCCTTGGGGTGTGTTTCCTAGCCTGCCAGGTGAGGTAAGAGAGGCACTTGAAGGGGTCTGCACTCAAACATACACACCCTTTCCTTGGAAAACTTGCCCATTTTACAACCTTAGTCTTTTTTTGTAGTTTTTTTCCATCATGACTATCAGTGATAACATTGCTCACTGAAGTCACTTAACAAAGGGGTTATTGCCAGAAATAAGCAATTGTTGTTAGCACTTGGACTCCAGACAACAATTACAATTAAACCCTTATTGGTTTGTAGGGACTCATTAATAAGTTTCAGTAAACCTGGTATAACAGACAACCATTCATCGGCCCTTTAGCATCCATGCCAAGTGTCCTGTCTTTCCAAAGTTTCTTTTGTTTTGTAAATATGCATGCAGGCATGCATTGTTTTCCTCATTGTTTTTAGCCACAATACCTGCGATGCTCAAGGGATGGCAATGTTGGTCCTTTTTCAGGAGGCGGTCAAAACACAACAGAAAGCTAAAGAAGTGACTGTTTTGAAATTTCAGTGCAGATATTCAAGGCTCTAATGACATTTGGCATGACTTCGTCCAACAAGAGGTTGACACTTGTAGTTTTAAGTAAATACATACAAAGTGCCACCTGCTTATCAAGCGCAATAACCACTGACCGATAGAACAGCCCCTGGAAGAAATTTGTGGTTCCATGTCTTCTTTTTTTTTGGTCCCCACAGGAAACAAACCTTTTTGGCATGAAACAAGAGACTAAATGCAGGTGTTTCCAATGATACTCATGAAGGTTCTGTTCCATTCAGTGAGTGTGTTGGTCGTTTGCCTGTTGGCTCATTGGATAGGCTCTGCTATAGTAACTAGAGCTTAATAAAATTGAATTATTTCATCTGCGTTTACCTGCAATTTCATATCAATTAGGCAGCTATGAAAGTGTCCATTGTGCACCATAAATTTCAAATAATGTCTGACACCTTTACCTACTGAGCTGGCTGACTTCCTGTTTGTTCCCCAGAAATAGGGCTGTAATGAATGGGATTGGGAATGGGAATGGGGAATATTGTGATTATATCGCCCTAGACCTTTCAAATGTTCTTAGACCACATGGACCAAATTCTGATAATAAACAGAATCATTTTGGGTAGATTAGTATGTGTAAAAAGTGTATTAAATGTTTAATATCAGTTCCTTTTGTAATATAATTTAAGACATATTGGAAGTCCACACGATGTATGTGTGAGGTACAGGACCATGTGCAGCCACTATGCCAAGTCCTTATCCATACATGAACATTGTACTTTGGGTATCCCAGGAGCATTTGTATTTATTAAGCACAACCAAGCAGTTACCATCCAAAATCCAACCTTCATCTCTTAATTGGATGGTGAGAAAATCTTTAGGTGTGTTTCTTCTTCATTACTGAAACACGAAGTTGTGAGGGAGCCTCAGGTACTTTATATCATTTGAAAGAACTAGAATCGAATTGGTAATACTTTCACTGTCCAAAATATAACCTTACATAATGGATTCCTTCACTCCTTTATTTCTCACTGACACCCCTCCCAATCTCAGCTTTGTGCGTGTCAGCGTCGAGGCCACAGATGGAACATCTGGAGTCCATGGCTTCACTTTATGGGACAAAGGTGTGGTAATAACAAGCGTTAAAGAGGCAAGGGGAGAGCTTGAAATCAAAGAAGAAAAAGAAACCCATAAGAGCAACTTGAAGAGAAGTGAAAAGTTAAAGTTACGTAGAAATCTGTAGAGAAATGTTTGATTATCCTGTGACCTGGGTAATAAACTAAGACACAAAGAGAAAAACTGGACAGAGTCTGGGCTGGAGGGTGATATTCGGAGTTTGGCTGCTAGCTTGCAACAGCTGATTATACTTTCCCTTATCGTCTAGTGTAGGAGGATGTGAGGCTTAAGCCTTTATAAAGGACTTATTGTCTAGACATGGGCGGTAGGAACTCCACTCCAGAATTAAATAAGGGCACCTCAGGGGGAGGAAATTGTCCTAGATTTAAAATCGGCACAAATTATTGTATAAAAACATGTCAAATGTGAAAATAGCTGTTAAAACCAACATGTAATGTTGTAATGGCTGTATATCTTTACCTCCACACTTGTACTGAATTGTGTAGGGAAGTTTGAGGTATTTCAATTTCCTCCTGACTTTCCTGAGACAGACTACTGACACAAGAGTTGGTCAAATTTGAAGTATAAACCAAATTTACAGCCGGATCCTATTAAAAACATCAGCGGAATTCCAGCAGGACATCTGGAAACCATTTACATAATATCTATAAATGCCACGTATCTGATCAACTGACCGACTGTCTTTATACAATGCCTACTCTAGTAAGAAAGTCTAGTATAATGGTCATAAAAGTGATACTGCTTTCAGCACATGTTGTGTACATCAGACAGGATTAGTGGTGTTGCTACAATTAGAACACAGCTGCCTATACTGATATTGTCAAAAGACATCATAGGTGAACGTACGCATCTAAAGACAAGACTTTGGAACTTTTCTCCAGATTAAATATCCTATATCACGTGTTTTAGAGGGTGGAACAGTGAATGTTAGTGTTGAATACTTACAATATGCTCCCCATCATCTCCAGCAAGTGGAGGTATGGAATGATGGAATGAAAAAAAAATATCTAAAAGACTAGAAATGTATTTATTTGAAATCTTACATACAATTAGGGGAACAACTTGTGTATTTTGAGAACTAGACTTTAACAGACTTAATGTACACTCACAAATCATTCAAACACAAGAGCTGATAATGAATAATAGACTTTTAAGGGTTTTTTTCTGATGATATTAGCACAGTTTGGTCACAGTTTATTGGCCATGCTAAATAATTCAATATGTAATACAGCTTTTTTGTTAGTTACCTATGGCTAAATCTCAAAGTAAGAATATGAGTTTGCGACACACATTCTACAGTTCAATTAAAATAGACCTTTGCACACATTAGCATGGACGGGACAGCAGTCTAATTAATGTCAAAACCCCACATCTCTCTGACTCCTCTAGTCGGCAGATTGAGAGCATCTCACCCTCAAAAACAAGCCAAATCCCCAAACAGAAACCATATAAATTCTTCTCCCTTGCTAATTTTTGATCTTTTGACATGCAAAACAGTTTAGCAAAAAGCATTCAGCTTTTGATCTACTTGAACTGTTCTTAGAAATAGTTCCCTGTTGGCCATACAAGAAAACTTTGGACAGAGGGCTTTCAAAATATTACAAGCATTTTATCACTTTTGACCGCAATGTCGGCGGCGGATCCCCTGACAAGCCAACCGCACTAAACCGGGACTGTCATCTCTTAAGGTAACTTGCTTTTATTGAAGCTCCAAAGGGAAGATTTACAGAAAAAAAAATAAAATACTTTGAAATCATCATGGGATGTGTGGGTTTTGTCGGACACAGCTGGAATGGCTGATTTACACAGAAAATATCTTTAAGTTGCGGCGCTGATGAAAACCTTGCAACCCCTGCATCCCTCCAGGACCAGCATTTTTTTTTTTTTTTTGTTTTTTTGTTTTTTTCACTTCATGCTGCATCTACATTGAAACACTGGACAGAACAGTGATGACAGGTTCTCTGTGTCCTTGCTGCAAAATGAATGACTGCAGAGAGACACAAACTGGGGAAGATTAAAACCACAATGTATGGCTGGTTGAAGACAGTTGGGCCATTGTAAACAGTCCAACTGACATTGGAGAATTATCTTGAAATTCTACGACTTCAGGACTAAAATTCAGAACACAGAGGACTATGGTTCCTGTGAAAAACTGCATAATCCGTAGAGTAGGTAGCAATTTACAATTTTAACTGCTTATTGTGCCGTATTGTCTGCATTAACAAGATTGAGCCTGATTTTCAATTGACTTTAACTTGTTTCTAAATCTTTATTGACTTTAAGGGGTGGACTATTAATGTTTACCATTTATTTCTTTTAATCCTCTGACTCTTAATATATTGTTAAGATTCTCAGTAATCAAGGTCTCAGTGACATCAATGGTTTTGTTACATCAGCCAAGCAAAAGTTAGAATCGTCTTTCTAATTTAAAACGACATTTTTAAAGAATTAATGCATATTTTGAGAATTATTATTATTAAATAGCATACAATTAAATTTAGTACAGTTTTGCATAAAAACCCTCAAAGTTAATTCAGCTACATTCATCTTACATTTACATTAAGTAAAATATGGTAAATATGGCGCTGTAAGTATGGCACGTAAAATGGTTTTATTAATTTGTGTCGGTATTTGATTTGAAATTTGAGTAGGCTGAAGAAGCAATATCGCACAAATATGTTGAAAATATAGTTTATTCAACTGTGCTTGGTTTCCTCACAGTAAATCCAAGTCAAATCCAATTATTGATCCAAAGACGACAAAAGAAAAAAAGAAAAATTACCTAAACACTAATAACATAACCAAACAATATGACACTGCTGCCAAACATGCTGAACAACAACAACGTAACCATGAAAGCACCTTAACTGCAAAAGCTGTAGTTTATTATCAAAGAATGATACCATTGGTTGCATGCAAGTAATGCAAAATGTTGTATACAAATCAGCAATGCACATGACAATGAGCAGCTCGAAATTAGTCAAAGAAAAGAGCACAAAAGAACAGAAACAATTTGACTTGTGATTTCAAGAAAACATCTCAAGATTTTACTGAGCAAAAACAATTTCATTGAAAAAACAATGTCCAAGCACTTCATAAAAAGTCCTGCATAAATGTGACTAAAATAATGTGATATGAGGAACCGGGAAGTTATTTCTTAAGATGGAAATTGTTTAGGTGTGTAGATATATATATTTGCTTAAACAACAGATTATTTCAATTAAACCAACTGATTCATTTGAGTTGCTATAACTGTGACTGCTATTTTACATTTTTTCATATCTCACCATAAGAATTATACACTGAAATCTGAGAATGCAGTCCTTATATGCTGCTCCTTTGCACAGCAATGGATTAATTATTGTACCCACCGTATATTATACATGCTAAACACTGGCACATACAAATCAGACAACAAAACCGACATGATTGACTTAAGACAGTGGAGCCATTGTTTACTCCATTGTTTAACATCGTCAAATATAAGTTTGGAATGTTTAAAGTGTGTGTTTATCTATGAATTATTCATTCATAGACCTTGTGGTCATTCAACCTTTGTAAAGCTTATAGAGAACTTTTGTTTTTTCTTTTCATTCAATTTCCCTTTATTTTTACGTCAACAAGGAATATATTTATTCATATCTACAGCCAAATATTCATATACACTTGTCTGAAGTTTGATGAATCCAAGAATATGATAAAATGTTTTCGAGATAAATTGCAAAAAAAAATTTGTACAATTGTTGCTAGCTTGTCTTTACATGTATTGTATCGCAAATCAGCCCAGCTCTTGATCTATTTAAGGTATATACTTAATTGATAAGGATGTCATTGTGATATTCCAGATTTTACTTAAGCACAAAGTCCAATGAGTACTATGGAAGGAAGTACTACGGGTCCAGAAGGCTTTCCTCTGAGCTGTGCCGTGGTAGTATTTAAGGGGGACATGGACAGGTCATAGATTTGAGGGAGGTTCTCATTCAAACATGATATCTGAAGCTTGGCGCAGGCAGTTGTAGAAATCAGGGGGCATGTTGGTGTGTGTGATGTTGTTGCCGTCGAGGCGCAGATGCTTCAGTTTGGAAAAGTGGACAGGGTCGATGTACTTGCAGAAACTTGACACATCAAACTCTGCAGACAATCAAAAATGGAAAGAGTTATATATAAAAAGACAACAAAATACTAGTTTCAAACCTTTCAACTGGCTTATCCTCAGGGTTAAAGGTGCCCCTGACCACTGGCAGCCCAATATTCAATATTTCCAATATTCAAAAAGCAGCCCTTGCAACTGTATGGAATGTTAAGGAAAGGAAGGGAAGGCATTTTTCGAAACAATGTAGATTTTGTTAAGATACAAGAATTGAAACCTTAAGTAAGGACAAAATTGCCACTCACTGCTGATCCGGTTGGCCTGGAGGTAAAATTGCTCCAGCTGGCTGTTGACCTCAGGGATGGACTGCAGGTTGTTGAACGACAGGTCCAGCTCCAACAGCGATGACATATTGAACACTCCAGCAGGGAGTCCGGAGTCCTCCAGCTTGTTGTGAGAGAGCCTCAGGTACTGAAGTGCAGGCAGCTTGCTCAGGTATCCTGCTGCGATGGAGTCAATGTCGTTGTAGTCGGCGTAGAGCATTTCCAATGAGCTTGGGATACCGGCTGGCAGCTTCTTCAGCTTGTTGTGGCTTATGTCCAGGTACAGCAGCTTCTTTGGCCCTTTGAATGCGCCTGAGACAGCATCAGAGGTTAGCTGGTTGTGCTGAAGATTGATTGAGGTCAAATTCTCCTTGTTGCTCAAGAGTCCGCTAGGGAACTTGGACAACATGTTGTGCATTATCTTCAGCTCATCGAGAAACTTTGATGGAGGGATGACTGCCTCAGTCAGCTTGTTGTAACTGAAGAACAGCTTCTCCAGGCTTGTGAGTTTGTCAATTGTGCCCTTTTCTATCTTAACATTGGTAATCGCGTTGTTGTCAAGTACCAGCCAGCGAAGACTGTCAGTAACATTGTCGAACACGCCTGCCTTTATCTCTTCTATTTGGTTGTTCTGGAGGTAGAGATACTTGATCCCTGTTGGAACCATGGGAACAAACTTGAGTTTGCGGCTGTCACAATACATGGCGCTGGGGAAGTGAAATGGGCAGTCACATTCTTGATTGCAGTTAGGGCCTGATGGTCCTAGCATCAAAGCAGGCAGGTAGTCATAGTCATAATACTGGCACAAGGCCAAACTGACCAATACAGCCAACAGAGGTACACGGAGAGGAGACATGGCTTCTGAGGATCCAGCAGACAGAGAAGAAGGGGAGGCAGGGGACAAGATAGAGACGTTAAGAGGCATCATGAGAAACAAAATGTAAGCTAAGAACTTTTAAAAGCAATGAAAAATAAGTGGATTTGTTTTGTTCATGCTTGTCAAATGAGCTTTCAGACCATTTTAACTCATGTTCAGATCAGGCATGTATATTGGATTTACTTCAAAATAAAGAAAATCAAAGAGCAAAAGTACTGTGAAAGAAAACTAGTTACAAGCAACTATGCTAAAATATGCCAATCCTTCCAACTTCCACAAATTGTCTATCATTGCCACACCCACTCCCCAGAGTATTATATAATCAAGAGTCAAGAGTTCATGTAAACCAGTTGGAGACTGGTTAAGTCCCAGATTCCTTGATTCAATTATCTGTGTTGAGCCACATCAGTACAGCTGCTGCCTAAACCAAACACCACTGATTCATCCACCAATTACGGCGGGACACGTTTCTTCATACGCCAACAAAAACGCAACACAGATGTTCTATGATGAAACTTTTTTCATAAATAATTCTCTCACAACGATCTTTAACAAATGTTTCATGTGAATATGACTTTAAGAAGTGTGTTTGGAAGCAAAGAACAAAGCCAAAAGCAGCCTAGGATTATGCTTGTACAAAATGAAGCCTGCAAACAAAGCAAAGCCAGAATGATTCATTTCAGATCCCTAAAAAAATGCAGAGAGAAACCAGATTGTTGCACTTGGATCCCATTTCCATCCAATTTCCGGCATCTACAGTTACTTAAATCTATGTAATAATCCAGAAATGGCACCATTAGACATTTATGATCCAGCATCACAAGGAGTTGTTGATTTTCCTAAAACAATGTTATGTTTTTGTTCCATGCAATGGTATTCCTGCCTCCTCTGCTGCAGCCACTACTCACAGCCGATACTCCCTTTAATCCCAACCATAAAACAAAACAAAACAAAACAAAAAAAAAGAGGAATAATCAAACAGGAGATCACAAATTCAAGTCCTTGCATGCAAAATTACCTGTGGTTCTGTCTCTTCGTGTGCCTTGGTTGCAGGGCCAGTAGGTAAGAACAGTGTGGTGTTCAAAAACTGGAAGTCTCTGGAGAAAAACACAGAGGGAAAGAAGGAGAGAGGGGGAGGAGAGAGACAGAAAGGGGAAGATGGAGAAACAGAGATGGAAAAAGGGAATGGGAAGGAGGGAGGAGGCTTCTGCAGCACAGTGGATTCAGGTCATTATTAAAATTGAAGGTGTCATCAGTATGAATGTCTGGACGAACATCGTCCAAAAAAACTACTGTAACTAATCAACAGCAGGTGCAACAAGGAACAGGAATATTCCACCACCACAACAAAGTCAATTCCTTTATGCTGCAGGTATTACCTCCACCTTTTCTGCATTTTGACGCCTTAAAATAACAACCCTAAAGTATGTGCAAGCAAGTTTCGGGTTGGTTGTTTGTAGAAAAGTCAAAGGAGGAGGGGAGACGCTGTGTGTGGAAAAATGTGAAAATAATATCTGGCAGCCATCGAACCCAGACGTTACAATGAAGAATAATTTCAGCTCTACCTCTTGAGCTGTGAATACGGCTTTGGAAAATCTGACAAAAGAGGTTATGAGAGGGCCAGAGAAGCCTTGCATAACACTTGACGCAAACATTTCTCTCTTGTTGTTGACCAGAGGCACTGGCAGTGGAACTTTAGAGCAGACCCAACTGATCCCATATGTATTTGCTGCTTCTCTCTACATATGGTGGGAGAATTAAAAACAAAGCTTTTTACTCATCTGATAGGTGTCGTTGTAAAAGGGTGCAGGGGGAGAGCCAAATGTTTCTCCCATTTGTTGGTGGATGTCCATCCATCACACCCTCACAGCATGCTGGGAATTCAATTGGTCACAGCACGGTCTCTTACTTTGGCCTTTACTCTCTTAGACGTATTTCTCAAGTGTGGAAAACTTTCAAATCTCACACTCTAACTCAATATGTCTGATGGTGATGGTAGCTGGGGGGGGGGAGTCTCTAAAATCACTGGAATGAGAGAGCCATCGGTAATTTCCAACGGGCAAACAAGCCTAGAATCAGTATTTGATGATCTTCTCCTCTCAGTTTCTTTTGAGAAGACTAGGTAATGCCCTATTTTACTCACTCCCATGTTTTACAAGTGACATTCAGTGATATATGACTTAAATGCCCCAACAGCCGTGTGAGCAAGTCGTTAGTGTTGTCGGTTCAACAATATAGAGTCCTGGATGTATTCAGTAAACTGGGAAAGAATGGTGTTTGACACATACCAAAAACCTTTTAAGATCTCAGTAAAGCTTTAATCCCACATTGTACTGCATTCGCTCATTTTATAAAGTCATACTTTAAGCATATTTTTTATATTTTTAAGCTGGTTGTGGTTCCTTTTGAGCAGTCAGGTATGCATTGATCATGTTGCTTACAGAGGTAATCATTGTCGAGAGCTTCAGGCACAGCGTGTTACAAAAATCAAAAGGGTGAATTCCAAACCCTGTGTTGAAACGTGTTTAAAGCTGAGAGTCAGTGCACTGACGGCCTGCCAAACAGTAGAAAACACTTAGAAATCATTCCGTCGTAATGACATGGCTCTCTGTCACGAGAAAGGATTGGCAGTACTGTCTTCCCACTGAGGATCAGCATCCCATTCTGTAGCGCGATTATTTTAAATAGCTGGTTTCTGGCACCTGAAATAGCAATTAAACCATAAGGAGGCAGCCTGGACCCAAAACCAATGGTGTGTTTTGGACAGTGAGAACAAACAAGAGATTGTCTATTCCATTATGTAAAACTAACAGTGCATTTACTCTTGTTTAGAGACTCCACGGTTAATGTCTTAGTACCATATGATGAATAAGCATATCCTGATTTCTTGACGGGGATCGTCTATACTCTGCATTAAACAGGTTTTGGGCACTGTGGGCTACAAATGATGCCTTTTTGTTGTATTTATGTGTCAGACTTTCAAAAGAGCTGACCCTCGATAGATTGTGGTGCAAACAGCAGAGGCGAAGTTAAATGTGTGGCTAGTCTTTTATTATAGTTAATGTCTCACACGTGGTGTGGTAGGCTGATGCAGCTCAGGAGGTCTGTTAAGGTTTGTTTTAAAAAAGGGTAGATACCTTGTTTTTCAAGGTAGCATTTACCAAGGAGTTACTGTAAAACTGCAGCCAGATGATTAAGGCAACTAATTGCAAAATTGTACACACAAATTGCACGCTTAAAATGTGCAATCCCAGAATATTTGGCCTCCGGGGAACAATGCAATAAGATGTCAACACTTCTTGTACACAGACATATTATTCCTCTTTGAAGATGTTGTGGCGAACAGTTGCTAATTTACACATTCAGTTTATGCAGACAGACTCATCGACCCAGGTTTTAATGTGCTGAATATTCCAGCGTTCACCAGAGTAGGTTTTCTCCTAATAAAGTTGTTTACTGTTGGAAACCGCTGATGAGAACAGTGGGACAGTGAAGTCGTGTCCCTGTAAATAAATAAATAAATATAAAAACACGTTAAAACCTCTAAACCTCGCCATGCACCTTAGGAGACCTGCACAGTTGGGTTGTAAATCTCTCTGGTCTTATTATTAGTTGTCTTGTCGCACATTTAAGCCAATATCATCCAACTACCAATATTTGAATCTATTCACAATCTATTCTTAAATTTTAAAGGGGAAAGAACTGATAATCCCTACAGATACTAAATAAAAAGAGCTTTCCACTGGTCTAGACACAGTTAAGACTTCCCGTCATCAGGAAACTGCCATCGAGGGTTGTGTGGTTGTACCTTTGTGACTGGCGGTGTTTCTGCTTGAATGCAGAATTAAGCTGTTCCAGATTGTTTTCAGATTGGAGGTTGGAAAACAGACATTTTGTCATTTAGCTTAGTCACTGCTCCTCTCCTAATCATGTCGATGTCTGCTCTCACATCTTTTCCATTAGGCCAGATGGCAGAAGTTGGCTTGCGACACAGTTTTCCTCCTGCTTTGTTGTTACTCACTTGTTTAATGCAAAACAAAGAATTTATAGTGAAATAGTAAAATTCAGTGGATGTCGTCAGTAACGTTCCTATACACAGCACATGCAGAATGAACAGAAAACACTGCATGGACAAAAGCAAAACTGTGTTTTGTTTTTCTTTTTCATTTTTTCCAAATTTTTGTTTTAAAACTCAACGTGATATACAACAAGAAATTGCAACCACTTCTCTGTTTTCATTTGAACTTTTAGGTGTTTCGGTAGCAAGTAATAGTTGTTCCGCTGACAGGTTAAAGAAGGTCTGCACGTCTGCCAGACTGCAGTGTTACTGACACATAATTTAAAGCTATATCGAGCAATATATTTCATACTGAATTAAACTATTCTCTCATCTAAAGGTATTACTAAGACTGACAGTCCACATCTCAGTCTGCAGCTCTGTGACATTATTTTTTTTTGACTGCTTTCAGGTTTGTGTTCCAGCCATAAAAAGTGAAACAACACATAACAAAAGGCGTCCTGGTGGGCTGCAGTTCATATGGGATCGTGCATTATCAATGAATCCAAACACCTATGTGAACTAGGAGGCTCTGCTTTTAGTTTGGATTTCCAGTCCAGCTACTGTACACTAAATGTAGCTATTTTTTTATATGATATCAGTTTATAAAATTCATAATTTCCTTGAGTAGAAGACACAAAACAGATGTGGCCTTTGTGACGATGCCACATTCTCAGGCTCTGTAATATGTGGAGGGCCAAGCTCTGACCACAATTTAGATAACTCACCAACCAAGAAATGCTTGAAAGTCATTGGAAAGTCCTGGATAGATAGCACATTTTCTGTGGGTGTAGTTAGACCTCCCTGAGATAAATAAACACAACACACACATTCTTATATACACACAATCCCCAATGTGTCCTTCATGTGGTTGGTTGGTTGACTTTTAATGTGTTTCTGGCAATGTTTTCGCAAAGCAAAGTCAAGCAAACAGAACTGAACTGATTATCGTGGAGGTTGAGACATTTTGCTTAGTCAGCCTGATCCCCTCAGTTGTCTTGCTGGCTTTTAGCACTGTTTTTTTTATTTGTATTTTTTTAATCACTGTTTCGTCCTAACACAGTAATTTTGCTGAGTTCCTTGTAACAGTGGAAAATCAGATGAACATAAAAGTAGGAGTCTTAGTTTCAGAATAAATGCAGTCCTACTGTATGTTTTATGTTCAGAGCAATTTTGAAATGCTCAAGTATTGTATACCTTAAGCTGTAGACTTCCTTTACGCTTATGTTGATGATATTGACGTGGTATTGATCCGTGGATGTGGCTGGTGACGTGGAGAAGATACCTACAGTGAAACACTAACAGAGCTCCCTAGACATAATCAGTCAATTGCTGAACGGGCACAGTTTTTTTGCTTTTTTTGTAAATCTTGGAAAGCAGCTAATCGATCCCAGTGACCAAACTCCACACTGGAGTAAATTAAAAAAAAACAAAGCAAAAATACTTGAATTCTCCTTAAACTGTTCACATAATAACATCAGTTGGAGAGCGTTTTCAGCCAGTTTATGTATGTTACCCATAGCCGCCTCCAACAACACTTGTCAGCAGTTAGGTGCAAAAATGAATGTGTCACTGGATGGAAATGACAGTATTCTGTTTGTCCTCATCTGGTCCTCACTATACTTTCTGCAAGCCTAATTTACTTTCACATGTCAAAAAATGTACATCTTTTTAGCCCACACTGTACCTACAAAGTATGCTATGTATGTATACATTATTTCTATGGGCGTAGGTAGGACGGCAATAATGACATCGCCTGACTTGAGTCAGACAATGTCAGTATAATATCGTTTTTCATTTTCAACTTAAAAGTACCATCAAAAACGTCCTCCCGGCAGGATTTTTAGACTATGTGAATATGCTTGATGAAATGTGAAGGCACATGTGCTGTGCCAATATCACGTGAAGTCATATTCAGGGATTCATAAATAAAAGCATGTGAACGAAGAAAGTAAACTTTGCAGCAGAAAGATACATGCACATGGAGGAGAACCGGAGGAGACGGAGGAGAACCAAGCAAGCATATTAGCAAACAGGGATATTCTTGGACATCTTGGCACCGACACAGAGGCTTCTGCTAAAGTCTCAGACAGCACCTAGACACCACCTTCTGCTCCTACCATGTGTCCCTAAGCACTGTACTTAACGCAGAGAGTCATCCCAAGGAATTCCCGCACCCTGTATCCCATGGCTTCACACGTGTAGCAGAAGATCTGCGTAACACAAGAGACATCTAACACTCAATGTTTACCTACATGACACAAACCACATTTTATAACAGTCTCTTTAAAAGGGGAAATTGGTAAGAGCCAGCCAATATTCAAATTCAAAACATTCAAAAAATGATCTAACCTTATCGACATAATAGGAAGAGGTATTTGTTGTGATGCTATGGGCAAAATCTGCAAGGTCAAGTCTATGTACTATATCGCAGAATGAGCCACAGGAATTAGTATGCTAACCGACTGCTAGTGGCCCGCCTTTTGTTGTAATACTATTTGTGCAATGAGTGACTGTGGCCTCCAGTGTGCAACATGAGGGGACGAAGAAAATCTGCCCCGAGGACTCTTCAGTCATGTAGAGGTCACAGCTGTCACAGAAACTTGAAGGCTTGATGGCAGAGGCTCTTGCCAAATAACCTTTATCAGCATCCCAAATGCCTGTACCTGGAAAGACACCATGTTTGTGTGCAAAGATATGGAAACAAGAATTAAGCAAAACAATTGTAAGTGCTGACATGGCTTTCCACATCAGGGGACAGACTCAATACTAAACTCACAACACTTTTAGATTCGTAAGTTACATCTAAAATTGTTTCTGTTACTGTTTATCTAAACAAATCTTGTGTGCAGGTAATGAAAATACCTGTATTGTTCAGTAATAAAGATTCAAAATGGTACTGACATGACAAACCAGTTTGATGTGTTTGTGATGCATGTCATAGTGAACAACATTTTGCTCTGCTATCGGTTAGAAGTTGCCTTCATTTACCAACACCTGACATTAACGGTAGGACAAGAGTCTGGATATAGATTTAGAGTACACTGCATTGTTTAGTGTGCAGCGTCTGTGGGGGTGTGAAATACTGCACTCAGCTCTTTTGGAGCAGGGGGGCTGGTAATTATGTGCATTTTAATGATATAGTACAAGCCAAACCATTCAGAATGTATTGTTTTCATTCAGTATGTCTCATTTGCTAGCTGCACTACATATGGCATCAAAACATTGCTGTGGTGTTCAAAGGGGGATTGTGGGTGAGATATCATATTGCAGGTTGTCAGACTGAAATAAACCCAGGTGTTTTGTGTGTCCCGTGACTACTGTTTGGCTTTGCAAACTGAGCAAACCAGCTGCAGAAATGTAACGTGGAGAAACGGTGGAGCAAATCAGATTTCTTCGGTTGCATGAGAGCTACAAGGAAGGCACGTTACACAAAAGGTGCGCATGGCAGATAAAGATACACAAACATGTAGATCGACATGCACCTAAACACAAATACTGGCAGCAGGCCTAAAGCAGCAATAAGTCTAAGTGCTTATGGTTCTGGAAGGTAGACGTCTGTTCAGGGGATCAAGTTGCAGCCTGCAGACGCATGTGTGTTCCTCAGGGGGAGAGGGAAAGATTAGAACTGCTGTACTTACCTCTGCCACATGGGGGCAACAGATTGAAGTACATTCATGTTGCTGTACTGAACTGACTATGAGGTGATGGGATGAGTGCCAGCTCTCAAACACTGATGCTTTTCACTCACATAAAAAAAAATAAAAAATAAAAAGCCAAACCCAATATATCAAACGAGGCATTTTGAGCCAGTCACAACATTTGAATATTTAGTATATTTTTGCATAGCTTCCTTTCTTGGGGAGATTGTTTGCATTATTTGTAATTGAACTCCACAAAGTTAGCTTTTTTTGTACCTACCTTCAGTTTATTTAAATAATAAAGAAGGAACAGATGAAAACTCAATCATACAGTCAGTCCTAGCACAAATCCAGCCATTTATCTGCTTCAATTTTTAATGCATAGTGTGGTCATGAGAAGTGTTTGTTTGACCAAGATGTGATAAATGAATAAATTAATGATAAAAATGCTATAGAGTTTATTAATAGCGACAAAGTTTAAAAAACAGTTGGTTGCAGTAATGCACTGATATTTTTAGTACTGACTGTTTCATTTCAAAGAACTGTCATGTGGAAAACTGAAAAAAATACCTGTAGTAACATATAGAGGGTACACTATTATTGTTGTGTTACCAAAAAGGGCAATAAAGAGTTAATGTTTCTAATACACGAGTTTGAACTTTTACCTCACAGGTTTCACTCAGCTCAGGATGTAGATTCGTCAGTATAATCATTCGACATTGTCTCTCCACAGTGAGAAAGTCCCATTATCACAACTGCCTGCCTGTGTGGAGTTTGCATGTTTTCCCTGTGTCAGTGTTATTTCCTCAGGAACTCCAGTTCCCTCCCACAAACCCTCAGCACAGCACACTGGAGATACTGGATGCCTTGTCCGTTTATTCATATATACAGATGCATATGAATCTTTAAAATGTACACAGGCGGGGTTGATTTGTACTCTGTCTCTTGGCCAAAATACCTCTCGGTTGCCGAACTCCGCGGCATGAGGAAATATAGAAAATAGATGGAAAATGAAAAACTCAAGAGCTGTGTTTCCTCCAGTGATAATAGAATTGATTTTCATGAAAAATAGTTTTCAAATCATCAGTGGGTCTAAATGAATTATTAAAAAATTTCACATTTTCAGAGACATTTGCAAATCAGGACGCCAACATCTGATTTACAATGCCGTTTTAATCAAAGCAAAAAAGGAGCTAAGGCAAACCAGCTTCTCCAAGACAGACACTATACACGCCAGGAAATTCATATCCTGAGAGGAATTATTTGATTAAATACACTTGTGTTTATATATTTTAATACTGTATTGTCCTCAAAAAGCAGTCACCGGCTGGGAGGCCATCGTATGAAGTCTGGCAAGAAACTTGGCTGGGTATTCGTTGTTGACTGGGTATATTTCATTAACTCAAGTCTTCACTCTAACTAAAGATCTACAGGCATGCATACCCCTTTTTCTTCACATATGGGTCCTTTAAGTCAACCAAGCTAACCTCATATAGAACAATTCAAGTCGACACTTTCCATCATCAGTATGTGCATGACATACTTTTACTTCATTTTTACTTGTTGTGTTCACTAAAAGTGTCCTATCTGTTTCTCAGTTTACCTGTGCCCCCTCTTGACCTTGTTCGCCAGGCTGTGGTGCTGTGGTCATTGCAGGGCTTTTTTTTTCAGTGACCAGCAGAACAGATCTCCATGCATATTATTAATAATAACGCAAATTCTGCTCATTACTCCCATCAAAAAGAGCTACTTTTTCCATTAGTATTTTTATTTTGTTCAGGACACGTTAGCAGGAGCGCCTGCTCTGGAAAAAAGGAGGAACATTTTTTTGTAGCTGATATATTAAGTCTGAGCTATGGTAAGTGCTTGTGCCTTTGAGCAAGACGGGTTTTTATACAGCATTTATATACAGCATCTATACATACAACATTCACACCAACATGGTTGCAGTGGGCATGCCAGTTCACATACACCCTCCACGTTTTCTTGACTCTTAAAATAGGGACATAAAAGACAGGGAAACATGGAGAGAAATACAAACACACATTAACAAGAGGTTCCAGAAAGCACCAGGGTCAGGCTGAAAGGAAAACAAACAACAACAAAAAAAAAAGAGCATGCATATAAATCTTTGGAAATGGGCTTCTGTTTTAAACATATATGGTTTATTCTACATTTTTAAGAAGCTATTTTCACCTTTTTTATTGAACAACTTACACTAGGAGAGGAAGAAGGGATGAAATGTGATGACAAAGTGTTCAAAACACCCACCACCGTATCAACACTGAAATAAGCACAGGAAATGGCGACATGACAGTTGTCACGTTTGTTTTTATCTCTACTTGAACTGAGCACAATACAAATAGAAACTCAAGAGTTCTTTCAAGGTGTGAGGCATGGTAATTAGTTACATTGAATGCTAATCCTAGTACACAGGTAATATCTAGTACATTCTAGTATACTAGTTGTTAAAGGTATCGTAACACACAAGTTAACCCCTTGCTGCCTGCTCTACAGGCCAGCTCTTTTATGACTCAAGGGCCAACGGTTGAGAAAGTTCCAAAAAACTGGGATTTACAACATTTTCCACCAAGAGAGATTTTAAATCTTTTTGTTTGGGGCCCCTGAATTCCAATTTGTCCAATGAATGAACTGCACATAATATGTTACAGCATGTATGTCAAAATATGTTTGCAATGCTTAGGCTTACTGAACTGCCTGTATGGATGATGAGCAGTGTGTGAAAGCGTCACAGCATGCTGGTGTTTGCTTTAAGCCATGGGTACTACTGTTGCACCAACCTGCAAGCTAAATAATGAATATGATATGTGGAGTTTGAGGTTGGTGTCCGCTGAAGTTTTGAAATGAGTGTGACTCCGTTGCTCGTGGAGAGGCATTGTTGGTAGGGTTCAGTGTTGTGGGGCTCAAACATGCACTCTTACAAAACTTTCACACACTCATTTACAAGCACACACTTCCTTGCAGAGGCGCGTGGGACGCTTTATTTCTTCCTGTAGTTGCCGAGCTGGATGGCGGAGCGGTCAAAGACGCAGCGGAAGGTGATTGGCTGAACTTCCCAGTAGGGCACAGGGTTGCTGAACAGGCTGATGCCGGAGTACATGGCCTTCTTGCTGTTGAGACTTGGAGGACAGAAGTCTCCTGTTCCGACAGCAGCAATCTTGTTGGCATGGAGGTAGACCACCTACAGGAAGATTTAAATAGTAACAACCTTTGGTCGCTGAATGGGAAGTGAGTGGCAACAGTTATGCAAAATAAGGCTGATATAATAATAACTGAATGAATGATAACTTCCTGAATAATGCGTGTGACAATTTTGAAGCTAAGCGCTGCCTTTTGAGCAGATTAGATCTATTCATGCAGCACTGAGGCGGATGAGAAAGATCCCCGAAACAAGAACATAGTGTCGGAAATGCCACAGACCCACTAGGACGGACGTTATAATGCTAATTAACGATTCCAAAACCAAACTATACAGAGTCTATACAAAACGGTAGAGCCCGGCAGATATATTGGTATCACATACAGGTTATCAGTATTGGCTGATATCAAAACGTTTTGGTTTTTAAAGAATGCAATGAAGACAAAAATGTTTGATTCGATTTTTAACAAATAAAATATAATATTATTATTAAATAAAGTGACGGTAAGTGTTTAAGTGCATTAATGTAATTTAAAAATAATTAAAGTTTATTGTTAACTTGTAATTTTTTTTTTCCTTTTAATATCTTTGTTACAAATGTTTGATAGCCTAATTTGAGGGATCATTGCAAAAAAAATTGGATATATTGGCTAATATATTAGTATCATAACTTTTTTACTCACTAATACTGGTATTGATATCAGCCCCTAAAATTGCATGTCGTTCAGGTTCTATATAGCACATGAAGAACAACAGGTGTCCCGTATAAAAACAACAATAGGATTAAAGCAATGTGAAAAAGTAAGGACCTCTTTAAACCTGTCTGAGTATAAAAATACCACTCAACACCTGCTTTAATTCACAAAATAACAGCAAAAAGGTGGCAGAGTGGTTTTAACGCCTGTGGTTAATTAAAAGCAAATATATATAACACCAATTAGCTCTAGTAAATCCTCAGAAGGTTTTTATTGGGATGGGACTGATGCAGCAGTTACTCGGGCTTAAGACGGACTAATAAAATGATGAAATCAAATGAGCTAAAGTTACAGGGCCTCAAATCGGGTCTGTTTACTGCCCACCTACTGATACAATCTGTACCACTACAGTATGATAAGCTACCAACAATTTACACAATAAACATGCTGAACACATCCATGTAACTTTTGTTATGAAGACCTCAGTCCACTTGGACAGCATAGGGTCAATTATGGGACCAAATGCTAACAAAAACAAATGTTCCATGATCATGCTTGTTTATTTAAACTCTAATCAAGATATATTAATGCGATGACAACACTGATTAAACCAGCATGTACCTGGATGTACTTGTGGTCAGAGAGGCCAGGAGGAACGCTGGTCAGAGCGTTATTGTCGAGGTGCAGCTCTCGCAGGTGGGGGACGTTAGCCATTGTGCCATTTTCCACAAAGCTGATCTCATTGTCGCTCAGGCCAAGCCTG